>JBBBDQ010001598.1:1237500-1277500 GCA_037127315.1 Ascarosepion bandense
ACAACGGAGAATCTCCAATGTAATTGACCCCGACCTGGTAACTCAACTACAGTGATATTTGCACCGACGTAATGTGGCTTTCCTCTGACTCTTCTATAAATACTTTCACCGCTTCTGCTCTGATGAGCTTAGCTTCCTGGTGCGCAATCTGCTTGAGTTTACCCAAACTACTAGACTAGTGACTAGGTCCCACCTATTTACAGTAAAACCGACCAAACGCAACCGCAATTCCTACTACCTCAGCTTCTTTTCTCGCACGTCCCGCCTGTGGAATTCTCTTCCGTATACATTTCTCCCTTGATAGCTACAATCTCCAAGAATTTAAATGCAATGTCAATTGCCACCTCTTATTTCTTTGACTCGCATCCTTTCCCTGACAACCCTTGTATCATGTTGTCCTCCCTTCCACTCTACTCTCATGCAGTTCTCTTCACATCTTTGTTCTCGTCTTGTTTTATCCATTCTCTAACAACCTCTGTAACTTGTTCATCTTTCTCACTACTCTCCTCTTATGTAAACCCCCCGCGCACCAGTGGCAGTACTGCTTTGCTTGGAGTTGAAATGATTATAAAAAATGAACTGAAGAACTGGATTTTCACTCAAAGAATTCCGAATATTTCATTATAAAGAAAAAACATATTTTAGTGTGTTGTGCGTTGTGGTGCTGTGTATATCACTTCGGAATGACAAATCAGGGAGCTGAGTTCGAATTCCAATTGAATTACTTGCATTCACTTACGTACAAATACTCTTGGGAAAGGTTTTAATCCAACTCATACCACCAGTTATGGGTTAAATAATAGGACAGATTGGGTTCTATAGCCTTGGCTGAAAAACAGTCTACCACAGAAAGAAATGGCAACCTACTGCGGGATAATCTTCTGTCTAGTCAGTCATGTGTCTGTCAAGACCTGATCGCCAAAAGTGTGTATCACGTATGGCACTAACTATATATATATCAGAAATTATATATATGTTAGTAAATTATTATATATATATGTGTGTGTGTGTGTGTGTGTGTGCGTGCGTGCGTGCATACGAGGTCTGATAACATTCTTGGTAACTGCTGTTGTTTATAGGAGTGCTTGTAAGGAAAGTGTGGAAAATGTGATCGTCTCACCACACCACAGAGATTCCAGCAGTGACAATATTATGTCCCTTGCAACTATTTTCTCAAATCACACATGAAAGGAACAAGATCTCAAGAGGTCGAGAAAATCCAAAAGAAAACACCAAGTTAAACTACAAAAATACAAAATCTAACCATCCCAAAAGTTTAATCAAACACATTCACAAAGGAATAGAACGCAGACTATCAAAACAATTTCAAGCCAAACAATATTTGATGAAAAGGAAAGAAAAGAAACTATAAAGAAGCGCTAAGAAAATCTGGCCATAAGAATATTTTAGAATACAATCCCCGACCAAACAGACAAATGAAAACAATGATAAAAAGCGAAACATTATCTGCTTCAACTCACCATTTAACTTAGAAATAAAAACCAAAACAGGACAAAAAAATTTTAAACTGATCGATAAACACTTTCCAAAAAGTTCAGAACTAAACAAAATTTTCAATAGGAATACAATCATACGGAGCTAATGCTGTAATAGTACTTAAGAAAAGTTCATAAAAAAACAAAACGCCAGACATTTAAGTAGCATTGTACAAAACAAGATCATTAATAATGAATGTAACTGCAGGGACAAATATAAATGCCCACTTCAAGGACTTTGTAATACAAAAGAAGCCATTTACAAAGCAAATGTACATGACTTAAATGGTTAAAACAAAACATATCTAGGATCAACCAAAGATACTTTTAAGACAAGATGGTTCAATTACAGATCTACATTTAAAACAGATAACTTTAAAAAATGTACAGAATTGGTTAGCTACGTGTGGGATTTGAAATTAAAATATGGAAAAGACCCAGACATAACGTGAAGTATAGTTAAAACTGCCAAGCCTTACAATGGTGTAAAATATGTAGACTGTGCTAGGAAGAAAAGTTAGTGACTATGTTATTCCCAAACAAAAATGAATTACTGAATGAATGAAAAAAAATGACTAAGTGCGCCATACCATAAAATACTATTAGGTTCATACATACATGGATATCATTTCTTCTAATTTTGAAAATTGCGCGTTCAAAAAATCCCCATTACATGAGCGTTCTTAAAAAACGGTAAAATCAGTTATTGCAAATCGCTTGAAGACACCACATGGTAGAAAGCTAGGTTACATAATAACTCGTTTACAAATGAAGAATATATATATACATATATATATATATATTTGTGTGTGTGTGTGTGTGTGTGTGTGTGTGTGTGTGTGTGTGTGTGTGTGTGTGTGTGTGTGTGCATGGTTTTATGTAGATATACACATGTACATTCATTGCGTATAGAAAAATGAAGATTCGGTTAATCACAAATATCTGTTGACACTTTTTAAAGACAGATATTAAATTTGATGCCTCTGAAAGAAAAAAGAAACACACACACGAACTCACATTTATGCATTTATATATATTATGTATGAGGATTTTTTTCATGACTAAAAGTAGCTCTTTTCTACGACGGTGTTTGATAAATCCCTTTTGAATTGATGCAGTTCACACATCTCTTGTTTATTTATAAAAAATAAAAACAATTGCGAATGATGTGATAAGTATATCTCATGAAAATTCAGCAAAATATGTATATAGGCAACAAATACTGAAATACGTTTTTTTAATCAAGCACAAGGTCTTTCTTTTTCTTTTTTTATTTCTACTACAATTTTGAAACAAACCGTTGCCAATTTTGATCAAAGTTTTAAATATACTCTCTGAAGGACATGTTTTTGGTCAAGCACTTTGGACCAAGCGGCTTTAATTCAATGAATGCTGTAATTCTAATGGTTTAATTAAATACGTAGTTACAAAAAAAAAAAAATAACAATCACCTACTTCTTCTTTTATGAGTCTTATTCTTTGAGGATATAGGCGATCACATATCTCCACATCTTCCTTAAATTCTTAAACAACCGTTGACTCTTTAACACTCGTGTTTATTCCAGATCTGTCGTCTGTTCACGAAAATTGCTAGGTTGGCTATTGACCGTTTTCAATTTTACCCCCTTGCTTTTAATGTATCTGATTAGTATCAAATTGTCTAAGCCCTCATTTATTAGTTATTCGTTCATAAATTTCAACTGTCTCTTCTGATTTGAAACATAAGTGACTTTTACTTACTTTTTTCTTAATTCTTCGTCGCTGGTCACATGTTTCATCCCTGGTGTTCTAAGTATTGTTCTGTAGTTATCGCCTCTCTACTGTCTAAATTTTGTCTTTCATCTGTAAAGGAACTGTCCAATATTCATCGCCGTGTAAGAGCAATGATTTTACATCGGAGTTATCACGTTTCTCTATTTATCTAACGAAAAACATTTTATCTTTTAATACTATACTTTCGGGAAGAGATTGTTTGCTATTCCAATGCGTTTTCAAATTTTCTCTAGTGTATGGAAACAGGTATACCTCACCTTTTTTTTGCATAAGTACTCGAAACATTTTTCCTTAAATACCATTTTTTATGTATGAAATAAACGTAGCCTATTTTGTTACTAAACCACAATTACTCTCATGACGACCAATCGCTTCAACAGAGTTTTACGTATTAAGCATTGTAAACATTGTAATGTAACGATAAGTTTAATGTAAAGGATGTTCACTAAAGTCAACAAAGTCAGACCATAGTATTTGAGCTTAATTTTTAGATTGCAAACTAACAATGGTCTTCGAGTATTCTTTACTAATTCGAGCACTACAGCAGTCTATCTTCTCTGTAAATATTTAACAAGTCAGTCAATTAAGTGCCATACGTGATACACGCTTGGCCGATCATGTCTCAAAAGAGACATGACTGACTGTGCAGAAGATCATGCAGCAGTATGTTGCCATTACATTCTGCGGTAGACTGGTTGCCAGCCAAGGCTATAGAATCCAATCTGTCCAGTTATTTGACCCATAACTGGTGGGAAGAGACGGATTAATACCTTTCCCAAGGGTTTTTGCGTATAAGTAAATGCAGGGAATTCAACTGGAATTCGAACTCGGATTCCCGATTTCTCGTTCTAAGTTGACATTCACTGCACCACACCGCACATTAACATGCTTAGCTTAGTCAAAAATAAGACAGTTGCCATGAGACACCTAGTGAGAACTGAACAAACCACGCAAGCTAAAGAACTTCTGACGTAGTTCGAACACTTGACATACGGTTCACAATATATAAAGGACTAATATCGAATAGCAACAATGGAGTCAGCAGCTGACGACTAGCACGTTCGTTGTCTACTCAGCTAACCAGTTGCTGCTACCCTCGCGGACGTATACTATTGTATCTAAAGAGAATAAGCGTATTACTTACTTCTATCTGTATATTGTCACGATACAACAGAACTTTAGGATTAACACAAAAAAAAAAGCCACGAGAGAAGAGAGTAACGGTGAATAATCTAACAATCAAGTCCATAATGTCTGAACATGAACTGAAAACATTGCAAAAATCAAGAGAAAGTACGAATTTGCATTAGATACTAGATTAGCAACTAGGTCCCACCCTTTTACAATAAAACCGATAAAATGTAACCACCATTTCTACTCCAACAGCTTCTTTTCTCGCACTTCCCGACTATGGAATTACCTTCCACATCCTTGCTTCCTCGACAGTTACAATCTCCAGGAGTTTAAATGTAAGGTCAATAGACACCCCTAACACACTAACTCGCATCCATTCTCTCAAACACTTCCCATCTACATCCTTAACCGTCTATCACCCTCCTTCTGACATTTCCTATATCTAACCACTCTTTCTCTTTACCTTCCCCTATGTAACTCCCTGCGCAATAGTGGCAGTGGAATGCCTTGCCTGGGGTGAAATGATTAAAAACCATTCTAATAGCTATATAAGAAATTAAAATTTGTTGAAATGTGATTGCCTACATCTTGAAGGGAAACGATTTATTTTCAGTAGGAGTAGTAGGTTCGAACAGGAGTAGTTTTAAGTTCGTCTATCCCCCGGCTACACTCCTTCCCCAGCTATTGAGAAAAATTGTAGGGGTTTATATCTTATTTCCGGTTTAGAATTTCTTCGCCAGATTCTTCTAAAGTCTTCTCGTTCTCTTTCACTCCCGGTAAACTATTTAGTTTGGGGTGAAACTATGGATTTTGGCAAGCATTGTAATGTGCTCGATATCGAGGTGGAGATATGGCGTTACGAAGCACAAATAATTTGTCATTTTAACTGAGCAGGTTCATGCCGATTTCGAAATTTCGTAAAAACATCATAATAGTGTTCTGAAGAAAGTTTGAAGTCGGCATGAACCTACTGGTCCGTAAATATATTTGTATCGAATGGAACAAATATAGCATAGTCTGAAGAAATGAATTATAATTTATAACCATTTTAAATGATGTGTTGAGTTTTTTTATAGATATGATATTGCTTTCTATATAGATCTAGCACTTAATATTTTAAATTAATATCATTACCTATATATATATATATAATATATATATATAAGGCCCCAACTAGAATACACACACACACACACACACACACACACATACACACACACACACACACGCACACACACACACACACAGCAGCAGCTGCAGCAGAGCAGACAGCCAGTCAGGAATAGCCATTCTTTGAAAGGCCAAAAACACACTCGGACAGACAAAACCTCTGCCATTCTGAAGATGAGATTTTGATCTCGAAATATTAATGTTTAATAAATAGGTAATACCCAAACACTGCTTTACCTTCCTTTATTTTACTCAACGCATTGTGACAGCCTTCAAGACATAACCATATAACTATTTTACACAATGCTTCAAGCAAATTACAAAACGTTACTCTCTCTCTCTCTCTCTCTCTATATATATATATATATATATATATATATAAATAAATTTACATAGTATCCTATGTTTTACTCACGACTCTGAGTTGCATGCATCACAGCAATCTTCAGGTCATTAACATATCATAGTGGCTTATTTACGATTTGAATTATTAATAGGGTTCCTTTCTTTTTAAATTCGCCATGGATAAGATTGTATGTACAAATATCTTTATATTTATTAAATGTATACACGAATTAGTTAAAAGTCAGTCAAGCCATACTTGATACACGCTTGGGTGATATGTCTTGAAAGAGACATGATTGACTGGGCAGAAGATTATCCCGCAGTAAGTTGCCATTGCTTTCTGCGCTAGACTGTTTGCTAGCCAAAGCTATAGAATCCAATATGTCTTATTATTTAATCCATAACTGGAGGGAAGAGACGGATTAATACGTTTCCCAAAGGTATTTGTACGTAAGTGAATGCAAGGAATTCAACTAGAATTCGAACGCGGCACCTCGATTTTTTGTTCCGAGTTGATATCCACTGCACCACAACGCACATCCTAGGTTAACAACGAGAAACAAAAATGTTAATATTACTATTGTCCTCATCTTTGTTGCCATTTCTACGACGTTATATATATATATATATAAGCAGCTATTTAGTTATTTTAACAGTTTAAATTTCAGAAACTGATTTTACACATGTTTGAATATGATTCTAGCACAAAAAACATTAAAATTTTTTTTAAATATTTTTTCCGAATTGTTCATACCAAATATGCACCGACTGTAGCCAGTTCAAAATAGGCATTGTCTTTTAGAGTGTTGTAATTGTGTTTTTCGTTAGTGTATTTGGATAATTTTAAGCTCTTCTAATAGGATGTCAAGTATAGTAAATGTTGTTTTAAAATAAAATTGATTTTTGTTTACACCAGATGGGGGATAATTATTTTGGGAATTGTCTATTTAAAAATATACTTACTCATTTCGCTTACGCAGAAGACAAGAAAAATATTTGAACTCTCCGGAGAAAAAAAATTCATTGTTTATATTATGACCCAATTTTTCTGTCATTATTATTACTTTTTTTTTTTAATTAAGATAAAATTCTGTTATAGAAAAACAATTATTGGAAATACGCAACTTAGTCGGAATGGGATCATTTTATGTCGGTATTAAGATTTTATATGCATTAATGTTAATTTTGGACAACTCTAAATATTCAGATGCCGGCAGAAGATTAAAGTTTGCAAAGTCCCGTCAGAAATGAACGTTAATGATTTTCTGAAGACTATTTCCCCGTGGACTGTCACGTGATCCAACACCGCCAATCAGGAAGAATAAAATAGAATAAAGCCTATCACTGTTTCGAAAGTAAGGCTACGTAATTCAGTTGTATGTACGCCGCTGACTAAACTCCACGATTTCAATTTGATCAACTGAATAAATTTAACTGATTGAAAGAGATTTTATATAGTTCCCCGTGGGAGATGTGAGATCAGAGGCGCATGTAACGATCGAATCCGTTACTCTTTGATGAACATTTAGAAAGCATTTTAATGCAGATCATAATGGAAATGGAATAGGCGGATAAAGTGTCCTTCTTGGGAGAGTCAGAATTCAAGACATCCGTATATCGTAAGCCAACATTCGCTAGAAATGCTTCAATACCTATAACGCTTGTGTCGTTAGGAAATGGGTCGTCTACTACCTACAAAAACAAGTAAAACTCACAGGTAGCGACGCGTACACACATCAACAGGAAAGGATGAGCATTAGAAACCGCTTTCCGAATAAGAACTATCCCGACATTAACTTTTCACGAGTACGGGATATAAAAGTCGTGAACAATGCAGCCTACATGTCTACTTGGTATTAGAGTCAGATGGGAAAGAAATAAAGATCTCTGAGGATGCTGAGAAAACAACTGATCGAACATTTGAGCAAGTTTCAGAAGAAAAAAAAGAAAAAAAAAGGAAACTTACAGCAAAAAGAGACAGCTGGTATTTTGGAGCATATCCTGGGGAAAGAGGGCTTGGAAAATTTTATACTCACAAGACAGTTTGAATATAAAGACATGAGGAAGGCAACGCTTAAGCTTCCTATCATGTTTAGGTTAAATGAAAGAAAGAACAACGTTTAGGAGAGATACGAAAAGGCGAGATTTTATTGAGAGATAAAAAAAAGAGAGGAAACTGTGGAGAGCCATGATTACCAACGTTCTGAAGGAACGTGGCACAAAAAAGAAGATAGAAGAAGGGGTCACCTCAACAGCAATGTTATTATTGTATCAAATTAAATCTCTCAAACTTATTCAACTCGGTGAGTGGATGTTTTATCTTACGAGGATGTAAAGAGACGCTCTTGTTCCCTATTTAGTTGGTTTTATCCCATTTGTGCACGTCTTAAGATTGTGCGTTGTGATGCAGTGAATAACGGCTCGAATCGACAAATCAGGGAGCCGATTTCGAGTCCCAGTTGAATTCCTCGCATTCACTTACGCACAAATACCCTTAGGAAATGTATTAATCCGTCTCTCCTCTCTTATGCGTTAAATAACAGAACAGATTAGGTTCTATAGCCTAGACTGGCAAACAGTCTACCGCAGAAAGCAATGGTAATCTACTGCGGGATAATCTCCCGCCCAGTCAGTCATGTCTCTTTCGAGACATGATCGCCCAAAACGTGTATCACATATGGCACTTGACTGACTGATTGACTGACTGAATGATTTAAAGAAAAGCTTGATCGAACACCTATATACATATTAGAAGCAGCCACTGACTTTCTGTGGAGCACGGATTTACCCTTGGTGTCTACGCAGTCATATTTCTGTCCCACTTGCTTATGTACCTTTCTTCGGTTATAGACTTGATTAACACTGAACGCAACGTCTATTCTGGTGTAATGTTGGATGAGTTCAGATCTTAATGGTGTCACTCTAAATCAGCCTCTTCCAGACCGAAGACTCCTTGTTGACATTTTTTTAAACCCAAAGAGATAACCGGAAATAACCAACAGAGCAATCTACTCCTGATGAAAAAATCAGAGAAGGAGTGTGAACTGCGCGATAAACTAACCTATAAACTCCTATTATTCAAAATTAGATTCCCGCTTTAGAGGCCCTTCTTCAAATCTAAGTCTGCCTCAGATGAAAATATGACAATGAACGGTGTATTTTCTGTTTTATGCAGTTGTGAATGGATATACAGAAACGAGGCAAACTCCTCCATGAAAGTAAGACTAGAATTATTGGACAACCGTTATGCAGAGAGGAGATAATAAAATAACGGAAGGCAGATTAAGTGCTGATGAAAATTGGGTTATCAATTCTTAGGGAATGCAATTAGGACCAGAAAAGGACCACACATGAAAAAAAAAGGCTATTGAGAGAATTAACACGTGAATTAGGCTCTAATAATTTTAGCAGAAGGCAAATCATAGAAATGGGTACCATCTGAGAGTCATTAATTAAATTAAGAAAGAACATTATAGTAAAACTTAACCATTCAACCACTTTATAACGCTACAACTACACCCTTGTGCAAATTAATTGAAAAAAAGCAAAATGGTGTCTTCCTAAAATCTTGCACACTTTTTCTGATCACATATACATGATATCTTGGCGTTTTTTTTTTCTTCTCCAACTGCATTTTTATTTACGTTTTTGACTGATGGATTTAGTTGGTTTCTTCGCCTTAATGATACGACTGACAGTTGAAAAGCTGACACTAATAGTATCCGCGATATTTGTGTAAAGTTTGCCAGTGTGTTCGTAAAGCATTACAATTTTCGTTTGCTTCCTTGAAGTAACAACCATCGAAGACAATGGCCGTAGGACAACTAATTAACAGTTGAGAAAAAAGTGCCTGGGTGTAAGAAAAAATGATACAATCGCGGATGACAATATTTTGCAAAGCCAAACAAATTTCATCGTACATCCTGAAAATTGATTCATATTTCTGCATGCCACTGCAAATGACCTAATCTAAGGATAAAATAGAAATCGATTACACCCTGTAACTCTAATGGGTTTAAAACTGACCGTGTGATGAAAGAAAGGAAACCAAAGCAGTTGTTTCAATTAATTTCCACAATGCTGTACGGTAAAATTTGCCTACTCGACTTCCGGGCAATAAGCAGTCAGCCTTCATTGAGTATAAAACTACATTGCACATTGGTTTGTTTTATAAGTCGTAGAACATTGGTATATCATACGAAACGCTTATCCTTTACAGATGTACACTGATTTATACGATCTCTAAGTTTCTTCATTAACACATTGTTTTATGGGACACATGGTAGTGTTATTACTTAGTGAACTGTATTACCTGGTAATATCTAATCTGAACTTATTTATAAATGAAACATTGTCTGTGTGTGTGTGTGTCTGTGTGTGTGTGTGTGTGTGTGTGTGTGTGTGTGTGTGTCCGTTACCTATAGAATCCAAAACGACTGAAACGATTTTCTTGAAGATTTACAAAGTTGTACGATAAGCGTCTGCGAGTGTTTTTAGCTAGGTTTTGTGTCGAGGTACCCCCGATAAATAACGAAAATCGATAATCGAAAAAATCGGGTTATAGAAGGAGTGGTCCGATTTTAATCAAGTTTCATACACTCATAGAAAAAGACATAAGAAACTATACTCAGAAGTTTCAAGGTTGCAATTCTTACAATAGTGCAGAAAATCGATAATATATATATAAAAGGCAAGGTGTTTGTGTTTGTGTCGGTTTATCTGCCTGTATATCTGTATTTTTTTAGCCCTTTTATTTTAGTTTTTGCTTTGGGTTTGGCTATAAGTATATATAAGTAGGTATAATTGTAGTTCTTAGTCTCAGCCAGGATAATATTTACTCAGAGAATTTATTTAGCCTTCAAAATTCAGTTTAGACGAAAAAAACTTATTTAATATCGTTACCAGGAAATCAAAATTTGATTTACATCCATTCATTTTTCTTTCAGTCTACGGTTTCGCTTTAACTGGAAACAACTATTGCTTTTTAGGCTTTCGTTCCCACATCCAAAGAGTCAGAGTTCCACGACCATGTATTAGTTTTAAAGCTTTCATTACACCCGAGCAACTCCGGGCTATACTGCCAGTTGTGTATAATCTCGTGGTCGAGATACACAAAAACAGTGATAAGTGGCAAAAGATATAAAAAGGACAAATAAACTGTAGAAAATGAGCAATCACGACTTATATCTCTTTGAACAGCGAAAATGAAAACAACATACGATTGTATTGAAAAAAGAGATTTACTTTAAAAAAAAATGCTGGAAGTTATGGCGATTTTTAAAGCGCAGCTTAGATGGGGCACAAGTCCGAAAGTGTGGGATGAACTCACTACTCCATTTTAATGATTCTAGTGACACAATCTTGCTAACCATTACACCACATCGAAGTACCCAAAATGATTTCCTAAGCGCTGCTTAGATGTGGCACAAGGCCGGACATATGGGGTACCCAGTAAGGATCGAACTCACTACTCAGTTGTAATGATTCTAGCGAGACACGCTTGCTAAACAATTACACTGCACCGAGGTGCACATTGCTGGAAGTTATGTTTATTAAATGTTTACTCAATACAAGGCAGAAGAGCCACTCAAGATAGTAGTTACTAAATTTGCTGCATGAGCATAGCGGGAGGAAATAAGGAAATAAGTTTATGGGTACATGTATGATAGATAACGATTGACACTTATTACATGATTGTCTTATAAGTCGGAGAACATTGATATATCATACGAAACGTTTATCCTTAGCAGATATACATTGATTTATGCGATCGCATCTACAATGATTTATACGATCTCAAGTTTCCTCATTACCGCATTGTTACACGGGACACATGGATTAGTGCATGGACGTTATTGCTTAGTGAACTGAATTATCTAGCTGTCTTGCGTTTAATCTCGTGGTTGGGATACACAAAACAGTAATAAGTGGAAAGAGATATATAACAAGGACAAATAAACTGTAGCAAATGAACTATCACAACTTATATCTCTTTGAACAGCGAAAATGAAAACAACATACGATTGTATTGAAAAAAAAAGGATTTAGTTTAAAAATTGCTGGAAGTTATGTTTATTAAATGTTTACTGAATACAAGACAGAAGAGCCACTCAAGATAGGGATTACTAAGTTTGCTGTATGAATGTAACAGGAGAAAATACGAAGGACAGTTTATGGGTACATGTATAGATAACGACCAACCCTAGATTTAAAGAGGGTACGTTTTTTAGTCTGTTCCATAAGAAAAAAAACACTCTTAATGAAACTTAATGGAATAAAGAAGGAATAGTGATACCAACGGGATAAGAAAGGAAGTGCCTGCCATGTCATATTTAGATGATGGTAACTGTGACATGGCAGGCAATAGCTTTGAAGCTTTGGAACTAGTGAAAATATTGAACACTCATCAGAACACTTTATGTAGATAGTGATTTTCTAAGCGCTGCTTAGATGTGACAGAAGGCCGAAAGTATGGGACACCCAGTGAGGATCCAACTCACTACTCAGTTGTAATAGTTTCTAGCTAGTAAAAACTTGCTCGCTATTAACTACGACGTGGAGCCCCAAAGTTTAGATGTAGCACAAAGCCGAAAGTATGGGGTACTCCGTGATGATCAAACTCACTACCCAGTTACAATAAGTCCTATAGAGACAGTCTTGTTGACCATAACATCATTTCTAGGTACCCTACATGACATAGATATACACTACCGGCCAAAATTATTAAACCATCCTAGTTTTTTTCAAAAGAAATGATGTATTTCATAATATTTTTAGTGCATATTGCCAAATGAAAAATAGAATTTTTCTTTTCTTATTATTATTTTGCAAAATGTTATAAGGCAAGGAAGCAAAGATGAACTCGTCCGAATGACCCTAAATTTTTTTCATCCTTTCATTGATGAAACTGCAATATACGTAATTATGAAATATTTGTAAATTTATTTGATACACATGTTATTGTTCAGTATTAACAAAAGAACCATTCTATTTTCATTTACAATTATTCACTTGGCAATAAATATTAAAAAATAGTTTGAAATACATAATTTTGTTTTTAAACACTGGGGTGGCCTAATGATTATGGCCAGAAGTGTAGCATCAGAGAAGCTAGAGGTTTGCGATATTTTATCTGCAGGAAAGGGGTTGTATAGTGGAAAATAAATCACAAGGCTGGATAAAACTTTTGAACGCTTTCAGAACTAGAAAGAGAAGACTAAGTCGCCACAGACCGTATATAGCAGCTGTCTTTCATTTTTAGACCTTTGTGGCTCTTGAAAAACAGAGTAAGGCAGGTTAGTTAGGCCCTTTCTGGGGCGGTACAAGGAACCGACCATTTTACCAGCATCTTTAACTAGAGATCGGATATATATGTTCCATTTGAGTTCTGGGATAAACTTGAATCCCAGTAGATATTCAAAGGTAGGACCCAATTTGAGAATACAAACGTTCGTCAAGATAAGCAAAGGCTAAGGGTCCCCTCTGTAATAATGAACCGTTACTAGCTTAGTTTTGGGGGTATTGGATATTGCAAACGTGTTTTTCTTCCATTGAGCTATAGCAAAAGAGACATTCACCCATACTGTTGTAGATCTTCGTCGCAAATTTGTTGTGGTCTTGTGGTGAAACTTCGCCGCAAAGTTGTAGTGACCGGTTTGTAAGACAGGAAACATGAAAGCAGGTTAAAAACAGTGTATTAATATAACAAGAAAACAGGATATTCAAAGAAGTTATAATAATAAGTAATGTAGAAATAAATAAGTCCGAAGTATTATTACGTTACTTAACTAGTAGCTGTCCTCGATTGCTCGTAGCTGCTCGTTACTCCTCTTCACTGCTCCTTAGAAGTGAAGCAGGTATATAGCAAGAAGAAGAGTTCATTCCTCGTAGGAGGGTACCATAACACATACACAGTTGTATCACCTGCACAAATATTTACTAATGATCTATGAACTTTCGTAGGCAGATCTTTATTATAAAGATTATCAATTAAGAATATCAGCTGAAAACGATCAGAGAGTGGTACGATCGATATCTGGTGAGCATAAAATATATGCACACTGATTTATTCGACCTGTTATTATTTTGTTGTTTCGGCCATTGTATTGTCTGGTTTTCTTCAGGAACTTGATTCCTTAGCAATGCTCGTTGAATTTCGAAACGAAGTCTTTATTCAGTCCATGGGTGCAGACTGCCACTCGATTATCTATACTAGATGATGTCTCCTTTTTACTTCTTATTCGTCTTAATTCGTTCATGTGAAGCTGCGTCTGATCGTATCACTAAACAGAAGGATATGAACATTATCGTTTATAAATAACGGAAAAAGAGTAACATCGATGAACAATGTGATTGCAAGAATCACCGCAAATACTGAGCGCTGATAACCTCTTCAACAGCTCTATCAGAAAATTGGACATCATACAAAAAACCTGGGTAGATGTAGCTAGCGTTATTGCTATCGGCAAAAATTTAAAAAATAAAAACATCAAATTGAGTTGAAATTCTATCCTAGTCTTTAGCGTTCGCTTTCTCAGAAATACGATTAGAAAAGGTATGAAATCATTCCTTCTCTCTACTCCCCACTATGTGTTAAATACTAAGACAAGGCTTGGGTTTTAACCAATTAAAGAAAAGAGATACGCTGAAAGCAAAACTCCATGAAAACGTCAACGGGAAACGATTGGATTATTGTTCTCAAAAAATCATGGAAATACAGAGACATTAAAAAGAAAATGAAGCTGTGAAGAGTCATGATCTCTTGGCAGGACATGAAGTAGTTTTTTTTTGTTATGTATAGAAGCCTTTGATAAGAAAGAAACATCTCCATATTTAATTTGGAAAATGTGTGCAGTTCGAAATTATGAGGACGTTACCAAACTGTTATCTGAAGAATTTCAGGGAGTGCAACAGCCGAAACCGTCACTGTAACAACCGACATGAAGACGATCGTCCGAACAAATCATTGTATAGCAACATTATTTTGTTTTTGAAAAATTATAAATATCTTCAAAGTATTTAAAAAAGGCTTTAAAAGTTGCTTAAACACATCAGACTCTTTGCCAATATCACGTCACAGGAAGTACTTAGTACTGGGTCATATGTCATCATCTACAGGAATGAATTCTTAATCCAAAAGCATCCCCTACTCTATCAGTCATTGAGACGTCAAGATCTTTTTTCAGGATATTTGACAATAGAGGCAGAATATAAGGTGACTGATGTATATTCTGGCCTTTCGCAACAATATTAGGATTAATTAGATACAAGTAGGTTCAGCTTGGATTCGAACAGCTTTCGTTAATTCTATTCTCACAGCTACTTCACCTCTCACATGCCAGGTATTTATTTTTTGGTGGGCAGGTTTAACGGATGTACGGGTAATGTAACAGGTATTAGTAAGAAAAGTAGTATCTAGGTACCGAATTCAAAATTCAGGTGTGCTCTGTTGCGTTCATTTTCACACTAATGCACTTGAGAAAGGCATAAGTCTGTCTCTTCTACCTCACCAAGGAGTTAAATAACAGAGTAGACTAGGTTAACCAGATTGATTTTTTCTTTTGTATTTTTTTACTGCTTATTCGTCTTTTGGAGTGCGCATTGTGGTGTAGTGGATATCGGCTCGGAACGACTAACCGGGAAGCCGAGTTGGAATTCCAGTTGAATTCCTTGCATTCACTTACCCACAATCACCCTTGGGAAAATTATTAATAAATCTCTTCCCACCAGTTAACGTTAGATAACAGGACAGATTAGGTTCTATAACTTTAGCTGGCACCTAGTCTACCGCAGAAAGCAATGGCAACCTACTGCAGGATAATCTTCTGCCCAGTCAGTTATGTCTCTTTCCAGACATGATCACCCAAAGCGTGTATCACGTATGGCACTTAAATGACTGATTCGTTATTTAGGGATCATTTAAAGCAGAAACATATTTTGGATTGAAGGAGCTTGCTTACAGTATCCGCTTTTTGTAACTGTCCCCACCTCTCTGCAGTTAGCGGGTTCGCTCGTCTAAATAAAACTCTGAAACCAGAAAGAAGATTAAAGCAACTCACAATATTGATATTTTACATATAACAAAGAAAAGGAAATAATGGAGAACTATGATCGCTCACTTCCTGAGGGGATATGTAATTAAAAAAGATTTTTGGTTGGTTGTTTCGTTTTTATGGTATATCAACATCGGCGGGTCATTTATTGCCAACTAAATTTTATTTATTTATTGCTGGTAATACCTTTTTCATTCAACAATTTATTGTTGTTTTTTATATAAGTTTTGTGTCTAATAATACTTTTTTCTTTTCGAGTATCAAGATTCATTGCAATGTTTTTTTAGAGCAGGGTCCCCAAGTCCTACCCTGTTATTTAACCCATAACTGGAGGGAAGGGACGGATTAATACCTTTCCCAGTGGTGCTTAAGTGAATGCAGGTTATTCAACTAAAATTCGGACTCGGCTCACCGATTTCTCTTTTCGAGCCGATATCCACTGCACCACAACACATATCCGTCAATAAACGCTTACAGCACCTGGTATTCCCAAGCGGTCACCCATCTAAGTACTGACCAGGCTCAACGTTGCTTACCTTCGGTGACTGAGCGAGTATCGGTGAAGTCAACGTGATATGGCCGTAAGCCATTTAAAGAAAGAATGGAATTTAAGAAATTGAGTTGCAGTAATATTTCCAGCAAATTTTTCTTTGTGGTCAATCGTAAGATATTTCGGTAAAGACAGAATACCATTTGTGCTTATCTTAGTAATTATTGATTGTATGATATAATAATCTTAGTTTGCCACAAGGCCATAATAAAATGGCAATCAATGAGGATGGAACCAGCAGATATTTTCTCTTTTGTTTACTTACATTCACTGTTAAACGAGAGCGTGTTACTTGCAAATATTTGAATACAATCATTTTTATGGGAAACAGTATCGGTCCTGAACATAAGAAAATCGTCTGACGCTGTTTTGTCGTACACAAAGGAAATTTTAAATGATGATGCACGTGGCTGTGTAAAAGAGTTTTCTTTGTTTCTTTTTGCTGTTTCTATCGACTTGTGTGCAGTGTTTGTTAAGGAAGGCATCTTGCAATTGCAATCAATAAGCCCCTTCTTTGTCTCCCTTAGCTCACCCCGCCCAAACACACCTGCTCGATAATAAGACAAAAGTCATTGGAATAAGTGAAACACCCAAGGAAAATACCAAACTATTTGATTGATTGGGAGTTTGCCATCTGCAAATCGTGGATCAATGCTCCCCACTCGCCCGAACTCGTAATATTGTTTAGCGCGAAAAAAAAAGGGGAGAATCAAGTGAATAAATAAAGGAAAATGAATAAAGGTTTTCTTCGGTCTAGGGCTCAATTTAAGCAGTCTGAGATGTTTGTCAGACTCCAGATTTCGTTTCATTGTTAGTTAAATAATCCAACATTGCCTGCCTTTATTCGTAAAGAGAATTGATTATGTCTTTCGCTTTCTCCTGGAGATAAAAAAAAAGTTAAACAAAAATAAGGTTTGTGTTTTAGGGTCAGCTTTGCATAAAGTTTGACTGATTCGGTTTCTACGGCTTATCAACCTTTTGCAAGTTATTTAAAGCCAGAAAAAAATAAAAACAATTTTTTTTTTTAATTAAAATGGTTTAGTGATAAAAGTCTTATTCTTTAAAACATATCTAGGAGGGAGAGGAAATACGTTCACATCTTTCACAAGGATATTTATTTTCCTTCCACCCCATTAGTACGAGATCTGATTCAAGGTTATTTTTTAATGTGAGAACTCGGGCTGCTGGTCAAATATTATTCAGCCTCTACTAGGGTACTAAGCTTTTTTTTAATATGTTTAAACTTGTCTTAGCTGCTTTTAATTGGTCGTACTGATCTGCCAAAAGGCAGGTATAGACAGGGAATATAACGAACGCAATTGGAATTGGAACTCGGCAATACAATTAATAATTCCGAATCATAAGACATTACATCATTCTCAACTCCTAACTTACAGCACCTGGTATTCTCGAGCGGTCCCCCATCTCGGTACTAACTAACACGAGGTTGCTTATCTTCGATAATCGTAGGAGAACGGGTTTTTCAACGTGATGGGCGCTGTCTCGACTAGTTGCTTATTTTACTTATGTTTGGCGTTCGTTGCTCAATCACATACCATGATTTATAACTCTGATTTTCAAGGCAACCACAGTATTTTCAGATAGAATGCTGGCTCAACGCAATCTTCTTACACACTCTAGAAGAATTGGTAAATAAAGAAGAAATCATTAAAAAATGTTTAAATCATAGACGAAGTAACAATTGTTCATATTAACACACACACACACACACAAATATATATATATATATATATATATATTGTCATCCGCAGACAGATCTGTTTCGCTGTATCACAGCTCATCCGTAAGGTTAGACTCCTAGACTGCTCCCTAACTGAGGTTTGAAACCCGACCGAAATGGCGTCAGTCGGTGACTCTACCTCTGCGCCAGTGGAACGTCCGGTGGAAGAAGGCAGTCTGTTTAGCGCATATCATATTACGCGTCCAGTAGCTAGCGTACTCCAATTCAGTTTACTGAATGAGCGATGCGTACACGCTAGAGTGGCTACTGTTTTACAAAGTCTACCATTCTTCCCGAGTGCTCAATCAAGTTGAGAGAGTGTAAATACTGATGCGGATGACTATGCTGCTGCAAATCGATGCATTTTTTATTCTTTACCAGTCCATCTGTCATCCCTTGCAGCATTTTTCCCAGGCCTGCCAGGTGGTTTCTTGACTTCACATGACCCAGTCTTCTCAAGTTTTTTAAAATACTATGAATAACACTTTTAGAATTCCCCAATCTCTTTGAAATATGCCCAATGGAGAGTTTATCTTCATTGCTTAATTTGACTATCAGTTTTTTACGTTTCAATTACGACACAGATTTTTTTGCTACAAGACAAGAGTCAGTAAAGAGCCGGTGTAATTTAGTAAAATACCCGATTTTATATTCTTCCACTAAAACATTTTCAATAACGCAAATAAATTATTAAATTTTATGAATGTATTTAATCGTTCTGATGTTTTTGATCATATATTTTTTCGAATGTTATATTAGTTTTATCATATACTAGCAGTATATCCCGGCGTTGCATGGGTGTAATGAAAGCATTAAAACTAATTCATGGTCCTGGAGCTTAGACTCTTTGGACGTTGGCATGAAAGACTAAAAATCAATAGTCGTTTCCAGTTAAAGCGAAACCGTAGACTGAAAGAAAAATAAATGGATGTAAGTCAAACTTTGATTTCCTGTTATCGATATCAAATAAGTTTTCTCGTCGTAAACTGAATTTTGAAGGCTAAATAAGTCCTCTAAATAAATGGTATCATGGCTGAGACTAAGAACTACAATTATACCTACTTAGAGCCAAACCCGAAGCAAAAGCTAAAATAAAAGGGCTGAAAAAATACATGAGTATATTGAATTTGATTAAAATCGGACCGCTCCTTCTATAACCTGATTTTTTCGATTATCGATTTTCGATATTTATCAGGGGTACCTCAACACAAAACCTAGCTAAGAACACTCGCGGACGCTTATAGTACAACTGTGTAAATTTTCAAGAAAATCGGTTCAGACGTTTCGGAGTCTATAGTTTACGGACACACACACACACACACATACACACACATAGACAAAGTTCCATTTATAAATATGCTTAGATTTTTTCGAATGTTATTATATTATTCTTATAACTTTCACAAAATAATTTTATTGAGCTTTATATTCTCGAATTACCCACCCTTGATTTAAAATACTATCGTTGAAATGTATGCAAATCAAGAAAAAAGAATTATTTCGGTTAATGTTAGTGCTGACAAATTTCTATATTTGAAGAATTTTGCTGGGAAAAGGTTTTCTATTTTTGGAACCACCTACATCTGTGTAAAATCTTTTTCTTGCATGAACATCAACAAAAGTAAAAATAGATATTCCCTTACTGACATAAACTTGCAGGCAGTGATGAAGATTTCAACAAGAAACTTTACTCCTGCTTTCAAAGGACTTGTTGAAAAGTGTTAGAGGTTACATTTGTCTCGTTGAATTTCTTACGTTGAGTGAAGGATATTTGCACGTGAACAATTTTATGAAAACATTTTCTGTGTAGCATTTTTGTTTTTGTTTTATTTATTTATTTACTAGCAATATAGCCCGGCGTTGCTCGGGTGTAATGAAAGCTTTAAAACTAATCCATGGTCCTGGAGCTCAGAATCTTTGAACGTTGGCACGAAAGACTAAAAAGGAATAGTTGTTTCCAGTCAAAGCGAAACCGTAGAATGAAAGAAAAATGAATGGATGTAAGTCAAATTTTGATTTCCGGTTTTGATGTCAAAAAATTTTCCGTCACAAACTGAATTTTGAAGGCTAAATAAGTTCTCTGAGTAAATAGTATCATGGCTGAGACTAATAATTACAATTATACCTACTTAGAGCAAAAGCCGCAGCAAAAACCAAAATAAAAAAAGGTGAAAACCTGGTTTTGATCAGACCCGAAAGCATATCGGAGTATCGAATTCCAATATCGGTGTCAAATAAGTCATCCAAGGATAAACTAACCTAAGTAAGTCCATGAAAACTTATCGTACCTATCGGAAGTAAAATTGGAGAAAATGAGCCATATAGATGGCTGAATATCGGTTTTTGATCAGATTCGATAGAATATGGGGGGGTATCGATTTCCGATATCGGGGAAAATGAGTTGTCTGAGAAGATCTACTAATGGTTGAGACTAAAAACTATAATTTTTAGTTAAAGCAAATTCTGCATCAAGAATCACGATAAAATGGCTGAAATCCTGATCTTGATCAGACCTGATTGGATATCGGGGTATCGATTTCCGATATCGGGGAAAATGAGTCGTCTGAGAAGATCTACTAATGATTGAGACTAAAAACTATAATTTTACCAAGTTAGAGCAAATTCTGGAGTAATGAAACACGATAAAGGGCTGAAATGTAGATGTTGATCAGACCTGATCGGATATCGGGGTATTAATTTCCGATATCGGTGGGGGGTAGAAAATCGGAAAAAATAAGTAGCACAGGACCTGACCGGAAGCCTAAAGAATATTTATGTGAAGTTTGGTGAAAATCGGATAAAAATTGTGAATTTTTATAAAGGACATACAGACAAACTGACAGATAGACGTACACACACAGACACAAACATCTTAACTTTTATATATCGAGATTACATGTACTAGGTATATAATTTACATTTACACTTCGTATAAATTATTTATGCAAACTAATGAATATGATAACTTTTAGAAGGGTACGGCCCTCCGCTAAACGCGGCCTACTCAATGTGGTCTGAACAATGGGGTACAAAGGGAATTACTTGAGAGATATATTGGCTAGATGTACAGCGTTACTGAATGGGGGTTTTCTTTGAAAGTAGGAGTAAGTGGTAAGAAACAGTTAACCCTACACAGGAAGAAGTCAAGATTGCAGTGATCACGTTAGCATCCTTTCGAGAGGACACTACCACACAGTAGTGCATTTTTTCTTTGTGGAGATGTTGTGACGTGGCTCGATCACATGACCGGATTCACTTATTCAAAAAGAGTGAGTCGGTTGAAGGGAGGGGTTTAGTGTGAGCTGAAAGCTACTGTCAACCTGCGTGTTACTTGCTAACTCAACCACCCACATTGTTGCGATTTACTACTATAAATACTTTCACGGCTTCTGCTCCGATGAACTTAGATCACTGGTGCCCCCTAAATACGAAATTGAACGCGATACTAGATTAGCAACTAGATCCCACCCTTTTACAGTGAAACCGATAAAATGCAGCCGTAACAGTTTCTTTCCTCGCACTTCCCGACTGTGGAATTCTCTTCCAAACGATTGCTTCCCCGATGGCTACAATCTCCAGGAGTTTAAATGTAAGGTCAATAGACACCTCCTAACACACTAACCTGCTCCCATTCTATCAAGCACTCTTCCCAACCCTCATCCTTGCTATCCTTACTCATCTGTCACCTTCCTCCTGACATTCCCTATGTCTAACCACTCCTTCTCTTTATCTTCTCCTATGTAGCCCCATGCGCAATAGTGGCAGTGGAATGCCTTGCTTGGGGTGAGATGATTAAAAAAAACAAAAAGAAACATGATTATTATATTGCATCTACCGAATAAAATATTATTTATTCATCTGTGTATTGTTTACCATCTCGACGATACAACAGGGGAAAAGGCTGCTCGAATAGAACTTCTTTCTTCCGAATGGAATACGAAAGAAATGAAGATGATTCATTCAAGTCAACCTGCTAATTACGGGCCCTAGTTGTGAAGGTCTCTCCTGGTGGTAGCTCCCTGGTACATTTTCCATTAAAATAGTCACAGAATAGTGAGAACCTTGCAACGTTTCTTCTGTGGGAAATGAATACTATAATGAAAAATAACTCATCATCTACATAACCACAAAGACGCTTCAAAACTAGGAAAGTGATTAGAGACCACTCTAACCCGGTTATGGCCTGAGCAGTAATATTTTGTTGCTGTTTATTAAGCCTATTTTAGTAACTCTTGTGATCTCATCCATTCGCTCAAACAGGTCAACCAGTTTCATTAACATGGATCAAAGTTAACAGTAAATAAAACAGAGTTATTAGTCAAATTGTATTGATTTCACTACTAGAACATGCTATTTGAGTTATGGCAATTTAGTGTGAAAACTAATAGCGCCAAAATTTTCCCAAAGATTCGGTGGCACACCTACAATCGATGGTCAAGATTTTTGATGATGTCTCTGCATAAGTGTGTCTCAATCTCACCAATATGACATTATCCCACCCTGTCAGCTGTTGAATTGTTGTTGGCTTGTTGGCATATACCTTACTTTTGAGCCGACCCCAAAGAAAGAAATCTAAAGACATCTTTGAAGAGATGATGCGATCTGAGAATTTCTCTAAATTGAACATCCATTTTCCTAATAGGCTTCGATGACTTTTATACGTTGTTCGATTGTTAATCTTCCCATTGTTAAATTTGTCGAAGACTGAAGTTGTTAGATCTGAAAGAATTTAAAAAAATTATTTGATACTTATATTTAATTCATATTTAAAATTGGTCCAAGTTTTTGGAACACCCTATTGAGTCGTCGCTGTTTTAGTCGGGTTCTCCTGTCTTCAATACATTCCATGATTATTAAACCCTTCATGTATTCTTTTCTAGCTGTTTATTCAAGAAATTCCAACCTTCCCTTTCAATTTATTAGCGACTATTTTAGGGAATATTTAAATCCAATTTCGTATGTTCGAGTATTATTATTTCTGAAAATGAAATCTGGGGGAATATGCATAATAGCATTGTCAAGAAAAAATTATCGTTCTGACATACGTTTTTTTTTTTTTGCAGGTATGAATGTTAAATTTTACCCGAAGCCTTCAACATAGTGTTGGGTATGACAGTAAATTGCATCCGGGAGGAAGGCCCCTAATTGGGAGGTTGTGAGGAGCATGGAACTACCTCTTAATTGTTGTTGCTCTCAGGTCCACCCTGACTGGAGTGGTAGCACCGGTTAGGGGTCCGAATTATGGGAAAATAGTTAACCCTCAAACTGAACTCAAAACACTATGAAAGTATAAAAAATATACTTTTAAAGAAATATATACATATAAATAGACTTTCATAGAAAAATATACATTTTTGAAGAATAAATTACCATAACACATTTTTGAAGGAAAAAAATATTTCTCAGCAAAACCTTTTGAATACAAAACTAGAAGACATCTTCAGTTTTATAAAGTAAAAATGAATAAAAACACAATATTTATTAAAATCTGAATAGACCAACCTTCTCACTATAACCGAACATTAAAAAACTACATTAACCCTCTAGGGCCATTCGAAATTTATAAAATATTTCTCTTAAAAAATTTTTCAGGAAAATATTTCTTTCAAGGCTTGTTTTCATACTGTATCAAATATGATACGAATGGCCCTAGAGGGTTAAACCCCAACCTTTTTGGCATCAAATAACGCACAGAGGTTGATATGCCGTTAAACAAAACTCAATTTGTCTATGGTATTCTCAGTATTCAGCGTTAGAACTGAACCTGTGTTGCTTCAAGTCACTTCTTCATCTGTGTTGCTTCAAGCCACTTCTTCATCTGTGTTGCTTCAAGTCACTTCTTCATCTGTGATGAGATAGCCAAGTTTTCATTGGCATACATGAGACATCGCATAAATGTTCATAACTGTTCATAACGAAGTATTCCTTTTTCTTAATATTTTGCTTAGTTTCTGAAATGCATCCTCCTATATTACTGTGCATTGCATACTTTTTGTAACACCTTCTCTGTCGTCGGTTTGTCATCTCCTTAGTTGCATTTGGTTAATTTTGAGGACTCTAGTTTGTAGCTCCCAAATTGGACTATCTTTTTGCTGACAGCCCTGCCTTCTCTCTATCTATTAGCAAACAGTTCGCTCTTTTTTCCTGATTTTCTCACCTGTCTAATATTGCTTTAAAGTTCTTTTAGAGCAGGATATCAACAGAGGGTGATAGGTGTAGCTTCTTTCGTGAAAGTTATACCTGCGATAAATAAAATCCTG
Source organism: Ascarosepion bandense (assembly GCA_037127315.1). NCBI lineage: Eukaryota > Metazoa > Mollusca > Cephalopoda > Sepiida > Sepiidae > Ascarosepion > Ascarosepion bandense. The sequence goes on from JBBBDQ010001598.1 coordinate 1,262,022, forward strand.
GGTGATTATATGATCTTTGTACTACTGCCGACAATGAAGAATCTGCAATGTTATCTCTTTTAATTCGGTATCTCGGCTCCAGTTATTTCCGTCTCTTTTCACTCCTTTTTTTCTTCTTTTCAATTAGAGTAGATAGACTAAACTATGGCCCGGTTCACAAACCACCCACGTCTTTTGAACAGGTGAAGAGGCTCATCCCTTGTTTCCTGTTTAGGATGTGGTTCCCGGCTTTCTTTTTTTTTTTCTTCCCAATCTTCTTTCATTTTTTTTTCTTTTCTCATTTTTTGTTCTCAATTGGAATAGATAGACTAAACTATCGCCCGGTTCACACTCCACCCACGTCTACTGTACAGGTGAAGAGGCTCATCCCTTGCTTCCTGTTTAGGATGTGGTTTCCGGCTTTCTCTTTTCCAATCTTTTCACTCTTACGTAACTCCCTGCACATCAGTGGCGTTACCGCCTTGCTCGGGGTGATATGATTAAAAGAAATATATTTTCATTGTAATTGTTACAATCAGCTTTTCTCCTTCGTACCTAGACTTTACGAATTTAAGTGCACTCTTAAAAATGTAGGCGATCATGGTACTTAACATCTTTCTCTACCTTGCATCTCAAAGCAATGTCTATCTCCTTACCATCTATTTCAGTCTCTAAATTGCCATTTCTTCAGAAAAATTTGTTAGGCAGGTTACTTGATGTAACCTGTTGCTGATCTTACTCTCATTATTTCCTGCGAGTGTTAAACGTTCCAAACCCTATTTTTCTATAAACATTTCAAAATATTTGAACTGCATCTTTCAGATTTTCTAAGTATCGATTTTCTTTAAAACATACCGTCCTATCACGTTAAAAGCCGGTTCCCGTATGATCTTCGAAGTTAAGTATCGTCGATCCTGGTCACTATCTAAATGAGTGACCGCTTGTGAATATCAAGTGCTGTAAGCTAGAATGTGCAGGTAGTGTATTAAATAATGGCGCAGAGTTAGGGGTCGGAAAGCGGAGTTCCAATTCCAGTCGGGTTTTTTATATTTATTTACGCGCGAATACCCTTGGGGAAATACATGCATTTACTAATTAATATAGCTTGTATCAATAAATCATTATCTAGAATAATTCATACAATCTAAAAATATTTTAAACTATCATCATAGCCCGGCTTTGCCCGTGCAACTCAGAATATTTTAGTAGTAGGAGAAGATGCCAATGAGAGAAAAAAGCCTTATATTTTTTTAATTTTATTTTCTGAAGTATGAAATATTAAATTGAAAAAAAAAGAGTTAATTAAATTAACCATTGGCACTTTTTTTTTTACATATTTTGTTTTGCTTTGAAAAAACACTTTTTTAAAAATATTTCTTTTGTTTCAAAATTACGGGGAAAAATATTCACCTATTTTTGTTGACCAAAGGAATTTTTAAAAGGTCGGAATAAAAATTAAATATAAAGGCTCATTTTTTTTTTTAATACAAAAATATTATAGTCGCGTTTGACACGTGTGAGTTGAATTCTGTGACGTAATTTGGCAACCATCTTAGATCTTAGATGTTTTACGGAGCAAGTGTAAACAATCGGTGCCATTGGCCAAAAAGTGCGAAAGCGAAAATTGCTGAACTTAAACTCAAAAAGTATGTGTCGATCTGGCTTCCCTGTAGATATGTATCCCTAGAAAGTTTGAATGGCGTAGCTAAATAAATGTAGGCGTGCATAAAGAACAGTCACACACGGACTCACAGATTGCCTTTTATATATATAGATAACCTGCAAAAGGTTGATAGGTTGTAAAACGTAATCAATCGCATCAATTAAAACCTACTCATTACTATCTTATGGCAATCTCAGCATTATTTTGTAGACCCGCATATTTTCGCTTCATCTCTGAGCAAATTGTCCTGCATTCACCGCCATATAGGAGAACAGATGATGTCAGTTCAGTACTGCTTACTTTGTTTCTAACAATAGTTTCTGATGTTTTATTAATGTTTTAGTTTCCGGAAGCTATAATTTAGAATTTAAATGAGATTTCGGATTTCGAGGCTACCGTAAGAGGGGGTGTACAAGTCGAGTTTCACGTCTAAAAAATATTTCCGAGACGACGTGTTAACATATATAGCGCTATAAAAGCAAACCCTTTAACATTGAGTTGCAACCAAGAGGGACATCGCTCTTAATAATTATTAAACACCACTTAGCATAACCCAAACATTGTGCCACAAACAGACCCCACTATAACTTGTGTTTGGTGAACATATTTAGTATATTAACATACTAGCAGCATAGCCCGGCGTTGCTCAGGTGCAATGAAAGCTTTAAAACTAATCCATGGTCCTGGAGTTCAGTTGTTTCCAGTTAAAGCGAAACCGTAGACTGAAAGAAAAATGAATGGATGTAAATCAAATTTTGATTTCATAGTATTGATATCAAATAAGTTTTTTTCGTCGTAAACTGAATTTTGAAGGCTAAATAAGACTTCTGAGTAAATGGTATCAAGGCTGAGACTAAAGACTACAATCATACCTACTTAGAGCCAAACCCGAAGCAAAAACTAAAATAAAAAGGCTGAAAAAATACAAACACACAGGCAGATAAACAGACACACACACAAACATCTTGCCTTATATATATATATCATCGATTTTCTGCAACCTTGAAACTTCTGAATATCGTTTCATATGTCTTTGTCTATGAGTGTATCAAATTTGTTTAAAATCGGACCACTCCTTCTATGACCCGATTTTCGATTATAGATTTCGATATTTATCGGGGGTACCTTGACACAAAACCTAGCTAAAAACACTCGCAGATGCTTATAGTGCAACTATGTAAATTTTCAAGAAAATACGTTCAGCCGTTTCGGGGTCTATAGGTAACGGACACACACACACACACACACACACACACACACACACAGAGAGAGAGACAAAGTTCCATTTATAAATGATTAGTATGTTAATATAAAATAATAAAATAATAGTATAATTCTATTAACGCTACAGAAAATATCGTATCCAGCAGCTGATATGCTAAGTGTAAACACTATACGTGTTGTGAATAAAACAAATTCTAGATTTAAAAATTCAAATGCTAAGCACTGACACATTGATATTATTAGAAATGAACGAATTTTGTCAAATTTACAAACTTCGATTGACACACACAAAATTCGTGAAATTTCACACCTCGATGCGAAATGTTTTTCGGACAATAGAAAACTATGAAACATCTAAAAAAAAAAGGAAATTCAAAAATTAAAATCTTCATTAATTATTATTCTTTTTTACGGACCCTTTTCGTGATCCGATGAGAAGTTTGTTTGTCAACCAATGGAAAGGCCAGAATCAAACTTTTTTGACCCCAACAAACGAAATAAAAGACGGAGCAAAGCTCGACACGTCGCCAGAGAGAGAAATAAGACAATCACTATTATTGGTTCTATCTTTCTCTCTCGCCTCTCATCTCCTTCCTTACCACCATTCATTCTGAGCGATAACTTCAAAGACAATCTTACACACTAATAAACGCTCATACTTATATAAATACGTTCCTGCCTACATACACAAAAATTCACTACCGAAAGGACTACTACGAAATTTTGATGCCCTTATCTTCTTAATAATATTTCTCATTGAACATTAACTTCTACCAATTCATGTTATTATTTTCCGTTAATAATTGCTTAGTTAAACATGCAAAATGTACACTTTTATTCTACCACAAATCCACCAGCTGATAACCTTCTGATGAGTTTGGATTAAACTTGTAATTTGTAGAAAGTTTGTTTATGTTTCGCACAAGGCGAATTCAAAAAACATTAACCATCAAGCATAACATTATCTCAATCGGTTATTTGAGCAACAAGGTAAGGTATGCGTGTCTAGTACTGACGGTAATATTTTCTAGGATTTAATATTGTTTATTAGTAAACCAGAGAAATTTTACATATTTGCTAAGAGATTCCGATACAGTACACCATACCGAACAAGTGTGTTTTTTAGACTGTTTGTTATTCAACGCATAAAGAATAATATTATAGTTAGTATCTCAATATACAGGTAAGCGGTGTGATATTATACAGTTTTTTCAGAGTTTCTCATATACTGCAGCCTAACTTCATTTACTGGTAGGCCTAACTTTTACGCCGCTGGTAGCCGACGTGTTTACATATTTTGTTTTTCTTTGAAAAAACACTTTTTTAAAAATATTTCTTTTGTTTCAAAATTACGGGGAAACATATTCACCTATTTTTGTTGACCAAAGGAATTTTTAAAAGGTCGGAATAAAAATTAAATATAGAGGCTCATATTTTTTTTTAATACAAAAATATTTTAGTCGAGTCTCAGGATTTTAATCTAAATATTTTACGGTCAACTTGTACGCCGGAATTTGTGATATATTTTCCATAGGCAGTTACAACACATCCTATATTATTACATTTTCGTACTTTATTTATCCTTGCAACTCTTATTCGTAGGTAAAGGAGATATTATTTTCTGCTGCAATTGTTATGGACGATACAAAATATTTCTAAACGTTTGAACATCAATACAACATATTTGTTTGCATTGCGTGATAACAAATAAATATATTACAATATAAAGGCAGAAATTTGTATTTTTCTACATGCGTTGTCTTTCAGACAAAAGCTAATAATTATTAAAGCGACGTCAAATTAAAAAAAAGTGTCTAATGTTCTTTGAATAAATTACAATAAAATGTAGTATACATACATACATATATATATATATATATATATATATATGCAAAAAAACTAAAAGTATGTTGAAGTTAATCAATTTCGTAACGAATTTCTAAATATATATGTGGTAATTGGTTAGAATAATGATTTTTGACTAAGAGACGTAGTTTATATATATATATATATATATATATATATAGGAAAAATTAGACAGACACGTTATTTCATGGTAAATCGGAAGTATGGCCTATTTCAGGCAAAGCATCATTAGCTTCTGTCTTTATATATATATATATATATATATATATATATAAATGAACTATGTCGCTATGTCTCATATATATATATATTAGGAGCAGTACGAACAAATATGTTACCGGTTCATTATTTGTATTGATTTACTTTTTTAAAGAGCGCTCAGTATTTAGGAAATCATTATATAGTAATATTGTTATTATAAGTGTTCATAATAAAACATAGTTTACTGCAAAGCAAGAACAATTGTGATTTCCCTGCCTGACGTGGTGCAAATAAGTAGCACCGAAACATGTCTTGTGTTTTATTATAAACACTTATAAGAAAAATGATAATATATATATAAGGAAACCCAACTCATCAGCTAAATTAGTTCTAAGCTATAATTTAATTTGGCGGAGACTATAAACAATGTTGTATACATAGTGTACATAACACACTAAAATCTGTCTTCCTTCACCATTCGCCGATGACTTAGTAGTAGAATGTCCGACTGATATAAGGTTGATCAGGTTTCAATCCTGGCTGGAAAGTATCGGATGTCAAACCGTACGGATGAACAGTGATACAGTGAAACAGGGCTGTCTGCCGATGACACTATATATATATACAGCAGTATAGTACGGCGTTGCTAGCGTGTAATGAAAGCTTTAAAACTAATCCATGGTCCTGGAGCTCAGACTCTTTGGACGTTGGCACTAAAGGCTAAAAAGCAATAGTTGTTTCCAGTTAAAGCGAAACCGTAGACTGAATGAAAAATGAATGGATGTAAGTGAAATTTTCATTTCCCGATATTGATATCAAATACGTTTATACATTTTCTTATCTCACCTACTTAGTGAAGTATGTCTATCCTAACCGGTACGCATGCTCAGTCTTAGTTTAGCATAATTAGGCCAAATGTTTCATCACAATAATTTTTATCTAGTTATAGCATATTTAGTTCATTGAAATTGTTTTATATACCTATATTATGAAATAAGTCTTTATCGAATATAGATTTAATGATTGGTAAAGAAAAATCTTTATTATTATATTATGCAAATTCAGAATTATGTTTGCTTTTTATATTATAGAATCAATATATTACGGACTAGCAGTATAGCCCTTATAGCAGTTGCTCGGGTGTAATGAAAGCTTTAAAACTAATCCATGGTCCTGGAGCTCAGACTCTTTGGACGTTGGCACTAAAGACTAAAAAGCGATAGTTGTTTCCAGTTAAAGCGAAACCGTAGACTGAAAGAAAAATGAATGGATGTAAATCAAATTTTCATTTCCTGGTATCGATATCAAATATGTTTTTTTTTCGTCGTAAACTGAATTTTGAAGGCTAAATAAGTCCTCTGAGTAAATGGTATCAAGGCTGAGACGAAGAACTACAATTATATCTACTTAGAGCCCAACCCGGAGCAAAAGCTAAAATAAAAGGGCTGAAAAAGTACAGACATACAGACAGATAAACAGACACACACACACACACACACACACAAACATGTTGCTTTATATATATATATATATATATATATATATATATATATATTATCGATTTTCTGCACTATTGTAAGAACTGCAACCTTGAAACTTCTGAGTATCGTTTCATATGTCTTTTTCTATGAGTGTATCAAATTTGATTAAAATCGGACCACTCCTTCGATAATCTAATTTTTTCGATTATCGATTTTCTGTATTTATCTGGGGTACCTCGATACAAAACCTAACTAAGAACACTCGCAGACGCTTATAGAACAACTATGTAAATTTTCAGGAAATGCAGTTCAGCCGTTTCGGAGTCTATAGTTAATGGATAGGCACACACACAGAAACAAAGTTCCATTTATAAATAAGTTTAGATCATGCGTTTTCCATTTGTTTAATCTTAAATTTCAGTGTTGAATTTTTCGTATATTTTTTTATTCACTATTTTCAAGTTTTTCCTTGTTAGGTTTATTAGTCAACATGTCGTATAGAGGTTTCTCTCTTCGCATTTAGTGTGATGAAAGCTCATAATTTTGAGAGGCAGTTTATGCGTTCATCTCGGTTGAGTTTATGCGTGAATTTCCTGTTCCAATTTACAACAGCGTCTTAAAACAAAGAATCCCATGCCGAGAGGCGAAAAAAGCAAAAATCATACTTCTAAAACAAAAATAAACTCTTTAAAAATAGCAAAACTCATTTCCATATGCAAAACGCAAATGTCTTCCTAAATGAAAGTACAACTGCCAATCACTAATCAGCGTCAATATTTATGCCCTTACTGTTAATATCTATCTAGCTAGGTAGCTAGGTAGCTAGCTCTGTGTGCGTGAAAATGATCAGAAAAAAGCTGTGTGTGTGTATATGATAAGAATGATAAGAAAAAGTAAGAAATTTAATAACGACGCGCTTCACCGAAAGCGTCTGCTCTCTTTAGCTTCCTCAGGTTATATATATATATATATATATAGTCATATATATATATGTATATATATAGTCATATCAGGTTATATATATATATATATATATATATATATATATAGTCATATATATATATGTATATATATAGTCATATATATATAGTGATATACATATATATAGTCATATATATATATATATATATATATATATATATATATAGGTGTCCAGTCAGTAAACAGTGAAGATAATCCAACCAGATTATCTTAATATAAAATATTCAGGCAAAAAGTTTGTACCAGATGAAAGGAATATTCTAGAGTCTGATGAAATGGGCTAATTAAACTCATTGAAATGAGCTATAGTTTATAACCAATTGAAATGACGTGTTGAGTTTTCCTTTATTATATATATATATATATATATATATATATATATATATATATATATATATATATCCAGTTCGTAAGCAGCAAGGATAATCCAACAACATTAATTTAATATGAAATATTAAGTGTTATAATCATATAGAGTGCTCAATGGATATTATTTAGAGCAATATGATAATCATAAAGAAATGTGATAAATTAGCTCATTTCATCAGACCACATGTAGTCTGATGAAATGAACTAATTTATCTCACTGAAATGAATTATAATTTATAACCAATTTAAATAACGTGTTGAGTTTTCCTTTATATATATATATATATATATATATATATATAATTAAAACAAAACACACTCTATTTTTTGCCGAATGCTTCAACATTCAACAACACCAAACTCAAAACTTATAGATAAAACAAACAAACAAACAAAGACACAAACAGTACAGTTAAACAGATTCTCTCTTGAGTCTGTATATTGGAAGAGGTAAGGTACTCTAATTTAATTTGATTTATATTCACCACTTATCATTAGAAATCTAAAGGCATTTTGGTCACGTGCTGTTTATTTTACTTTCATTCTAAACTGAGGCAGCCGAAGAGAGCAGAGGCTCTCGGCAAAACACGTCTTCAATAAATTTTCTACTTTGTCTCATTACACAATAACTTGGACAGATTATAAATGCAAATTAAATTTAAGCGTCCAATCATTTTTTGGAAAATTCTTTCAGATTTGCCAACTTCAATCTTTAGCATTTTCCACCACAGAAAAATCAACAATCGAGCGTGTTAAAAAAAAAATCGTAGCCTATTACGAAAATGGACGTTCAAACAAGTGAAATTCCCAGGTTGCATCATTTCTCGAAAGACTGATATCAATTGGTCACCACGATCGTTCGACTTGACGCCTTTAGATTTCTTCTTTTGGGATCATCTCAGAAATAAGGTCTATGCCAACAAGCCAACAACAATTCAAGTAAAGAATGAGATAATAAGGTATATTAGTGAGATCAAGGAGAAACTACGCAGAGACGTCATAAAAAATGTTGACCATCGAGTGGAGATACACTTTTTTTTTTTTTTTTTTTTAATCATCTCACCCCAAGCAAGGCATTCCACTGCCACTATTGCGCATGGGGCTACATAGGGGAACGTAAAGAGAAGGAGTGGATAGACATAGGGAATGTCAGGAGAAAGGTGACAGATGAGTAAGGATAGCGAGGATGAGGGTCGGGCAGATGGGAAGAGTGCTTGATAGAATGGGAGCAGGTTAGTGTGTTAGGAGGTGTGTATTGACCTTACATTTAAACTCCTGGAGATTGTAGCCGTCGGGGAAGCAATCGTTTGGAAGAGAATTCCACAGTCGGGAAGTGCGAGGAAAGAAACTGTTGGAGTAGAAGTTACGGCTGCATTTTATCGGTTTCACTGTAAAAGGGTGGGATCTAGTTACTAATCTAGTATCTCGTGCAAATTCGTATTTAGGGGGCACCAGTGATCTAAGTTCATCGGAGCAGAAGCCGTGAAAGTATTTATAGAAGAGACACAGGGAAGCCTTGGCGGATATTTGGGTAACATTCTTTTTTACACATAACGGCCATGACTCAAATAACGAGATCCATAACACTGTTTCATTTACTGCTAAATTCGATCGATTTTAATAGAATACCCTATATATATATATATATATATATATATATATATACAAACAGAGACATGTACCCACAGAAATAACACATAAACTTAAATAAAGTAGACGTCATAATGTAGACCTTAGGATCCTTTCAACCAGCACATTATCAAAGGTGCGTGTTGGCGGTATTGCTAATGATATACAGGACACAAAAGTTACTTACAGAAGGTAAAGTTGGAAAAAGTTTAAAGACATAATTTTAATTAAAAACATTTAAAATGTAAGGGAAGTGTAAACACACAGTTCCAAAAAGGAAAAATAATAACTCAAATCCCCGAAACAATCGTAAGAAGCGAATGAAATGCTTTTTCTGTCTGCACAGGCTAGGCTGATAGATCTTCAAATAAACGCATTTTTTAAATATTTTTAATTTTTTTTTAAATTGTTTCTAACAGGTTCATTTAATGGTAGAAAATAGTTTTTCTCTTGTAAGTGAGAGGCATCAATTGACGCCAGAGTTTATTACGTCAAAACGTAATATTACGCAAAGGCATTTTGGCTGTGAAAGACACATTAATTTGGAAATTCCTGCCAAAAAAAAGTAATGGTCGGATTTTTATGAAAATTTCAGAACTTATTCATAATTAACTGATATCAGTTTCAAAATAATTATTTTTAGAAAATATTGATAAAAACATCTTTTTTTTACATATGTTACCTCACCACCAATTAATTTCCAGAAATGTCGAAAAATCCGACTAAGTCTCAACATATAGATAATTTTAATTATATTCAGAAGTCATTGAGGAATGCTAATCAACTGTTTGTTTTTTTTTTTTCAAAACCTGCTCATTTTTGGAATATCTGCTCCGAATTGCTCAAACAAAAATGCAATAAAACTACGCCATTTTTTATTTGGATAACTTTTAATTGCTTTTATAAATATAAATTAAAATATCATAGTCTAAATAGAAAAAGAAATTTCCATTAATAATGAATTTTTACTAGAATTTTTCATTTTTAGTTTTTTAAAGTAATTTCTAAAAGGTTTCAAATTTTAAAAAAAGATTCCTCTTCATAGTTTTCCCAGACTTTTTAAATTAATGTGTGGCGATTATATTTACTAATTGAAAAATCTAAAAGCTTACTAAAATAACAGTGCTCAATTTTTGTTAATTAATTAAAACATTTTAGTTTTCTGCATGTTGATCACAGCATTTTTGTTGTACGCGTGGCTATACGCGATATTTATCATTAAAAGGTCACATGATTCAAGGGTTGTCCTCCATTACATGAAAAAAAAGATCAGTATGTAAATCTTTTTATACCAAATTCATCTTACAAACTTTAGGCCAGCTACAGTAAATTATCCATTATCGCCTCTGGTAAGGGGACTACAGCTGTGATAACACTGCTACCGTAATTGAGAAACGCTTTTTTGAAACATTTCAGGCAGTAAGCATAAATTCTTGTTTAAAGTGAATTTCATGTAAGTTTAAATTCGGTAACTTGAATAAAATAATAAGTCAGCGAGATGTATTTTATTTTCGCATGATTTTTTTTTAAACCAAGAATAGACTTCTGTTTACAATTGATGAAAATGGCGGAAAAATTTTTTTAAACTTAAAATTTTTTGATTCCGATCAATATAATTTTGGTTTGAAATACACCAGCGTATTTTGCTTACTGTAATTAGTAAATTTAATCTCTTGGTTTTCAATAAAAGCTAAAATTATAGCTTCAAGAAAACTTTTTTTATTCTTAAAAGTTCAATTTAAACTGAGATATCGAAAATTTGAGTAGACGTACCTAATATATATATATATATATATATATATATATATATTAGTTATCATATTATACTCGGTCCGTATCCCTTTGGCTGGTCTTCATGTGCTTAGATCATTCTTTTTTACGCGTAGATACACGGAGGTTTTTTCGAAACGAGTATAGTTATAAGTTTGTATATATATATATATATATATATATATATATATATATATATACTTTTAATATATATATATACTTTTAATATATATATATATATATATTTATGTGTGTGTGTGTGTCTGTGTCTGTGCCTTTGTCTGTGTGTCTGTGTCTCTGTGTGTTTGTATATATAGAATCAATAGGAAAAAATAAAACAAATGCTATGACTTGAACCGTTTATCCTACGAATTCGAAGATACCCACTCTTTTAGAAAAAAAGTTACATTAAAATATAAATAAGATTATTCATGCCGATGTTAAAATAATTTAGCAAATACAATGCATTCAATATTTATTAGGGAACATAATAATTACTTATAAAACATTATATACTTTTAATAATGTTAACACAAAAAAATAACATAATAAAGCGAAATCAGTTGATCGATATATACTCTGACTTAAAAAGCAAAGATTTTTGCATTTTAATGAATAATGAAAACAAATACATAATAATACGATTAAAATAATAATAATATAATCAGCCAATCAATATAATAAGAATGGGTGAATACAAAAACAATGATCTCTTCCATTTTTTAAAATGAAAAACTCTATAACACGATATTGAATCCATAGCAAAATCTACTGCTAAGAAGATTGGGTCACTATGTCGATCCAGGATGTTTTTTCCACCTGAATCCATCCTGCATATATACAAGTCAACCATCCGTCCGTGCATGGAGTACTGCTGCCATTTACGGTCAGGTGCCCCTGCCGTTCTCCTCAGTGTTCTTGACAAGCTCCAAAGGAGAGTCTGTAATGTGATAGGTACTGATCTGGCGACTCGACTGCAGCCACTTCCCCATCGTCGAAATGTGGCCTCCCTTTGTCTCTTCTATAAATACTTTCATGGCTTCTGCTCGGATGAGCTTAAGTCACTGATGCCTCCTCAACAGGTGTTTACTTGTGCAACCGGACTGGCAACTGGGTCCCACCCATTCACAGTCAGGTTAGCCAAATGCAGACAACAATTCTACTCCTGCAGCTTCCTCTCTCGCACTTCCCGCCTGTGGAACTCGCTCCCATATTCTTGCTTTCCTGACGGCCATAACCTCCAGAAATTTAAATGCAAAGTCAATACTCATCTACTAACCACTGGACTCTAGCTCTCTCCCCTCCCCTGTATAACCTTCCCTTTCTCTCCACCTGTGTATCTGTCATCGCACCTGCTTTCTCAGCTTTCTGTTGTTCCTTTCTAACTAGTTTGTACTCCTCACTCTTTTCTAATTAATCTTTTTACATTTATGTAACCCCCTGCACATCAGTGGCGTTTCTGCCTTGCTCGGGGTGAAATGATTAAAAAAAAAAACTTAGAGCAATAAAAATACATGATGCGATGGAATAATTGACACTATTTTATCTGCGTTGTTTGCTTGTCATTTTCTTTTCAGAGTGTTTGGGTTTCAATTTGAGAACAGTGCAGAGGATTCGAAAAGAGTCTAATGGTGATTACGAAGGTGTTTAGAGAGATCGCTAGTGATGGCGACGTTATACCTCCGTTCACTTTCCAGAGGGTCTCAAATTCAACACGGAGTCGTACATCAAATGCTTTGAGATGGTAGTGCTATGGTGGGTGAAAAGGGTCGCTGTTGCAATATTCTATATAAAAGGATTTCACCATGCATGAAAACAGTAGCAACCAGTCATCGTTGTCGGACAATTTTTGCGACCACATCACTCCTGACTTCTGGCCACATAACTTTCCAGACTGCAACGCTTATTTTATTAAATAAATTTAACTTTTAACATTTCAAGATATTTTTATGTAACTTAGACGACAATTTAACCATCGCTTCATGTTTGCTTATTCACTAAATCCATATCAATATCCTCCAACCCCTTTCTTTGCCAGAGCAAAACCACTGGGCTTAGAATTTTTCCTCATTCTTTGTTTATGTGGGGCTGAGAATGCATTTCCCCTCTAAATTTTACCTGAATTTATATATATATATATATATATAAAATCACTCCTAACCTTATTTTTAGGTATTGCCCATATTTGAGTAGAAGTTCTCTTTATTTGTTTGTTTAACCGTATTTTATTGTGCATTTCCTATTGTAGCAAGCATTCATGTATCTGGTTGGATAAAGGTAGCACCCTGATTGCTCAAAATTAATATTCTTTGATGGCGTTACTCGCGTGACGTTTTCAGAACGTAGGTCAGTGCGATGTTCTGTGGATGGTAGATGAACGCAGGACAAATTGACTTTTGAATGTACTGAGCAGCATTCTTTATTATAAAAAATTTATTATAAAAAATTTATATAAAAATTATTATAAAAAATTTAATTATCATTCAGATAAGAATCAGATCTGCAATTAACAAACAAATCATATATATATATATATATATAATACAAAAATCTACAATTGAGCCCCCCACCTATCGCGGTTTCACACGAACGGTTCTTCAGGGCAAGAGGCTCTTGACCTGAAGAAATTTTCGTGTGAAACCGCGGTAGGTTGTTGCTCAATTCTAGATTTTTGTATTGTATTCTGCTCTACTTTCGTACTTTCGTATCGAGCATTTTGCTGTTAAGGTTTCGTCTTGTGATTTTTTTCTTTCAAACGAACGCTAGACGTATTGTTCTTGTGCGCTGTTTGTTTCGTTTTCTTTCTACCCCTTTATTTAACCCACGAGGTGTCCTCGCCGGATTATAAGACGGTTTATATTACTGTTAGCATTATTTTCGGATATCTAGACTGTTATTATTAGTGTTGACTTACTGTGATTAAGTTCATTACTATATATATATATATAAACTACCAGCCATAATTTTTAGGACACCCCTAGATTTTTTTTTTACTGATTTATTTCATACTATTTTTAGTGTTTGTTTCCAAGTGGATAATTCTCAATGAAAATAGAATGGTTCTTTTGTAATTATTACTTTGCAAAATTATACAAGGCAAATAGCGACAGTTTACCCATCGCTCCATGTATATACTAACGTCCATAATTATTAAGCCACCTCAGTTTTCAAAAAAATTATGTATTTTATACTATTTTTAGTATTTATTGCCAAGTGGATAATTCTAAATGAAAATAGAATGGTTCTTTTGTTATTATTACTTTTTAGAATTATACAAGGCAAATAGCGACAATTTACCCATCTCTCCATGTAGATTTTATATATATATATATATATATATATATATATATATATATATATATATACTACCGGCCATAATTAGTAGGTCACCTCAGTTTGAAAAAAGATTATGTATTTTATACTATTTATTTGTTATTATTACTTCGCAAAGTTTTACAAGGCAAGGAAATAAAGAATCACCCTAAATTTTCTTCATCCTTCTGTATGCCGTCAGACTAAGAGGTGCTCTTTCCAGGTAGTTCCACACTGTAGTTTCTCGTTTTATTTATTTATTTTTTTGGGGGGGGGTATTTTAAATTAGCCATGCCTCAAGAGTTATCTGTAGAGATAAGAGTTCAAATTCAAATCTTGAATGAAGAAGGTTATTCCCAAAGGAGGATGGCCAAGAGACTAAATGTGTCCAGGTGTGCAGTTCAGTATGCACTGCATAAGAGAGACAAAACTAGAAGCCATGCCAATCGAAAAAGAACAGGAAGAAAACGGAAAACATCAGCAAGAAAGGACCGTAGAATAGTATGGAAGAGTGTAAGAGACAGGAGGAAAACTTCTCCTCAAATACAAGCAAAAGTGAATACCGACAGGTTTGATCCAGTCTCTGTAAATATAGTGAAGCGAAGGCTTTGAGAGGTGTGTCGCTTTGGACAAGTGGCAGCCAGAAAGCCTTTGTTTTGACGAACCAATAAGAAGAGACTAGCATGGGAAAGAGAGCACAAAATCTGGACACCAGAACTGTGGTCAAAAGTTTTGTGGACTGATGAGTCTAAGTTCAAACTGTTTGGTAGTAAAAAGAGTGTGGGGAGGGGGTTGGAAATCGTGTAAAAGAAGAGTGTGAACAAGCATCGATAAAACACCGTGGTGGATTCTGCGTAGTTTGGGGCTGTTTTTCGGCACGAGTTCAGGTGAAGTAAAGGGGTCTACGAAGAAAGAACAATACCGTTCAATTATACAGAGATATGCAATTCCATCTGGATTGCGTATTGTGCGTCAAATTTTCATCCTCCAGCAGGATAACGACG
>JBBBDQ010001598.1:1280000-1557500 GCA_037127315.1 Ascarosepion bandense
CAGTTAAGTGCCATACGTGATAGACGCTTTGGGCGATCATGTCTCGAAAGAGACTTGTTGACTGGGCAGAAGATTATCCCGCAGTAGGTTGCCATTGCTTTCTGCGGTAGACTGGTTGCCGACTAAGGCGATAGAACCCAATCTGTCCTGTTATTTAACCCATAAGTGGAAGAAAGAGATAAATAAATACCTTTCCCAATGGTATTTGCGCGTAAGTGAATGCAATGAATTCAACTGGAATTCGAACTCGGCTCCCCGATTTCTTGTTTCGGGCCGATATCCACTGCACCACAACGAACTGCAATTACTACCCTTATAAACGGACCAATGTCGTTGGCGCATTGGCCTGTTTACTAGCAGTTCTTAAAAGTTGATAACCTTCCCTTTCTTATCTCCGCCACCTATCTCCTTGTCCACCACCACTGCCATCGATTTCCAGTTTGATATTCTGCTATGAACTATATACGGGAAGCCGAATGAACTATTGTGGTCTTCTACGCCAATGTGAAACCCCTGCTCAACAGTGGCAGTAAAATGCCTTGCTTTGGGTGACGCATTTATAACATAAAATACGATCATGTTTGTTTCTTTCTATTTATCACTCTTCCCCACTCCCTAAATATTCTATTCCAAACAAGAGCGAGCAGAACTGGCTTTTAACGTTTAATAACTAAACAACTCGTAACATTTATCTGCGGTTGCTTATATATCTTAGTCGCTTCGCGCCTTTGTGTCCTCGATTATTCTTCTGGTGAGAGAGGGCCAACGTTAAAACAATTAAACGTGTTTAGCTATTTTTAATCGTTGTTATTTATTTTCGTTTTAATCATTTCACCCCAAGCAAGGCAATAAAGCCACTAGGTTAGTGCGTGTGAAAAAATATGAGAAAAAAACCCCACAATATTAAAGAAAAAGAACAATAAAAAAATACAGAAATTAAGAATAAAGAAGATATGGCTTTACATTGCATTTAAACTTGTAGGAATCTTTGTAGTAGAGTTTTTGTTTAACGTCAAAACTCGGAGAGTCGGGATTCGATGCAATAAATAAAAACATTATTGCCGAACTCCTCGTAATTCGACTGTTAACAAGAATCCCAAGACTTTCATGGAAAGAATAAATTTCAGTAGGAAAAGATAATGAAGTTTGAACAAATAATCAGTGAGTCAGTTAAATGCCATATGTGATACACGCTTTGGAAGATCACGTCTCTTCCGAGACATGACTGACTGGGAAGAAGATTATCCCGCAGTAGGTTGCCATTGCTTTCTGCGGTAGACTGGTTGCCAGCCAAGGCTAAAGAACCCAATCTGTCCTATTATTTAACCTATAACTGGAGGAAAGAGCAGGATTAGTACCTTTCCCAAGGGTATTTGCGCGTAAGTGAATGCAAGGAATTCAACTGGAATTTGAACTCGGCACCCCGATTTGTTGTTCCGAGTCGATATCCACTACACGACAACGCACATCGAACAAATGATATTAATTTTATGTACAACAAAGAAATAAGAAGTTGGTTAAATGTAGTGAATAATTAATGTCCTTCTTTTAGTTGATAGTAAAGGTCTTAGACAGAATATATAATCTATGGCGTATGTATGTGAGAACAGTGAAATGTGGTTATATGTATGTTTTTGTGAATGGAGTAGATAGATCTCTCTATCAACCGGTTCACACTCCACCCATATCTATTGAACAGGTTAAGAGGCTCATCCCTTGTTCCCTGTTTAGGATGTGGTTTCTGGCTTTCTCTTTTCCAATCTTCTCAGTTTGTTATTTTTTTTTTCACATTGTAGTAGATAGATCTATCTATCGCCCGGTTCACACTCCACCCATGTCTATTGAACAGGTTAAGAGGCTCATCCCCTGTTCCCTGTTTAGGATGTGGTTTTCGGCTTTCTCTTTTTCCAATCTTCTCACTTTGTTTTTTTTTTTTTCCCCAATTGGAGTCGATAGATCTATCCATCGCCCGGTTCACACTCCACCCACGTCTATTGAACAGGTTAAGAGGCTCATCCCTTGTTCCCTGTTTAGGATGTGGTTTCCGGCTTTCTCTTTTCCAATTTTCTCACTTTGGTTTTTTTTTCCAATTGGAGTAGATAGAGCTATCTATCGCCCGGTTCACACTCCACCCATATCTATTGAACAGGTTAAGAGGCTCATCCCTTGTTCCCTGTTTAGGATGTGGTTTCCGGCTTTCTCTTTTCCAATTTTCTCACTTTGGTTTTTTTTTTCCAATTGGAGTAGATAGAGCTATCTATCGCCCGGTTCACACTCCACCCTCGTCTATTGAACAGGTTAAGAGGCTCATCCCTTGTTCCCTGTTTAGAATGTGATTTCCGGCTTTATCTTTTCCAATCTTTTCACTATTATGTAGCCTCCTGCACCGCAATGGCGTTACCGCCTTGCTCGGGGTGATACGATAAATACAAAAAAAAAAAATATGCGTGCCTAGTAGTAACGCGGATAAAGATGATAGGTAGAATTCAGTTCTTATTTATTCGAAGATCAACCGTTATTTGTCCTACACGTCCTCATAAACTACACATCGTATCTCCTCCACTGATGCTTGTAAAGTAAATTACAAATCTACCTCGAGTGGCTCTCCAGAGCTTTATCGTCAATGCTGACCTTAAAATAATTCTCTATGTCTTTTTCGTTTCTTCATTCTTTTGTGATTTCAGCAGTTTTTTTTGTTGTTGTGTCTTTCAACACGATCAAGTTTTTCTCTTTCTAATCATCTGATGCTCGTTAAAAACCCCACCCCTACCTTGAGTGGCTCTTCAGAGCTATATTGTCAATACTGACCTTGCGATATCTCTTTATGTCTTCTTCGCTTCTTCATTCTTTTGAGATTTCAGCAGTTTTTCATTAGTTTCTTTTCGCATTGAATACTGCTGCCATATCTGGTTGGGTAATCCTGCTATCCACCTAGGGGTCCTTGCCAACGGAAAATCTGTAATCTGATCGATCTCGACTTGGCAGCTGGAACACAGTCACTTTCTCATCGGCGCAATGTGGCTTCCCTGTGTCTCTTCTACATATACTTTCATGGCTTCTGCTCAGATGAACCAGATGAACTAAGCTAACTGAATACATGAATTTGCTCGAGCCTCAAGATTAGCAAATAAGTCCCACCCTTTTACTGTGAATCCAATAAATTGTAAACGCAAATTCTACTCAACAGCTTCTTCTCTCGCACTTTCCACCTGTGGAATTCACTTCCGTTTACTTGCTTTTCCGACAGCTGCAATCTTCAAGAATTCAAATGTAAAGTCAATAGCCATTTGCTGTCTCACTAACTTACATCCTCTCTCTCTCTTTCTCTCTCTCTCTCTCACTCTCTCTCTCTCTCTTACACACACATTTCTTTCTTGGTATTCTCATCCTTCTCTTATCCTCTTCCTGACACCCCCTGTAACAAGTCACTCTTTCTCATAACTTTCCTCCTATGTAACCCCCTGCACAACAGTGACAGTAAAATGCCTTGCTTGGGGTGACACATTTATAAAATAAAATCCAATCATGTTTGTCTCTTTCTATTTATCGCTCTTCCTCCACTCCCTAGAAAAATAACATTTAAGAAAAAAGTCCAGGCATAGTCAGATATTTTGGGCGGGGGATCGGACATCATCATTTATCGATGGAAACGTATCTCCGTTTGATGCGGTGGAAAACGAATATTCCGATTTAGGAGTTTAAAAATAAATATCATTTGTTTTATCCTCATCTTAAAATGTATTTGATAAAAAAATTTGAAAACATTTCTTGAGCCTAAACTTTTTATATTAACCATTCTAGCTTGCAAAAATAACCATTCTGGCTTGCAAAAATAACCATTCTGGCTTGCACTTTCATATTGTATAAAGTTTCTTTTGATTGATTGATTGATTGATTCGTTTTCTAAGGCATATAAACACTTTGCAGGTGTTTTTAAGCCAGAAATTATTTTTAGATTGTAAGAGTTTTAAATAAAAATGATTTAATCCTTACTAATTAACCTATGGCTGGGGGAAGTAAATATGTTGGTTGATACTTTTCCCAAGGGTTTTTGCTCACAAGGGAAAATAACGAATTCAACTGGTGTGGAACCTGGCTCTCCAATTAAAAATTTTGTGTAATTTTTCATTACATAACCCGCACATCCAAGCTTACAGTACCTGGTATTTGCAAGCGGTCACCCATCTTGATAGTGGTCAGTCTTGACGCTGCTTAACTTTAGTGAAGTACGGGAACCAATGTTTTAAGTTGAAGTGGTCGTAAGTCCTTGCAGGCTTTATTATTTATTTATCAATGAATTATCTTGACATGCTTGGAAAGATAATGGATTAGTTTCTCTCTGGCATATCCATTTTGTTCAGACTTGTTATTCTCTTTGATTTGCTGCCAATCGTTTATCAGGCTATTTAACTCATAGCTGGGGAAAGGGAAAAGATGTAAATTTATGAGTTCCTTCTTCATATATTTGCGTGAAAGTGAATGCACAAAACTAGGTCGGAATTTGCACTCTTTGTTCTGTGAAGATAACTTTTACACTACTTGTATATCCACTACATTATACTGCGAGAAATTACCATAGTAAAAAGTTTACACAACAAAGCAGGAACGATGATTTTATATATATATATATATATATATATATATATATATATAAATTGTGTGTATTTTGGCAGCATTTTTTCATTAATGCAGGTTTCATTGAATAATATAGACAAGTTTTGTCTATTAATTTTGTGTAGGATCCGTTCATACCGTCTGATATAGTTGATGGTGATATCGTTGAAAGACAACAAAAAATCACAGTAATTGTTGATTTTTTATCGGGTCTAAGGTTTCGGCTCACATAAGCCATTATCAAAGAGTAAATATTAACACACAGTAAACATTTAACATTTAAGTTATTAACAATAAAGAGAATTAAATCGAATTAAATTGAACGGATCCTAAACAACATTAATAGACAAAACTTGTCTATACTATTCAATGAAACCTGCATTAATATATATATATATATATATATATATATATATATATATATAACATTGAGTTCTCTTTGGAGTCTGTCTCTATTGAAATTTACCTTACCAAATTTCAAGGATTCTACTTATATATATATATATATATATATAGGAAAAACTACTAAAATTTGTAAGATTAAAAATGTATTTTTTTGACAGTATTTATTTATTTCTATTATTATATTTGATATTTCAGACCGTCTTCGGCCTTTCATCAGAAACAAATGATTTTAAAATTTAAATTAGAAGCGTTTTCGCGAGTAACGTCTGTGGAGAGATTGTTTACATCACGTGACGCAGAAAGCGACAGATTTTTTTTTAAATATTTGTAAACGTAGACCTATCTTTAATAATACTTATAAATGTTGTTTTAAAGAAAGTTTTTTAAAGTGTAACTAAAATATGTTTAACTATTGAAATATTTATAAAGATTCAAAACACCTAAGCCCCTATTTAACACTAGCCTGTATGTATTTAATTTTAAAATACAATATTTTTCTTCCTTTCTGCGTGAGTATGTAGAACTAAAATCAGAATCTATTAGTAAACATTTGCAGTTTTCTAATGTGTGTCCTAGTTGATTGAACTGTTCTGCCATGGGTGAATACGGGTTGTTTTGGCGTATGCTTAGTTTACGATTATTGAAACGGAATCTAAAGCTATTTCCAGATTCACCAATATATACACCATTTAAACATATTGAACAGAAGAGAAAATATATTATGTTTTGGCTGTTACAGGTGAGGCGTGGTGGGTGTAATTTGATGTTGGGTAGAGAAAATAATGCATCGTTTACTAAATATTTGCAAACTAAACAACGGGATTTCTGACATTTGAAATTCCCTGATAGGAAAATCATAGATATCATATGATATCTAAAAAATACAAACCTATCAGGGAATTTCAAATTTTCTGTACAAAGACATAAGAAACGATGCTCAGAACTTTCAAGGTTTCAGTTCTTACAATAGTGCGGAAAATCGATAATATATATATATATAAAAGGCAAGATGTTTGCATCTGTCTGTCTGTCTGTCTGTCTGTCTGTCTGTATGTCCTTTATACAAATCCACAATTTTTATCCGATTCTCACCAAATTTTACACAAATATTCTTTAGGCTGAGTCTGAGCTCCAGGACCATGGATTAGGTTTAAAGCTTTAATTACACCCGAGCAACGCCGGTCGATACTGCTAGTATATATATATATATTCCATTTGTAGACGAGTTATTACTCGTTTACAAATGGAAAATATTCAAAAGTTCTACAAAATAATTGTATTGAACATATTTTAATACAAATGTGCTGTGGTCTAATTTTATTATGACCAAAAACTAAGTAATTAAACAATCAACATATATATATTCGTCATCCACATATTTCGCTATATCACCGCTCATCAGTGTGTCTTTACATACCTTTGCTTCTGGCTGGGATCAAAGAACATGTACTCTCATGAAAAATAATATCACAGGCATTATTTTTTTCATTTAGACTATTTTTTAAAATAGTATATAGACTGGATTTTTAACACAAAGCTATTGTTTGTCTTTGAAGTTTGCAAAATCTACGCACTAAATTACTGTTTTTTAGCGACTGAATTTTGCATCTAAATTCAATTAAAAGATATTCTATATCTAATAAATACTGTTTATATTATTATTATGTCATTTTCCATTATAAATCGATTTCTGCTATGGTCGCACTACCTACCAAGTCTGCAGGAAGACCTAAGGCAGGCCGTGGTGTGTTGTTATGGCTCCATTTCATGTTTTTTTCATATCTCCGTCATATCCCTAGCGTTACATAGACAAAATGCTCATTAGTTTTTTGGCTCTACTTAACAAGACAATTGTGTGTATATCTCTTAAGCTGAAGTTTCCAAGGATTTTTTCAATGTATTTTTTGTTCCATTTTTTATCATTCCAAGTGCACCAACTATCACTGGTACGACTCATTTTTTCAATTTCCACATTTTTTCTACTTCAATTTCTAGGTTTTTATATTTTGATAGTTATTCGAATCTCTTTGTTGCTATGTTACAATACGCTGGACATGCCATATCAATTAATAAGCAAGTTTTTTCTTTTTA
The DNA here is from genome assembly GCA_037127315.1 of Ascarosepion bandense. Classification (NCBI taxonomy): domain Eukaryota; kingdom Metazoa; phylum Mollusca; class Cephalopoda; order Sepiida; family Sepiidae; genus Ascarosepion; species Ascarosepion bandense. Next base: position 1,287,111 of record JBBBDQ010001598.1, read on the forward strand.
ATTTTTTTAACAATAATGTCCGGCCTATTTGCTTCAGTTTTTTCTGTCTGTATAGATGGTGTAATCCTAAATAATGGTGATATCTTCTATTTTTGTAACCGGTGCTGGGTGATGTTCATACCAGTGTTTGTTTACATATTTTTCCATAGTGTTTGCACATTGACCAGTGTAAATAATACCCCACTCTATTGTGGCGATTTTTATATTCATTTGGGGCAAGCACAGAACATCCTGGGATTAGATGGTCTATTGTTTCTTTGTATTTATCAGAGAACCTGTAATTTGCTCACCATCTGCCCAACCCTCATTCTCGGTATCCTTACCCGTCTATCACCCTCCTTCTGACATTTTTTATATCTAACCATCCTTTCTCATCAATTCCCCCCTATGTAACCCCCTAAGCAGTAGTGGCATTGAAATGCCTTGCTTGGGGTGAAACGATTAAAAAAAATATTATTATGTACAATATTTGTCTGGAAGTTCTTAGTGAAAAGACTTTGGTCTTGCGCAGCAAGAAGAAAGCCTTCAGTTTCAGTAAAGCATTATTATTATTATGTAATGTTTCATCATATTTCGATTTCTGCTATGGTCGCACAACCAACCAAGAGTCCAATTCACTCTCATCGTAAAGTTATTCCTGTGATCATACTGTGTTCGAATAAGTCTCTTAATTCTACCACGATGATTATTATTATTATGTCATTTTTCATCAAATTTCAATTTCTGCTTTGGTCTCACTACCAACCAAGTCTGCGAGGAGACATAAGGCAGGACGTGGCGTGTTGTTATGGCCCCATTTCATGTTTTTTCTATCTTCCCTATCATCCCCAGCATTACATAGATAAAGTTTTCCTTAGTGTGTGGGCTGTACTTAATAAGACAATTTTTTGCATATCTCTTAAGCTGGGGTTTCAAGGGATTCTTTCAATGTGTTGTTTTGTACCTTTTTTTTATAATTCCAAGTGCACCTACTATCACTGGCACAACTCTTGTTTTCAATTTCCACATTTTTTCTATTTCAATTTCCAGGTCTTTATATTTTGACAGATTTCAAATTCCTTGGTTGCTATGTTACAATCCGCTGGACAATCCATATCAATTATTAGACAAGTTTTCTCTTTCTGGTTTTTAACAATAATGTCTGGCCTGTTTGCTTCAAATTTTTGTCTGTGTAGATGGTGTAATCCCATAGAATGGTGACATCTTCTATTTCTGTAACCGGTGCTGGGTGATGTTCATACCAGTGTTTGTTTACAGATTTATTATTATTATTATTATTATTATTATTATTATTATTATTATTATTTTGCTTTGCTGCATGAGTTGCATACAAAAGTTTTGTGCCCGTCTTTCATCTTCAAAAAGCGTTAGGAAAATCTTTTCACACCGGCGTATTTTTCAAATAATTCATAATGGCCCGTGATTCATATTTGTTCCATTAAATACTAAATGGTAATCAACCAAATATTTTATTCCTGCACTTGAATCCTGTCCAATATGTGTTCACCCATTGTATGTATGTGTTTGGCATTGACACTAATTTTGTTGCTTAACCACTGGCCACCTTTGTTCAACAACATCTGTCTATTTACGGATCGATAAAATTCTCTGATCGCTATAGTCCTTTTGAATGAAATGAGAAAATGCTCTTGAACAATACAAAACAGCCCTCAAGCCATAGAGGAAAGAAATCCTTTATTAAACGAATAATAGATTTTGAAGCGCTTGAAAGTAAGATGACTAAAATTCTTTCATTAAACGTATAGCTGCCCGATCGTTTCTTAGTATACCTGTCTAGTAGGTTGACTAGCAAATCTCAGTTTCAGGTACTGACTGAGGCACATTTTCGTCTATTCAACGCCTATAGTGAGAAACTGGTTTATACTCCAACTACGTGAGAGGGTCTGCAGTCACAGTTTCTCGGAGAGAGCTCATAATCTGCCGTGATACGCCAATAGGCAACAGAATTCGTGTGTACAGACATCTGAAGAAGGCTGCAGAATCAACAAGCTGAATTCTTCTTCTATGGGTTGTGATCCTTCAGGACGTAGGCGATCATGGACTTCCACTGAACACATTACCTCTTAGTATTTCTTCCACCTGCTCAGACCCATCAAGTATGTTTCGCGCTTCCTTCCACTGTGTCTCTTTCTTTCTACCCGTCCTATGAGTATTAGATTCTCCAAGCCTTTCTTCGTTACGTGTCCTAGAAACCTCAGCTCTCTATTTCTGATGCTAAGTATATGTTTCCTTTTTTCCATTCCTCTCAAAACATTGTTGTTGCTCACATGGTATTCCCACGGTATCCTCAGAATCCTCCTGTAGAACCACATTTCTACTGCTTCAAATCTCTCCTTCATCTCTGAGGGTTTCTTCCAGGATGTGCTGCCATATAAGAGGACAGTTATCAAATAACTCTCCAGTACTCCTATTTTTTGCAAAAAATCTTCATGTCTCTCAATTTTCTGCTTACTTTTTGAAATACGTCCTTTGCCATGCCAATGCATCTTCGGATTTCGGTGTAGCTTTTCAAGAACACTTTCCAGGGAATTAAATTTCTGTACCTGTTTGAGTTTAGTATCGCTGACCTTTAGGGTCCTTTTATTGCTGATGACTATGCTGAATTACCATGTTTGAATTTACAAAGATGAACGTACCAGTTTCTATTTAAGATTTTCAAGGCATGAAGATACTTTCAACCTTGGTACGATCCAATATTCTTCCAAATTCCGACGCGATCTGGTTCCGTGATAGTTTAAGCTAACGTTAACAAATGTGTGTTAAAAATAAAATAAAAATGATGTCACTAAAAACAAGGAACTAAAGAAAATAACTCTCTCAGAACATTCTCCAAATGCGGTGTTTCTTAATGGCAATTCCGATTCCGTCTTGTGACTCATATCCATAAAAATGACATTTTGATCTGTCCAAGCAGCGAATCCATTTTTTTTTGTTCAAATTGATAAGCATTTAAAAAGCAGGCGATATGAGAATTCACTTTACTTCATGCAGTCGACAAGTGAAGTTAATTGTGATGCAACAACATTTTCACCAGCAAATTTTATGCATTAATTCGACGATTAATTGATCAGATTAGAAATATGAAGTATAATTCATCGGCGAAATTTGTTTTGTTCAAAGCATCTGCTTTAAAATGGGGCTTGTGCTGTTTGAAATATAAACGGGTATTAGCGTCATTCTCTGACACGAATTGGAAATTGCCGAGTAACAATGGAGGCTGACAATCAACTCTGATCATATGAGAAGGAAACACGAAGGATCAATAACAGTTTAGAATTTCAATTTCGATAAAGCTCATTTTCTCACCAATGTTTTTTTTTTTTAACGGAATAACTCATATGATACCGACAAGAATTTTATTTATTTTTATTCTAAAGAGCTAGCTCAGCCATTTATGGGTCTATCACGCAAAACATCCGGTACCGAATCAATGTCAAAAAATCGTTAAGGAAGCAGTGTGTGTTATATAACATAGCTGGTCAATGTAAGTAGCTTCTGGGTAATCATTCCGCATTCTCCATGGCTGAGTGCCCAGTAAAGTAGATCACTCGCAAGTTAATGTTTTGCTCGCAAGCAGTGTCCTGTAAAGCGTGTTATGCATTTGCTTAAAATCAGGGACGGGCCGATATGGAAAATGGATGTTGGTTCTAGCAGATTTTAAGTATACTTCTCAGCATTAGAGTGTAGGTTCCATCAAGCTTAAATTTTTACTTAAGGAATGGCACCATACATTAACACTGTACAGTGGCCTGAAAGAATATCCGCTTGAGGTTGTCTAGTAGATCTGATTTCCAGATTACATTCATTTTATTCATGGCAGCCCATAATTTATCTTTGCGAGTTTTCACATCCTTTCCAACAAAACTTAATTTACTTCCAATGTAGTTATAAGATTCAGCAGATCTTTTTTTTATTCAAAGAGAGTTTGATTCTCAAACAATTTGTATTGACCCTTGCTGGCTGAAGATTATGAATTCAATTTTTAAGGCTTTGACAGAGTCTAACATCATTAGCAGCCTTTTCTAGATGACGTAGAAGAACTGAGGCATTTGTCATGGTGTCTGCAGTGATAGCTTGGTCATCTGCATAGTCAATATTCTTTTTTATAATCGTGTCGCCCTAAGCAAGGCATTTTACTGCCACTGTTGAGCAGGGGGTTACATAGTAGGTAAGTTATGAAAATGTTGTAGTGAAATATCCTGTCCTACCCAGGAATGAGTATGGCCCGGGTTATAAAAGACCGGGAATAGAACGAACTACAGAGTGATCGAGAGTCTTTGTCATTATACGAGAATGATCGAGAGTGTTCGTGATTATACGAGAGTGATCGTCTTTATACGAGAGTCATCAACTTTAGTCGAGAGCCATCAACCTTAGACGAGAGTTAGACATCACTGGACGGAAGCCTTCTTCTCAAGACGGACACATACGTCCTATACAGCGACATTGACTTCTTAATTGTTATTCGTGTTAACTGTTCGTTGGTATACTTGTATTTGGTTCGTTGTACTGAGGTATAATAAATCTCTATTCATATATACTCAGTGTTAAGAATTATTTCTTGCACTATTCTTTCTCTGTTTATCCCCTCCCAGGATATAACAGAGAAAGAATGATAGGTTACAGGGGGTGTCAGGAAGAGGGTAAGAGAAGGATGAAAATACTGATGAGAGTGGAGTGGACGAAGAAAGGTGCATGAGAGAGAGGGGATGCAAGATAGTGAGATAGGAGATGACTTGACATTTGAATTCTTGAAGATTGTAGCTTTCGGAAAAGCAAATAAACGGAAGTGAATTCCACAGGCGGAAAGTGCGAGAGAAGAAGCTGATAGAGTAGAATTTGCGTTTTCCATTTATTGGTTTCAGAGTAAAAGGGTGGAACCTATTTTGTAATGTTATGGCTCGAGCAAATGCATGTAAGTGGGGTACAAGTGATGTAAGTTCATCTGAGCAGAAGCCATGAAAGTATTTGTAGAGAAGAATGTAATTTTTTTCAGTATATCGACTTGAGAATCGTGATGATAAAATAAAGTAAAAACCTAAATGATGATGTTTGTCGGGGAAGTTCTCATAGTCAGGAAGGAACTTGCAAGTATTGCAAGACTGAAAACTTTAAGATATGCTATAAGATTTTACACATATTTTCCAATCAATGCTTATTCTGCTGCAAGAATAATACTGTTCAACATATTCATCGTTTTTTATCTGCCGTAACTATTCAATGATTTGTGGGGTGGTTAATGTAACATGAGGGAAAACTGGGCGTGCCGGGTTCAATTTTACTTGTTTCCGTTGCGTTCATTTTGCGCTAATTCCATTGAAAAAAAATAAATTTATCATTCCAGGTTTGAGTTAAATACCAAAGTTCTCTTGCCTTGAAACGTCAACAAGTTTTCATCTTCTTCTATGTACCCTGTCCTTTCAGAACGTAGGCGATCATGGTTCTCCACGTCTCCCTATCCCTGGTGGCTCTTAGTATGTTTTCTCCTGTTGCACATCGGTTCCGGCATCCATCTCATAAGGCCCTGCAAATATGTTATCCGCTGCCTTCCTGTGTCTCTTTTTGCTTCTATCTGGCCTGTCAGTATCAGGTTCTCCAAGCTCTCCTTCCTCATTGCATGTCCCAGAAACTTCATTTGTCTCTTCCTGGTGCTCACTATTAATTTCCTTTTCGTTGCCATTCTTTCTAACACCTCATCGTTGCTCGCATGCTCGGTCCACGATATCCGCAGCATCCTTCTGTAGAACCACATTTCCGCTGCTTCAAATTTTTCCCCATTTTCGATGATATTGTTCCGCATTCACTGCCGTGTTGAAGAACTGACATCGCATAGCTATCTAGCACTCTCTTCTTTGATTTAGTGAAATTTTCCTGTGTCTTAGTACTTTACTCAGCTTCTGGAACGCGTCTTTTGCCATGCCAATTCGCCTTCGAATCTCTGTGTTGCACTTTTCATCTCCTGTTAGAACACGTAAAATGTCTACAAGAAGAAAAGCACTGAATTCAGAACCAGTCTAAAATGGTATGAATTCTTCCAGGCTCCAAGACACATCGCGACTGTGATAGTTGCAGTACATGTGGCGCACTTATGCCTCTAATGGGTTGCGTGACTGGTGAAGATCTGTTTAAGAAGCAGACGATCATGTATCTTTCCTTCTTCTTTCTTTGGTAGCTCTAAGCAGCAGTTGATTCTTTTCAGTATCATCTTGTTCCTGTTCCAAAATTCACTCACACAAACTTTTCACTTATATTGCATGTTCTTTGCATTTTTCTCTTCTTCTTTCATTACACCCTATGAGCAGCCTATTTTCTAATCTACCCTTTTTCATAATGCATCCAAGAAATCGCTTTCCGATTTTAAATATGTATATCTTTCGAGTTCCCATTTTCTTCAGAACTTTCTTGTTAACCAAAATCTCTGTCTCTGGTATTCTGAATCGCTATGAGCCTCTTCTTCAACTCTAAGGAGATTGTTCGACATTAATTACTGTAACACTAAGCTTCGAGGTGAGTGTGTTAATAATTGCAAAGCGACTTATGTACTTACTAATCTATTTACCTGCTCATTTAGTACTCCTTAGCATTTCTTCTTTTTCTTCTTCTTCTTCTTCTTCTTCTTATTATTATTATTATTATTATTATTATTATTATTCATATTTCGATTTCTGCTATGGTCGCACTACCAACCAAGTTTGCGGAAAGACCGTGGTGTGTTTTTATGGCTCCATTTCATGTTTTTTATATCTTCCCCATCATCCTTAGCGTTACATTGTGTGTGGGCTGTACTTAATAAGACAATTTTCTGAATATCTCTTAAGCTGGGGTTTCCAGGGATTCTTTCAATGTGTTGTTTTGTTCCATTTTTTATTATTCCAAGTGCACCTACTATCACTGGCACAACTCTTGTTTTCAATTTCCACATTTTTCTTCTTCTTCTTCTTTTTATTATTATTATTATTATTATTATTATTATTATTATTATTATTCGGTGTATCTTGTCCTTTCCGAACGTTTCCGAACAATACTCTCTATAATTTTCTTCTTTTCTAGCTCTTTATAACATTTGTTCTCTTTTGCCTTCTCTTGCAGGTAGCTTCCCCTAACCGTCTTAACTTTAATATGTCTTGTGATTATCAAATTTTCTAACCCCTCATTATGTGACCCAAAAATGTCAACTGTCTTTTCCTGATATTACGTGTAAGCGTCCTTTTTGTTGCCATTGCTTCTAGAACTTCGTCGTTGCTCATATGTTTGGTCAGTGATATTTTCAGATTCTTTCAGTAGAATAATATTTCTGTTGCTCCAAGTCTCCTTTTCATCTGCAAAGACACAGGCGAACTAACATCGTTTTCTGTTATTACAAGAAATTGTTTTTTCGTAGATATTTACACAGTCATTCAGTCAGTTAAGTGCCATACGTGATACACGCTTGGAAAGAGACATGGCTGACTGGGCAGAAGATTATCCCGCAGTATGTTACCATTGCTTTCTGCAGTAGACTGGTTGCCGACCAAGGTTATAGAACCCAATCTGTCCTGTTATTTAAACCATAACTGGAAGGAATAGACGGATTAATACCTTTCCCAAGGGTATTTGTGCGTAAGTGAATGCAACCAATTCAGCTGAAATTCGAACTCAGCTCCCCGATTTCTCGTTCCGAGCCGATATCCAATGCACCACAACGCACATAATTGAAATTTCCACATCATCTTGAAGCGCCAGCTTCTAATTATGACACTCAGCTAAATGCCATACGTGATTCACGTTTGGGCGATCATGTCTCTTTTGAGACAGGCGGACTAGGCAGAATATTTTCCTGCAGTAGGTTGGCACTACTCTCTGTGGTAGATCGGTTCCAAACTGTTGTGGGATCTCCCCTTTTTCTATGATAATGGACTCGACTTGAGTATACATATACTCCTGCCATAGAGAGAACAGTAGACATCCGTAAGTTTCACCGTAGACATACCGAAGTTTCACAAAGAATACCGCGTCAGTAGTCATAGTAGCCCTAAGCTCCATTCAGCCAGAAGAGTATTACACAGCACCCGTCAGTTCCCACGTGGATATACTAATTTCAGCACGGCTTCACTTCAAAGATTTATATATATATATATATATATATATATATATATATATATATTCCTTACTAATTGTATTCCTGGATTACTAACTTGCGTTCGAGTTTGTATCTTTACGTTTAATATAACTTATCAAATATCTGTTTCGTTGTTCATTATTTTGTGCGGTTCCTCACCCTGAATCCACAACACAAACTAAAGCTATAGAACACATTCTATACTGCTATTCAATCAATAGATAAAGGAAGAAGAGATGGATTTCCTCAGGTATTCGAGTGGAATTCGAAATTTATTCACTGATTTCTCGTTTTGAGCCGATAAACATTACACCACAGATGTATTTTTCTTTTAGTCTACGAGCAGAATATTTGCATACCGTACTGAAAAATTAGAGAATACCGAAGTTTTAGAAAAATAGCCTAATATACAAGTGTTAATGAAGTGTTCTAACAGAAGACGGAAAGTGTGACACTGAGATCCGAAGAAGAATTGGCATGGCGAAAGAAGCATTCCAGAAGTTGAATAAAGTATTAAGAAACAGGACAATTTCACCAGCAACAAGGAGGATAGTGCTGAATTGCTATGTGTTGTCCGTTTTTTAATATGGCTTGTGAATGTTGGACAATATCTTCGAAAATAAAGAAAAAATTGAAGCAGCGGAAATGTGGTTCTACAGAAGGATGCTGTGGATATCATGGGCTGAGCATGTGAGCAATGACGAGGTTTTGGAAAGGATGGAAACGAAAAGGAAATTAATACTGAGCATCCGGAAGAGACAACTAAAGTTCCTGGGACATGCAATGAGGAAGGAGAGCTTGGAGAACTTGATACTAACAGGCCAGAAAAGAGACATGGGAAGGCAGCGGATAACATATTTGAAGGACCTGATCAGGTGGATGACGGAACGAGGGTTGCATGGTGCAACAGGAGAAAGCCTGCTAAGGGCCACGAGGGACTGGGAGATGTGGAAAGCCATGATCGCATACGTCCTGAAAGAACATGGGACATAAAAGAAGAAGAAGAAGAAGTGAAAAAGCTATATTTTGGTAATTTCAAATAATTATTCAAAGACAGGCAGAAGAATATATCGATCGGATAAGAATCAGAGAGAAGAAATGATGTTTGGAATAAAACCCAAACTTAATTGAATAAGAGCAAGCACATAATGAGCCAGGGAAAATCCTTTTTTTTTTAAACAGTTTTATCGACGTGCAAAAATTGCTTTTCGAGTTATGTAAAAATAAAGAAGCAGAAATTTACATTTTTTTTATTCATCTCTATTTATAATGTTTAGTCATCGTACATAAAGTTGAAAGCAAATCGCTTAAGATAGCATCTATTTTTGTCATGCTTCCAAGACATTTTAACTCTACAAGCGAATATATGACAAGGATTTGCTCCGGATGTCACCTGCCTGTGAATCCTTTTGTCGCTTATGCCGACTCAAGAACGATATTCACCAGTTCAAAGACGAGTCAACGCTAATCCATTGTTGAGACATGAGACACATATGACTCGAACTATCGGAATGAATAAGCCTTCCATGAAAGAATCCCACTTCTTGACAGAAATACACCCAGACAGAATGTTCTGGAGATAGACTTCGGAAATGTTAGTTGTTGACGTCACCCACAATCACATCAAATTGATAGATCTCATCGAATGACTAACAGAAATAGCTCAACAATATGTGGCATTTTTGCTGGCTGTCAGTTCCTGGTCAAAGCTGCGAGAATTGGTAAACGATGTAAAATATTTGACTTCGATCGTCTAACAAAGTTTTCGTCACATGCTATGAAGATTTTAAAATAATAACATCGTCGCCATTCTAACAGCGGCTTCGTCATTATTCTTATTTCTCTGGTTTTCTGTTTACGCCTGTTTATTTTTTATAATTTGTTTTATATTTCGTTTTGACCTTTCGGCGCGTGAATGAAACACTGACATTTCGTTCGTTATTCTCAGTTACAGGATTAAAGAAGTAAATTAAAAGAAAAAAATATTTCGACTTGGACAAAACACACTCAAGGTGTATGAAGTCATGCTTATTTATTGACTGCTAGTATTTCTTCTTTTTTTTTTTTTTGCTTCTTAGTAGAATCTTCCTTGTTTAACTTCGGACTCGCTTGTTTGCTTCCACAGTTTCGGTTTCTCTTTATATGAGACCCAATAAAAAAATGTTTATAAAAACAAACAAAAATTTAAAACGTAGAAAAAGTGATAGAAAAAACATTCACGAAAATAAGTTGTTCACAGATTCTATATAGCACCAACTTTATGTGAAACAACAAATTATATATTGTCATTTATTGCAAATCGTTAAAAGTTTTTTTTCGTTTTCACTGACGGTTGCATTTGTTTTGTCTGACTAAGGAGAAAAAGTTATAAGCTTGAAGTTTGGAAAAAGCGTGAAAAATTTAAGGAACGGCAGAATAAACGAGCGAATGTATTGGCTTATTGCACACTCACACACACACACACACACACACACACACACACACACACACACACATAATAAAAACATACATATGCATGCTCACACACATATTATTTTTATTACTAGGAGCGCAACTGCGAATCCTTTCGGAGAATGAATATTTTCCGAAAAAGATTTTTCGGTTATTCAAGCTAGAAGTAAATAAATATACTGTTGAATAATAATAATAATAATAATAATAATAATAATAATAATAATAATAACGTGCAAACACTATGGAAAATAAATAAACACACACTGGTATGAACACCACCCAGCACCGGTTACAGAAATAGAAGATGTCACCATTCTTTGGGACTATGCCATCTACACAGACAGAAAAATTGAAGCAAATAGGCCAGACATTATTGTTAAAAACCAGAAAGAAAAAAACTTGTCTATTAATTGATATGGCTTGTCCAGCGGATTGTAACATAGCAACCAAGAAATTTGAAAAACTGTCCAAATATAAAGACCTGGAAATTGAAAAAAAAATGTGGAAATTGAAAACAAGAATCGTGCCAGTGATAGTAGGTGCACTTGGAATGATAAAAAATGGAACAAAACGACACATTGAAAGAATCCTTGGAAAGCCCAGCTTAAGAGATATACAAAAAATTGTCTTATTAAGTACAGCCCACACACTAAGGAGAACATTGTCTATGTAACGCTAGGGATGATAGGGGAGATAGAAAAAACATAAAATGGAGCTATAACAAAACACCCCGACCTACCTTAGGTCTTCCCGCAGACTTGGTTGGTGGTGCGATGATAGCAGAAATCGAAATATGATGAAAAATGACATAATAATATTAACGGAACATATATGAGGATTCATTAAAAATAATGCTTAAACAAACAAATTAAAAATATGTCGTATTTAATCCATTTCATAAAATTTCGTGGATATATATATATTATAAATTATACTTTAGAACAAGGACAAACTACAATCTACTACAAAAGTCTACATTTTGTTTCGACATTGAAAGATCAGTGTCTCATCAGGTAGTTAGTCATGGTGGTAATGAACGTTATTTTTTAAAAGAAAATTGATCAAAATTCACTTCCTTTCATTGGCAAAATGTTTCGTACGCAAAATGTTTCGTGAAAAGTATAGGAAAGAAGGGAAAACAAAAACAGAAACCAAAGAGAAGGGCACAGAGAAAATAAAAAAACAAAGAAGAAAACGAGAAAAAGAAATAAAGAAACATGAGGAAATTGGCTCTTTCACATTTACATATGCGATGCTTGTGTGTGTCCTGCTTATATATATATATATATATATATTAGAACATGTCCAAACCACAATCTACTTTCTTTCAATGTCTAAACAAAATGCACATTTTTATAGTAGATTTTAGTTTGGACATGTTCTAAAATATAATAAATATTCATAGCTCTATTTCTATACAGAGCACTGTTTAAAATTATTGTTTTGAACGTTGTAAATATTTTCTTCGCTTTTTATTCATTCGGATATTCATTCGGATATATATATATAGTGCATCGAGGCAGCAAATAATTTTCTAAACATACTGTTAAATATAAGAGACAATGAATGTCTATTATGTTTAATCATAAGCCGTTCTAAACGTCGTATTTTGGCTTTAATTTCAGTTGAAAATAAAGACAAAAATTCTTCATCATATTTATATTTATAAAAGGAGATTAATATGGCGTCGATAGAGCATTTGTAGATAATAACTATGTAGACAAAGTTATGAAAACTTTTGAACTCATCTGAGAAAAAGTCTGTGCATATTTATCTCTACGCAATGCTTGACTTTCTTTAGACTGAATCACACATTTATTCATAATAATAATTGATATGAATCTCTCTCCCAGCCTCGGTAACACAAATGAAGTAGGCATAATGCCTTAAATAAAGATCTCAAGGACAGAGTTCTGATAGACTGTTCGTTAGAAAACCGATGGAATCAGTAGAGACATAATGTTCCATCTGTTATTAATGAGTTATCACAGCATCGACGAGGAATTTAAACTTATGCGGTGTAGGAAAACATATCTTTTATTTTTTAGCTACGGCGAACAATTGCAGTGACAACAAGAAATGAGGACCACGTTTGCGTATTTTTTTTTTTTTTTTTTGCCGAGAGTCAAGAAAAAAAAACAGATGTTCTTAAATTTTCTGCTTATTTTAGAAGATACAGGCAAATTTACACATAAAAATATAGCGACTTGGAAGACGAGAAAAAACAAGACTTTTGTTGAGAATGATGACGCCATTACAGCACAAAAAGTACTGTAATTTTGTCCTAGAGAAAAAAAAATGGGAAATTTGCCTGGATCAAACGGTAAATATTTTGACTAAACTTTTAAACGAGAAAAATGCGTTATTCAATATTCATTGGATATGTATGAATCTGATAAAAAAGATGAAGGTTTTTTTCACATAAGCTGGAATCATTAACAAGGAGTGTGAATGATTCAAACGAGCTGATTCTAGATATGTTTAAAGGTTTAATTTCGTGACACAGGTTCGGGTTTTACGTGGTAACTTGCACACTGTTAGTACGGGGAACAAAATTTGCCCAACTTCCGCACCATCCTATCTATTTTTCTCAGCAGAGATTCTCTCCTATCTCACATTCTCAGCCAAAACTCAGTACGCACCGACCCCGACTGAGTCATACTCTGTCAGAAGACAGAGGACAAAGCGGTAGTTTTGCGTTCGGGCGAAAACTGAATGCCTCCGACACTGAGATATGATGTACAACAAGGATAGGTTTTACGTGGTGAAACAGCGCGGACATTCGAGCCAAGGGTCAAAATTTACGAAGCCTCCCAATACACGGACTCAGATATTAAGCCTGTTTATATTTCTTAGCCAAATCTCTGTCAGTGGATGATGCATCAACTGATAGCATAACTCTGCCCAAATACCTAGAGATCGATATCGATCTCAGCAGAGTTCTAGTCCATAAACCAAGCTCCAAATGAATCGTTCTCAGTCCAAGACGGGATATGACACAAAGTCGGGCTTTACGTGGGGAATCCTACTGTGGTTATTCGGGCCAATTGTAAAGATTTTCACAGTCTGAGAATCTCTAGTTCGGGAAGTGAGTGATTCAGACGAGAGCACATCTAGGAGCAAAGTCTCGTCTGGGTAAAATTAGACAAGAACCCGATCCCGATTATGAAGCGAACCCGAGGTTCCCAAATTCTCTGCTTTCGAGTGTATGCGGGCGTTACGTTAAATTTTGAATCTTAGGCCTAGTGACATGCTCGAGTTCCCCACGTAAAGCTCAAGTGTCACACCTTCTCAGTGCAGGTACTTTGGGCAGATACTCGGCTCGAACTCAGAACTGTCAGTCAAGCTCTGTCTTTTGGCTGATAACGACATACTCGGGGCTCGGTCTTAGCGTTGTGACTTTACTGAAAAAAAAACAAACAATCAAGCTCTATGCTTTCGAGCAGAGTTCGACTCAATCGGGTATCCGTCTACGGATAAAAAATCGGCAGAGAAGTATAGGGAAGCTTGTTACTCGATCCCGCCTATGCAAGGGCTGGGTAAATTTTGAACCGTAGCCTGAGGGTAACCGCTCTGTGTCCTAACGTGAAGCCCAACTTCGTGTCATATCCCTTCTCCGAGGTAAATTTTCTTTTGGTAAATACTCGTAATTTTCAAACTCTCTGTCTTTGAGCAGAGAGCGATTCGGTCGATGCTATGTACACAGGCACAGAATCGGCTAAGAACAGCAGACCAACCCGATCCCGTGTTTGCTAGAGATTGGGGAATATTTGGTTGAGTGTGTGGGATCGGAAACACCACGTTAAAACCTGACCTTGTGCCACATCTCGCAACAGTGTGGAAGGACTTGATTAAATACCCTGTTTTCTGATAGTGTTCGTTAAAATATTGTTGGAGTCACTGATCTCACTGATTTATTAAAACCCCAAGTAGGCATATACGCTGACGACACTACGGTTAATTTCGCTTCGAGCAATAATCTGCCGAGGTTGACAACGCAAAACTCGATGCTGAGCTTGAAAAAGACCTACAATACGTGGAGGACTGGGGTAAGAAATGGCACATGAATTTGTATGCTACCAAAACAAACTGCTATCTATTACCTGTTACAGACAATCGCTCCTAACACCCATTAACATGGATCAGGCTAGTCTCTCTGTGAGCAAAACACTGTACTTCCTCGGGTTAGCACTGACAACAGACCTCAGGTGGAAAGATTACATCGAATCTATAGCTAAATCTGCTGCTAGGAAAGTCGGTCCTGTGTGTAGGGTTAGGACGTTTTTCCCGTCTGAAATCGTCCTGCACATATATAAATATGCCATCCGCCCTTACATTAAATACTGCTGCCATATCTGGTCAGATGCCCCTGCTATTCACCTAGAGGTCCTTTCAAAATCCAACAGAGAATCTGTAATGTGATCGATCTCGACCTCGCAGCTCAGATTCAGTCACTTTCTCACTGGCGCAATGTGTCATCTCCGTCTCTCTTTTACGGGTACTTTCACGGCTTTTACTCCGATGAACTTGGCTCACTGGTGCCTTCTAAGCGTGGGTTTACTCGAGCCACAAGATTAGCAACTAGGTCCCACCCTTTTACTGCGAAACTAAGAAAATGTAGACGCAAATTCTACTCTAGGAGTTTTTTTTTCTTGAACTTCCCGCCTTTAAAACTCCTTTCCGTTCCCCGACAGCTACAATCTCCAAGAATTTAAATGTAAAGTCAATAGTCCCACCCTATAACCTGTCACTCTTTCTCAAACTTTCCTGTCGCTTTTTTTTCATAACCTTTCTCCTATATAGCCCCCCTGCGCACCAGTGGCAGTAGAATGCCTTGCTTGGGCGACAAGATTATAATATATATATATATATATATAAACTGCTCATAACGTAGGATTTGGATCTGATGTATCATACGGCTGATTGCTGACTCTTATGCATAAATCTGATTGGCAATTGCTTTCATTGATTTTCTCACCGATGATACACCGAGTTTGTTGAACGATCTCGATATATATAACAATGTGTGTTCGCCTATCGTCCAATACGAACATCTTTCTGGCTTTTTGAACAGGAGGATATGTTTGTCTTTGTTTTCTGTTTAGGATCGTTTGTCTGGTTCCTTCTAAAGTCATCTCATTCTATTTCATTCGAAATATCTGCTTGTTTCTCAATGACATTATTGCTTTGCTTAGGGAAAATAGATAAAAAAAAAAAAGGATGACCGTCGTGAATTTTTCTTTTCCCACTGAAGACACATTCTTAACAGATGCCTCGAGCTATTCTTGTCTTAAACCCGAAGGACATGTCGACATTTCAGAATATTGCAACCCGTGTGTTCAGCGGATAAAGTAACGAGAATCTCAGTCCTTTTTTTATCCCCTACATTCAAACTGCATCAGAATGAATCCTTTCAATTTCAGATTCGAAGATTTTAGCTCGAAAGACTCTTTTTTCAAAAAATTGTAATCATTGTTTATACGATTTGAATTTAAGTTGGACCATTTTTGACGAATTCATTTCAAATTATTCCAGGTACGTCTTGATGTCTTCAGCAGATAGTGAAGTGTTTCTTGCTTTTAGCGCATTGTCGAAAAACACATTAAACACAATATTGAGACATAACTGACTGGGCAAAAAATTTCCCCGCAGTAGGTTGCCTTTACTTTCTGCGGTAGACCGGTCGCCAACCAAATCTACAGAACCCAATCTGTCATGTTAAGTAACCCATAGCTGGAGGCAGAACTGAAGGATTAATATTTTCTCATGTATACTTACGCTTAAGTGAATGTAAAGAATTCAACTGTAATTCGAACTCGCCTCTCCAATTTCTAACTTCCGAGCCGATATCCACTGCAACACAATGCACATCCTTGTATCGTAGCTACCCTGATAAGAAAATAATAGAAAGCATTACTTTCTTTTTTTTTTTAATCATTTCACCCCAAGCAAGGCATTCCACTGCCACTATAGTGCAGGGGGTTACATAGAGCGATTGGATATAGGAAATGTCAGAAGGAGGGTGATAGACGAGTAAGGAGGTACATAAGAAGAGTGTTTGAGAGACTGGGTGCGAGTTAGTGTGTTAGGAGGTGTCTATTGACCTTACATTTAAACTCCTGGAGGTTGTAGCCGTCGGGGAAGCAATTATGCGGAAGGGAATTCCACAGGCGGGAAGTGCGAGAAAAGAACCTTTTGGAGTAGAAATTTCGGTTACATTTCATCGGTTTCACTGTAAAATTCACACTAAATATTGAGAATAACTTTACTAAATGCAAATTGTTACGTCGACACATTTAGTTTTATATACAATTATAACTAACGAGTTCGATCCTCATCGAATACCTCATGATTTTAATCTTGTACCACACTTATATGACATTCAATTACGAGATCCAGTCAGTTTTTCGATTGCGCCTGCGTTGTTGAAGATATGAATTAAAGCCAACAAAATTGTTAAA
The DNA here is from genome assembly GCA_037127315.1 of Ascarosepion bandense. Classification (NCBI taxonomy): domain Eukaryota; kingdom Metazoa; phylum Mollusca; class Cephalopoda; order Sepiida; family Sepiidae; genus Ascarosepion; species Ascarosepion bandense. Next base: position 1,304,145 of record JBBBDQ010001598.1, read on the forward strand.
TGAGAAACAAGTATAAAAATATTTATATAATGTTTCGCTATTTACTTATCTAAACTTATTTATAAATGGAACTTTGTGTGTGTGTGTGTGTGTGTGTGTGTGTGTGTGTCTGTGTCTGTGTCTGTGTGTATCCGTTACCTATAGACTCCGAAATGGCTTAACCGTTTTTGTGTCGAGGTAGCCCCGATAAATATCGAAAATCGATAATCGAAAAAATTGGGTTATAGAAGGAGTGGTCCGATTTTAATCAAATTTGATACACTCATAGATAACGACATAAACGATATTCAGAAGTTTCAATGTTGAAAGTATTTCAATAGTGCAGTAAATCGATAATATATATATATATATATATAAATATATAAAAGGCAAGATGTTTGTGTGTGTGTGTGTGTGTTTATCTGCCTACATGTCTGTATTTTTTTCAGCCTTTTTATTTTAGTTTTTGCTTCGGGTTTGGCTCTAAGTAGGTATAATTGTAGTTCTTAGTCTCAGCCATGATACCATTTACTCGGAGGACTTATTTAGCCTTCAAAATTCAGTTTACGACGAAAAAAACTTATTTGATATCGATACCAGGAAATCAAAGTTTGACTTACACCCATTCATTTTTCTTTCAGTCTACAGTTTCGCTTTAACTGGAAACAACTATTGCTTTTTAATCTTTCGTGCCAACGCCCAAAGAGTCTGTGCTCCATGACCATGGACTAGTTTTACAGCTTTCATTACACCCGATCAACGCCGGGCTATACTGTTAGTTACTTACTAAAAAAGAAGTAAATTTCTGAAAAGTAATTAAAACTCCCCTGAAGCGAGCTGAATGTGAATGCTCTTCATGCCAATAACATTTCCACCGAGCGTCTCTACGGCATATGATTTCATTTAATTTATTGTGTTCCTTTCGAATTTATATCAGGAGAGAATGTACACGTTTCGGGGCCTTCCTCTTAACGGTTTCGCTTGCACACCCGCCCCTTCACTAATGTGAGGCCCCATTATAACGATATACAAGTGTGTCGTAGATGTGCAAACTCAAATATCTAACGGCGAAATGAGATTTACGAAAAATTTCTAAGAACGGCAAACCTTGCTTTCTGAGAATGCAACTTGAACCTCATGACGCATTCACGATCAGTCATGATATTTCTTTCTTCTCAGCTCTTTACGTAATGTTTTGCTAATGATGTTGTCTAGCATACACCACGCTTCCGATCCGGATGCTAGTGGAAATTTGATTCTTGGCATTTTGGGTTGCGTCAGATCCTTTAATTCAACAGCTTGGATATCCTCAGCACTGTGGTATGCATCCTGGCATTGGTTTTCCACAGTGCGGAGGACTTGGTTAAATACCCAGTTTTCTGACTGTGTTTAAGACAAAAGTTATTAGGAGCTACAATAGACAGGAAACTGTAGTGGGCCATGATCGCTAATGTCCTGAAAGGACACGGCACATAGAAGAAGAAGAGGAAGAGCATCAAACGGAACATAAAAAAGTCAAAAATGAAATTCGAACTCTGTTCCCTAAATTCATTATGTTTTTAGATTATCTCTATTCCACACTGTACATTTGATATAATCTTTGTTCATAGAATTAAGGGCCCGTCAATGACTGAAATTAAAAGTAGTTTCAACACGATTTGCTCATTTATCTTTTAAGCTTTATCACTCTCTATGTGACTTTATTTACTGTTTATGTTTATCCTGTCACTCAAGATGACCCTGATCCCTGAACAATAGTGTGTTTGAATTTCATAGTTGTGTTGTCATATCCTGCTATGGCAACAGAAAACAAGTCTGAGTGAAATTAACAGTAAGAATACTGCAATAGAGAGGCCTTGAAAAAGAATGCAGTGGAAAGAGTAATAATAATGTAGCGGGCTAAATATAAAAGCTTACACATTTATATCAACTTTGAATAATATAAAAGTCAGTTTGTTTAATTTGCCTTTATTTAAATTAATTTAATATGTGACTCTTTCAATGGACGGTAAGTTTCTACAGAGTCAAACCAATGTAAATTTATTTCAATATTTTCATTTTCGTTCTTTTTTTAATTCCTTCTTTTTCCACCTTAATCTTTTTAAATTAATATTTTTTGTTTATTTAAAAAAATGTAATATCATCGAATGTCTCAGCTAAAACTACGTTATGTAGATTAAGCTCATGATTGATGCTTAATGGTGAATACACTGGACGTGAATTTTCCAAAAAAGTTGAAAAAAAAAAGAAAACTTTCCAGTGATTGCTTTCATTCGGGGGAAGACCCCCATCAAAGTGGAGAATTAAAATAAATTAAATTAAAATGATAATTAGACAAGTTCATGTTGATGTAATTTATTTTATTTACTTAAAAAGAAGATGCCATTAAAAGATTACCGAACGATTGATAGCGGATGTCATAGCTAATCTCTATCGATTAACGATCGACGTTTAGAAAGCTTCTGAAAGTGTTCTAAAGTTATTTTTTTAATCTGTCCAGCTGGTGACTCATAAACGTTTATTTAGGGCAACGCATCGTGGGATAATGTATTTGTAAATATCATTAACTGTGATGTCGATCCTCACTGCTCGCGTCGATTTTGTGACCTTGTGCCAAAATCAAGTTAGGTTGATTGTTTCGCATATCAACCTCTATATTTATAATGCCGAAAGCTAAATATTTCTTTACCCAAATTCATTTTATTGTTTAGAGAGAGTAACGGTTTTGTTGGGGCGCTCTCTACATCTCCATGGAAATGGATTATTCGAATCACTATATAAAATAGTAGTGATTATACCTCGAGGAAGGAAGTCGAGGAAGAAAGTCGAGTGAGCGAGTCAGTCGGGTATTTCTGGTATTGCACTGGAAGTGTTCTACTAGTCAATCTATCACGTCTCTACGACGATACTGTATACTAATTACCTTGTTCTGTATTCTTCTAATCCTCACCTCTTGTAAATACTTCTCTTTCCTGTCAATACACCTACTTTTATACTATTACGTTGTTTTGCATTATTTCACATAATTCTGTTACCCGACGTAACAAGTTTAGTGATACAAGTATCACTAATTAACCCAAAGCTGGGTTTGAAAAGGTGGCTTCATAATTTTCCGAACAGAATTCGTAAGTGAACATAACGAACATGACTGGAATTGAAACTCGGCACTCCGATAAATGACTAGGCTCGACGTTGCTTAATTTCGGAGATCTTACAGGTGTTTCAACGTGAAGTAATGATAAGACCCAAGTTGGAAATTCTGTCTGAATTTCTGTAATGAAGAGTTATTATTTACAATATTTATGTTCGAACTATTGTCCTTATTTTTGTGGCTTTTATGACAATGTTTCGACTGTTGTACCCTTCGTCCTTTCTCTGGTGTATATCAACACTGGGTTACCCTGTTCGATATAATTTCTAAAATGTTTGTCTGAATTTATGGGATGAGCGTTTATTATTTTTTTTTACAGTATTTGGACAATTATCCTCGTTTCAAAGATGAGGATAATAGTCCGAATAGAAATAGTGTAAATAAGCTTGGATTATTTACATTATTATTATTAAATCATTGTTGTTCTCGTCACAACATTTCGGGCGTTTAACATCCGGCTTTCGTCAGTCAGTTTTTGAATTGGGTAACCATTAAGTAATTTCGAACTGAACCCTTTATATAATCTATCGGTGTAAATTGTCTTTTTTTTTTTTTGTCCCTGTTGTGTTTTTGTTTAGTACTGCTCAGTTATTGCACCCCTTGTAGCGACCTCAAAGGCTCTAGTTTAAAGTACGGTAAAAACAAATCTACGATATGAAATTGCCAAACAGTCGTCATCGCCGTCGTCTTCCATGTGCTACGACTTTTCATGAAGTCGGCGGTCATGGCACTCCGCGATTTCCTGTCTTTTTAGCTGTTAAAACGTTTTTTGTTATCCTTCTTATACTGCCATTCATTTACTCAAGCTCGTTTATGCGTTTATTGTCTCAGTTCCTCTTAACTTCACTCTGTCCTGTGAGGAACACATTTCCAAGACATATCTCCTTATTAAGGATAACCAAATGCAGACGACAATTCTACACCTGCAGCTTCTTCTCGCCTGTGGAACTCGCTTCCATATTCTTGTTTTCCTGACGGCTACAACCTCCAGGAATTTAAATGCAATGTCAATCCTCATCTATTAACCACTTTACTCTAGTTCTTTCACCACCCCGTATATCTTTTCCTTTCTCTCCATCTTTGCAACTGTCATCACACATCCTTCTCTTGCTTCTTTCTAACTGGTTCATTTTCCTCTTCACTCTCTTCTACTTAATCTTTTTACTATTATGTAGCCCCTGCACATCAGTGGCATTACCTGCCTTGCTCTGGGTGATACGATTAAAAAAAAACTAGAAATATCTTATTCTTATGATACCCTCTTACAAAAAATGGACTCTTCCTATATTCAACATATATGGTTACCTGCACGAATTCTAAAGAGCAGTACAGAACAGTTAGCTGCTTTGCGTATTGTCCAGCTTTCTACCTTCGGGCGGAGAGTAGTGACCCAGTCGGGGCTGTACTGAATGGTGGAGTCTCGTCTGATGAAAATCAGACATAAATTTTTGCTATATAGCCGGGATCACCCACATTAAAAAAGCCTTGTGCCACATTTTGTCTTAAGTGGGAAGGCGAATAAATACTGCAGTACAGAGCAGTTACGAGCAGTCAAGTATAGCAGTAGACGACAGCTACTAGTCAGGCAGCGTAATAATACCTTCGAACTTACTTATTTCTCTATTACTATTTATTACCCACTTCCTTTGAATATCTTGTTTCTTGTTATACACTGTTTTGAACCTACCTTCTTGTTCCGTGTCTTACAAACCGGTCACCACAACTTCAAAACAAATTGGTGACGACGATCCACAATACTTATCATGATATTTAAACTTATATATAAATGGAACTTTGTCTGTGTGTGTGTCTGTGTGTGTGTATCCGTTACCCATAGACTCCGAAATGGCTGAACTGATTTTCTTGAAAATTTACACAGTTGTACTATAAGCGTATGTGAGTGTTCTTAGCTACGTTTTGTGCCACGGTACCACCGATAAATATCGAAAATCGATAATCGAAAATATCGGATTATAGAAGGAGGGGTCCGATTTTAATCAAATTTAATACACTCATAGACAAAGACATAAGAAACGATATTCAGAAGTTTCAAGGTTGCAGTTCTTAAAATAGTGCAGAAACTTTGATATCGATACCAGGAAATCAGAATTTGACTTACATTCATTGATTTTTCTTTCAGTCTATGGTTTCGCTTTAACTGGGAATAACTATTGCTTTTTAGTCTTTCGTGCCAACCTCCAAAGAGTCTGAGCTCCAGGACCTTGGATTAGTTTTAAAGCTTTCATTACACCCGAGCAACGCCGGGTTATACTGCTAGTTAAATATAAGTGTCCTTTTAGTTTACATTTTATTTAAATCTTCGCCTTTGCTCACAAGTTTAGTCTATTGCATTTTCAGTATCCTCTTGTAGAATTGCATTTTAGTTGCTTGAATCCTCTTCTTCATATCTGAGAATAATATACAGTTTCTCTGTGATTGATTTATTGATTTGTTTCTATGGCTTATTAGAAGTTTATTTAAAGCCAGAATATATTTTTTAGATTGAAGAATTATTTTTGGACATAATAATGCTTTAGTGATGCGGGTCTCATTAATTAACCCATAGCTAATGTTTTATTGGCTTATTAATTAGCCCATCTCGAAAGCTATCGGCAGTGTTCGGCATACAGTTCTTCTCCACATGCTGAAAAGTTACGGAGTTTCTGGATAAATTTCTGAACTGATTCAATCTTTCCTACTGAATGTAATATTGAATGGTTACTCTTAAAGATCCATTCGTCCTAATTCAGAATTTTGAAGTGGCTGCATGTAAAATATTTCAAATAAAGATTTATATTTAATATATTTTTTTTTTTCACAAAATCGGGTATGATATACCCATGGTAATGTAACTTTAATTAATGATTAGTACTCCATGATTAATTACTTTTCCGATGGCATCAACCCTCAACTTGGTACCTACGCAGACGGCATAACTATTTACTCCTACTGACATGTTTGATATGCTTGGGCAAATGAATAGCGGAGCGGGTTTTGGAAGAGATGCCAAGAGGAAAATATTAATGGCGACAAGAGTCAGGGACATGATTGCCAACGTAACTGAAAGAACACAGCACATGAAAAAGAAAACGTTATTTAAAAAAAAGACTTAATTAAATCTACAAATTTCACTTTTTGCTTACCTTTAATCATTTCTTTTCGATTCACTAAGCACTGGGCCCCTTTCATCATAGCTTTCTAAAGCATCACGTTCTTTGTATCTCTTAATATATTTGGTAAACTATCGCCCGGTTCACACTCCATCCACGTCTATTGAACAGGTGAAGAGGCTCATCATTTGTTCCCTGTTTAGGATGTGGTTTCCGGCTTTCTCTTTTACAATTTTTTCTTTCTTTTTTTTCTTCTTTTGGGGTAGATAGACTAAACTATCTCCCGGTTTACACTCCATCCACGTCTAATGAACAGGTGAAGAGGCTCATCCTTTGTTCCCTGTTTAGGATGTGGTTTTTGGTTTTCTCTTTTCCAATCTTTTCACTCTTTTCTTTTTTTTCTTTCCCAATTGGAGTAGATAGACTAAACTATCGCCGGGTTCATACTCCACCCACGTCTTTTGAACAGGTGAAGAGGTTCATACCCTGTTCCCTGTTTAGGATGTGGTTTCCGGCTTTTCTCTTTTCTTTTTCTCTTTTTCCAATCTTTTCACTCTTACGTACCCCACTTCTCATCAGTGGCGTTACCGTCTTGCTCGGGGTGATATGATTAAAAAAATAACCTTGTTCTACCATCCATTTCCCCAATCTCTGTCCATTTTCGCATTGGAAATCCTTCATGCTGTCTCCTTGGATTTGTGGATGTCGTAATGGATAATGGCTAGATATTGTTAATCGGAATGCCGTCTTCTAATTCCCATTGGGTTCTTTATATTCACTTACGCGAAAATAACCTTCGGGAAGGCATGAATCTACCTCTTCTTTTCCAAGAGATGGGTTAATTAGTAAGATGTGTATCATAAATATCTTCCCCTAAAATTCTTACGATCTAAAATATTTTCTGGCTTTAAGTAATCTGCAAAAGTATGACAGATCGTTGTTTTTCACATGAGTCTGTAGTCACATGTTTCAAACTAATTGTAGATTATAAAAATAACCTGCTGGTTTCATGGACATTGGTAATCAATGACATTGGTAATCGTTGGTAATCAATGACATTGGTAATCATTGACATTGGTAATCAATTGGTAATTTTGAATTAGTGAATTAGCATCTTGATAATTTTGTTTTTATAACCGTTTCACTCCAATCAAGGCAGTATTGCCACTGGTGCGCAGGGGGTTACATAAGTGGAGAGCGAAAAAAAAAAGAACAAGATACAGGGGGTGTCGAAGAAAAGATAACAAAGAGACGGGAATCAAGGATATATAAGATGGCGTCTGCACTTAAACGCTTGGAGATTGTAGCTATCTGAGACGGAAGGGAGTTCTACAAGCGGCAAGAAAAGAAATCGAGAAAGTAGAAATGGCGGTTACAGTTGACCGTTTTGACATAAAAAGTGTTGTCAATCTATTCTTCTTATTCTTCTTCTTCTTCTATGTGCCCTGTCCTTTCAGGACGTAGACGATCATGGTTCTCTACGTCTCCCTATCCCTTGTAGTATGTTTGCTCCTGTTATTCCTGGCAACCCTCGTTCCGTCATCCACCTGATCAGGCCCTGCAAATATGTTATCCGCTACCTTCCTCAGTCTCTCTTTCCTTCTATCTGGCCTGTCAGTATCAGGTTCTCCAGGCTATCCTTCCTCATTGCGTGTCCCAGGAACTTCAGTTGTCTCTTCCTGATGCTCAGTATTACTTTCCTTTTCGTTACTATTCTTTGCAACACCTCATCGTTGCTTTCATGTTCAGTCCACGATATCCGCAGCATCCTTTTGTAGAACCACATTTGCTTCCAGTTTTGTCGTCATTTTCGATGATATTGTCCAGCATTCACTGCCGTATTTAGGAACTGACATCCCATAGCAATCCAGCACTCTTTTCTTTGTTCAGCTCGAGTAAATTTGTGGAGACGGTACACCATGGAGATAAGCTCTTCAGAGCAGAAGCAGTGACAATATTTGTAGAAAAGACGGATGGAAGCCACATCCCGTCGAAAGTGACTGAAGGTGAGCAGCCAATTCGGGATCGATTACATTGAATATCGTACTTTGGATTATGTCGAGTATCCCAAGATAAATAGAAGAAGCATCCAACCAGATTATTTTTAATCATTTCACCCCGAGCAAGGCGGAAATGCCACTGATGTGCCGGGGGCTACATAACTGTAAAAAGATTAATTAGAAGAGAGTGAGGAGTACAAACCAGTTAGAAAGGAGCAATAGAAAGATGAGAATGCTGGTGTGATGACAGGTACATAGGTGGAGAGAAAGGGAAGGATATACGGGGTGGGGAGAGAGCTAGAGTCCAGTGGTTAATAGATGAGTATTGACATTGAATTTAAATTCTTGGAGGTTGTAGCCATCAGGAAAGCAAGAATATAGAAGCGAGTTCCACAGGCGGGAAGTGCGAGAGAAGAAGCTGCAGGAGTAGAATTGTCGTCTGCACTTGGCTAACCTAACTGTGAATGGGTGGGACCCAGTTGCCAGTCTGGTTGCACGAGTAAACATCTGTTGAGGAGGCACCAGTGACTTAATTCGTCCGAGCAGAAGCCATGAAAGTATTTATAGAAAAGACAAAGGGAGGTCGCATTTCGTCGGTGGGGAAGTGGCTGCAGTCAAGCCGCCAAGTCAGTACCTTTTCACATTACAGACTCTCCTTTGGAGCCTGTCGAGAATACTGAGGTGAACGGCAGGGGCGCCTGAACATAAATGGCAGCAGTACTCCATGCACGGACGGATGGTTGACTTGTATATATGCAGGATGGATTCAGGCGAAAAAAAAACATCCTGGATCCACATAATGACCCAACCTTCTTAGCAGTGGATTTAGCTATGGATTCGATATAGTGGTTCCATTTGAGGTCTGAAGAGATAGTAAGGCCGAGAAGGCGTAGTGTATTGCTCTCGGGGAGAATCGCTTGGTCCATGCTTATGGGAGGCAGGAGAGGTTACCTGTGATGGTTGACAGACAAGAGCTTTAAAATTTGCGAGCTATTTCTTACCTAAGTCTACTACAGATTAGAAGAATTAGTTATCTCGATAAAATCTCTTAGATTTTGTTTTGATGCGTGTGGAATCTAGTTCAACACAAATTTAAAATCTGAAACGAAACAAATCTGCAAAAAAGTATTCGACATTGTGAAATATCTAAACTTATTCATAAATGGAACTTTGTCTGTGTGTGTGTCTGTGTATGTCCGTTACCTATAGACTCCGAAACGGCTAAACCGATTTTCTTGATAGTTTACACAGTTGTACTATAAGCGTCTGCGAGTGTTCTTAGTTAGGTTTTGTGTCGAGGTACCCCCTATAAATATCGAAAATCGGTAATCGAAAAAATCGGGTTATAGAAGGAGTGGTACGATTTTAATCAAATTTGATACACTCATAGACAAAGACATAAGAAACGATATTCAGAAGTTTCAAGGTTGCAGTTCTTACAATAGTGCAGAAAAACGATTATATATATATATATATATATATATATATATATATATATATATATATAAGGCAAGATGTTTGTGTGTGGGGGCTTGTTTATCTGCCTGTATGTCTATTTTTTTCAGCCCTTTTATTTTAGTTTTTGCTTCGGGTTTGGCTCTAATAGGTATAATTGTAATCCTTAGTCTCAGCCATTATACCATTTACTTAGAGGACTTATTTAGCCTTCAAAATTCAGTTTACGACGAAAAAAACTTATTTGATATCGATGCCAGGAAATCAAAATTTGACTTACAACCATTCATTTTTCTTTCAGTCTATGGTTTCGCTTTAACTGGTAACAACTGTTGAATTTTAGTCTTTCGTGCCAGCATCGAAAGAGTCTGAGCTCCAGGACCATGGATTAGTTTTAAAGCTTTCATGACACCCGAGCAACGCCTGGCAAAACTGCTAGTCTTGTATATAAAAGTTTCCAACGTTCATGTCAATGATAGTGTGTCATAAAATAAGAAAGACTGACCAGTGTATTTCGGAAGTATATGGCTTTTAAGCAAGCAGACTTTATAATTCTCCTTTTTTTATATGCCGTCTCCTTTCAGGATATAGGTGATCATGGCCCTCCACATCTTCTGTTATAATGTTTGGGTTTGTTATTATTTTTCCTAAACCCTATTCTACCATCCGTTTACTCAAGCTCAGTTTGTTACGCACTACTTTTCTGTCCTTTTTTCTCAATCTGTCTTGTGGGTATCATATTTTCCAAGCCCTTCCTCCACATTACATGTGCCAAAAATTTCAACTGCCTTTTCCTGATATTAAGTATAAGTTTCATTTTTGTTTCTATTTTCTCCTAAACCTCGTCCTTGCTCACATATTCTGTCGCTGATATCCTCAGCATAGTATCTTTGTGTAGAACCATATTTCTGTTGCTTGAAGTCTCTTCTTCATCTGTGAGGAGATTGTCCAGCATTCGCTGCCGTACAGGAAGATATATATCACGTAACAGTTTCGTACCCATTTATTTGTTTCTAACGAGATTTTTTTGTCTCTTAATATACTGCTTAATTTTGGAATACATCATTGGTCATCGCAGTACGACTTCGGATCACGGTGTCACATTTTCCGCTCTTTGTTAAAACATTTTTCAGATATTTAATTGTTTGTACTTGTTTGATTTTATTATCCTCAATTTGTAATTTGCATTTTATGTCGCTACTTTTGCTAACTACCATGCATTCTGTAATCTTGCTGTTTGTTTCACTTTCCTTTGCTCTGTATGAAGTTTTGTAGATTTCTTTTTGTGTCTGCTATCAACAGTATGTCATCTGAATGTCTTATATTGTTAAGATTGAGGCCGCCAATAATGATTCCTGGTGTGACTTTTAGTTCTCTCAAAATTGCTTCGCTGTATGGGTTGAATAAATACGCTGACAAGATACATTCTTTGATCATAGCTTTCTAAAGCTTCCCGTTCTTTATATGTCTTAATATATTTGATCTTTTATCATTTTCTTAAACCTTGTTTCACCATTCATTTACCAAATCTCTGTCCGCTTTTGCCTTGGAAATTCCTCATGGTGTCTCCTTGGATATGTGGGTGTTGTAATGGATAATGGCTCGGAATTGTTAATCAGAACGCCGTCTTCTAATTCCCATTGGGTTCTTTATATTCACTTACGCGTAAATAACCTTCGGGAAGGCATGAATCTGCCTCTTCTTTTCCAAGAGATGGGTTAATTAGTAAGATGTGTATCATAAATATCTTCCCCTAAGATTCTTACGATCTAAAATATTTTCTGGCTTTAAGTAATCTGCGAAAGTTTGACGGATCGTTGTTTTTTTTTTTTATAAGCGTTTCACCCCGAGCAAGGCATGTCACTGCCACTACTGTGCAGGGGGCTACGTAGAGTGGAGAAAGGCTGGTTAAATATAGGAAATAACAGAGGGTGGGTGATAGGCGGGTGAGGATACCGAGAATGAGGGTTGGGTAGATGAGAGTGTTGTGAGAATAGTTGGGAGTTAGTGTGATAGGAGGTGTCTATTGACCCTACATTTAAACACCTGGAGATTATAACTGTCGGGAAAGCAGACTTGTGGAAGGGAGTTCCACAGGCGGGAAGCGCGAGAAAAGAAGCTGTTGGAGTAGAATTTACGGTTACATCTTATTTGTTTAACTGTAAAAGGGTGGGACCTAGTTGCTAATCTAGTATCTCGTGTAAATTCGTGCTTAGGCGGCACCAGTGATCTAAGCTCATCGGAGCAGAAGCCATGAAAGTACTTGTATAAGAGGCACAGGGAAGCTACATCACGCCGGTGTGAGAGCGGCTGCAGCCGGTCTGCCAAGTCAGTATCAACCACGTTACAGATCCTCCTTTGTATTTTGTCAAGAAGCCCAAGGAGAGCAGCAGGGAAATGAGTCTCTCGTCACATGTTTCAAACTAATTGTAGATTATAAAAATAACCTGCTGGTTTTATGGACATTAGTAATTAATGACGTTGGTAATCATTGGTAATCAATGACATTGGTAATCTTTGATAATCAATGGTAATCACTGGTAATAATTTTTTTTTGTATTTCTATTTTTGTAACCTGCTGAATTAATTTTCTGTCCGTATGCAAGAGTTTTGCTGTCGGTATAGTTGCTTGATTGTTCTGATTCCTTTCATGAATATGTCAAGGTTGCTCAGAATAAAGAAATATGTCATTAAAAACAAACAAAAATTATTTTTTTAGATTCGATTATAAAAGTATTATTTAATACACGTAACTAAACAATTTCCAATTAGTTTATGTCATTATCTTCCAGAAAGAACAAATTGAAAATATATTGATGCCCAAATAAAAGTAAAATTAAATAACGCCTTTTAGTAAATATATAATTATATTTTTGATTGTTTTTTCTTAATCATTTTACCTAAAACATGACAATAAAGCCACAAACAATTAGACGGTTACAGTGTGTGAGAGAATATGACAGAGAAAAATAATACTGTTAGAGAGAGAGAGAGAGAGAGAGAGAGAGAGAGAAAACTATAAAAGAACATGAGGAAGACAAAAGATAACGATTGACATTGCATTTATATTTTTTATTTGAAGTTGATCGAAAAAAAAAGCTTGAAGAGAATTTCACAAGCGAGAAGTGCGAAAGAAGAAACTGTTAGCATAGAGCTTACGGTTACATCTAGCCATTTCAATTGTAAAATGATAAGACCTTGCCGCCGATCTAGAAATGCTTTTACAATTATAAATTGGAGGTACTATAGTGCAAATTTCATCAAAACTATTACCATGAAACTATTTATAGAGAAGACAGAAAAGCAACGTTAGGGCGTATTTTTTGTGAGTGAACCTCGCTGCCGTACTTGAAAAGGACCTCCTATCCGTAGTGGCCTGGGGTAGGAAATGGCTGGTAAATTTCAATGCCTCTAAAACAAAGCTGTTATCAACTAACCACCATAGGCAATCGCATCTACCTCCCATTAGTATGGGACAGGCTAGCCTCCCAGAGAGTAAAATACTACGCCTCCTTGGCCTTACACTTTCGGCGGACCTCAAATGAAATGACTATATCGAATCCATTGCCAAATCTGCTGCTATGAAAGTCGGTTCTCTGTGCAGGGCCCGGAAGTTTTTCCCACCTGAATCTATTCTGCACATATACAAATCTACCATCCGCCCGTGTATTGAATATTGCTGCCATATCTGGTCGGGTGCCCCTGCTGCTCTCCTTGAGCTTCTTGACAAAATACAAAGGAGGATCTGTAACGTGGTTGATACTGACTTGGCAGACCGGCTGCAACCACTCTCTCACCGGCGTGATGTGGCTTCCCTGTGCCTCTTATACAAGTACTTTCATGGCTTCTGCTCCGATGAGCTTAGATCACTGGTGCCGCCTAAGCACGAATTTACACGAGATACTAGATTAGCAACTAGGTCCCCCCTTTTACAGTTAAACAAATAAGATGTAACCGTAAATTCTACTCCAACAGCTTCTTTTCTCGCGCTTCCCGCCTGTGGAACTCCCTTCGACAAGCCTGCTTTCCCGACAGCTACAATCTCCAGGTGTTTAAATGTAGGGTCAATAGACACCGCCTATCACACTAACTCCCAATTATTTTCAGAACACTCTCATCTACCCAACCCTCATTCTCGGTATCCTTACCCACGTATCACCCACCCACTGACATTTCCAATATTTAATCATCCTTTCTCCACTCTATGTATCCCCCTGAGCAGTAGTGGCTGTGACATGCCTTGCTCGGGGTGAAACGCTTATATAAAAAAAAACAAAAAAACCTTTCAATTTTAATATCAGATTCCACTTCACGGTGAAATTCCATAGGCGTTACCTTCTAGTTAGTAAATATTAAAGTTTATATCTGTCTGAATTGCAGTGATGAAAAGTTATTATTTATATTATTTAATGACTATTTTCCCCAACTTTGTTGTCATCAAAACATTTTTCATTTTAATTGCCTCTGACCTTTATTAGCTTCTTTTCAATCCGGGAATTTCGAAAGAACGAACCAGCGTTTTAATCTACATGAAAATTGTCCAGTGCTCGTTTGCGGATATGGTGACATTGCGGTTGTGAATTCAACCCCTGGGTCGATCATTGTGTATTTGTAATCGGTAGAAACAGAGAGATCAATAAATGAAAACTACTAAATAACTAATCTAACTAAAATACTGTAAATATTTTTTTAAATCATCTCACCCCAAGCAAGGCATTCCACTGCCACTATTGTGCATGGGGCTACATAGGGGAAGGTAAAGAGAAGGAGTGGTTAGACATCGGGAATGTCAGGAGGAAGGTGACAGATGAGTAAGGATACCGAGGATGAGGGTTGGGCAGATGGGAAGAGTGTTTGATAGAATGGGAGCAGGTTAGTGTGTTAGGAGATGTCTATTGACCTTACATTTAAACTCCTGGAGATTGTAGCCGTCGGGGAAGCAATCGTGTGGAAGGGAATTCCACAGTCGGGAAGTGCGAGGAAAGAAACTGTTGGAGTAGAAGTTACGGCTGCATTTTATCGATTTCACTGTAAAAGGGTGGGATCTAGTTGCTAATCTAGTATCTCGTTCAAATTCGTATTTAGGGGGCACCAGTGATCTAAGTTCATCGGAGATTTATGTAATATATAAGTGTATATAAGTGATTTATGTAATATATAAGTGTATACTAAATCTAGTTAGTCTATGTGAGATTCAGATGATAATGTATATACATAAATGTATGTATACATATATGTCTAGTAGAAATTAGTCTGGTAATTTTCACTTGTTAATTTGGATATTACGTACACACCATTTGTTTTAGATAAACATACATTAGATTCTCTAAGAATAGATTCAAGTTGGTGATGTAATATAATGTTTTTGATGTTTGTTTTTAGTTGGTAATATATATTTCTCGAAGTACTTTCGGCGTAAACAATTGTGTTCTTTTTTTAGTTAGAGAAGAATTTGTAAAATCAAATTTATAGCCAGTTTTGTTCCTGTGTACTATGATCGACTTTAAATGGTTGTCCAAATGTAAATCCCTTTGATCTTCAATCAATACAGGTTTTTAGATTTCCTGATGTCACGCCGATATAAATGTTTTTACAGTAAAGGGAGTTTTTTTATAAATACCAGCATCTGATTTGGTGTTGGAATTATTTGGAATTATTTGTCTTCTGATTTGCATCCTCGATTGTTTTGGAAGTGATATTAAAAATATTAGTATTAGTAATAACTAATTCATTTACAATTTTTATTGCAAGTATTGTATAAATATTTTATTATGTGTAGTAGAGTGTAGGGTCATGAATTTTGTACTATTGCAGTTATAAGTGTTATTACTGATTTGATTTGTGATCATTGTATGCCTGTTTTCCAGCCTTTAAGTATGTTATGATGTAGGTGTTCAAGAAGTGATTTTTTCAGAGTATTTTTCTTCTTCACCTAGGTATACCGGGTGGCATATTCTAATGACTCTGAGGTAGGATCCTACGATTAATACTGATTTTATTTTTTTGATTTTGGTGGGAATAGAAATTAATTACATCGTTAAATCACCAACAAAAACAATACATTTAGATTTCGATCCGTATTTGATCCCAGTTCATATACAGGGTGATATACATATATATATACAAATATTTTCTTTCCTCTTTCAAAGATAATGCTATTAAGCATTATCGTTGAAAGAGGAAAGAAAATCACAGTGTTGATACATGTTTTTATTTAATTCTTTTATGAGCTTTCGGATTTCATCAGCCATTATCAATGATGACAATAGTGTTGGTTGTAACGAGCAGTTCGCGGACGATGGTAGTAGTAGTCGTCTATTTTGTTTGTGTAGAGGATTGGCGAACACGTGCGTGCATGTGAAAAGTACTGGGCACGACATTCAGCAATTTCTACATGTCGAACCTTGAAAATAATATATTTACAGAGGTTAAAAATCATCCATTTACCTAAGATATGTTGATGATAACCTTTTTCTTCTTCTATGTGCCCTGTTCCTTCAGGACGTAGGCGATCATGGCTTTCCACGTTTACCTATACCTGGTAGCTCAGAGCACGCCTTCTCCTGTTACACCATGCAACCCTCGTTCCGCCATCCACCTGATTAGGTCCATTAAATATGTTATTCATGGCTTTCCCCTGTCTCTTTTTCCTCTCTATCTGGCCTGTTAGTATCAGGTTCTCTAAGCCCTCCTTCCTCATTGCATGTCCCAGGAACTTCCGCTGTCTCTAAAAACACAGACGAAATACTTCAACTTCAAAAACGTTTCCAACATGATTCTGTCCTTAAATTTATGTATGAACTTAACACTAATAACAAAATTTCCTTCCTCGATATATTGATAAACACAAATAATAACAAATTTGCCATTTCATCAGACAAAAAACTACCAGCATAAGTTCATGCAAACTAAACTGAAAGAGCGAATGCCTATATTACAATTATAAAAAATCTAATACATTTGTGCAGAAACTAATTCATCCACAAAACATATTTTTTACAATAAACTAAAGAATATAAAAGAAACACTTATTAACAATAGCTTCCCAAACTATGTGGTTGACGAACAAATAATATGCTTTCTTAGAAGTTTCAATACCAAGCAGGTGAAGCACAGTGCTACCTCAACTAATCTCAAACATATTAATCTCCTATATCGCAATCAAATGCATACTAACTATAAACAAGATGAAAATATACTAAAAGATTAATAAATACCAATATATCTACAACAGATCCTAGCAAAAAATTAAGTTAATCATATACTACTCGAAATCTAGTGTATCCAACTCACTCATTCGCAACGACTCTTCTGGCCCGGTTAGCGATTTGAAAAAAAAACAACGTAGTTTACAAATTCAAGTGCCCTTTGGAAGATTGTATCTCCAACGGATTAAACAATATTTATATTGGTCACACTAAAAACTCGCTCTCACGATGCTTGACACTACATTTAAACGACAATTCTAACATCTTTAGACATCTAAAACAACATACCAGGCCACATACACAATTCGGCGAAATCCTCGTCGAAATCACAACCATACTTAAACACGAAATCAATAAGACGATATGAAAAAATAAATTGACAAAACATGTCTCTATTATTTAATAAACATGCATCAATGAAAAAATGCTGCCCAAATACACGCGATATATATATATATATATATATATATATATATATATATATATAACACGCCTTAATTTCCATCCTCTGATTCTCTGGCTTAGGGACTCTGACTGACACTATATTGGTGGAGTTTCGTTCCCGGCTGCAAACAAGAGGAATTCTAGTCACACTAGTGAGCTGTGATACAGCGAAACAGTTTTGTGTGTGGATGACTTATATATATATAAATATCACTTTCAACGTTATTTTTAGTGGATGTCTATATTTGAGTCGACGCTTCGTTGATTTTATGTAATATATTTATTTTCGGGAAGTAGGATCATATTTTTTTTTTACATTTATTAATTCGACATATTTTAAATTACTTTAAACGTTATTATAAAGGTTACCCATATTTAAATTAACATTTTTTAAACAGCATTTTTAATTTCCACCGAACGCCCAGTGGCCCAGGGTTAGAGTCGCCGACTGACGCCAAATCGGTCGGGTTTCGAGCATGGGTTGTGTAGCAATCGGAATCTAACCGTACTGATGAGTTGTGATACAGCGAAACAGATCTGTCTGCGGATGACTATATATATATATATATATATATATATATATATGAGAAAATTTATTCAAATAATATATATTAACACAATAAATTGACGCTTTTCGATTCTACTGCGTGTTTAGTTGATTTTTTTTTTCATTTAAAACAAGTGAGAGATGGAAACCTTTTTACACGTCATATTTTTACCGGAAGTCATAAATCTTAATTTGAATCTCAAACCAAAAGTAAAATTCTCAAATGCGTTGCACGTCGAGTCGGAAAAATGAAAAGTATTTCTATAAGATATATAAATTTATCTTCAAAAGAATGGCCTTAACGTAAGTAGCAGTCTTTCTCTAATTCAACAAATGAAATCCAATTTCTAATTTCCTATCCTTTGAGACGAACTACGATCCATCATTAGTGGTTGTTAAAAATCATGGAGAAACTGAGAGAAACAACGTGTTACCTTAACTGGTCAATTTATACATATAAATGGTAAATCGAAAACAAAGAATGATAGGAAAGAGATCGAGCTACAGAGGATGGGAAAGTTTCATGATCGATCATGTTCTAAAGAAATTTGGCAGATAAAAAAGTATATTCAAATTTCTGTTGTTATTCTTTTATCTGCCGTATATTTTTAAGTCATAGTTGACAAGTGACTCTCCACAGCTTCTTTTTCTACCCATACCTCTCACTTCATGTTCTGCTAGCCATCTATACAAGCCTATTATGTTTGTTATTCTGTAGCGTAGGTAGCTGGTTTCTTTGATTCGGCCTTGTGTCAGACTTAACCGAACTCACTACAGCTTACAAGTTTAGATACAAAGTTATTATTATTATCAGAAGGTTTTCAGCGTTATCAGAAGGTTGTTTGTTGTTTGGAATGTGTGGATTAGTGTAGAAGAGTGAAATAATAAAATATACAAATTGAATATTAAAATAGAAATTTATTAATCGGAAAGAATAACATCGTAGAAATTAATGTTCAATTAGAAACCTTATTAAGAAGTTGTTTGTAGTCGTAATTGTTGAAAGAGATAAGGAGAAGCAGAAACAGAACAAGGTGCGATCTGACCTTGTCTCCGGGTCGATTTGAAGTTGGTTATATTTTAGTTCTTTCGTCTCTCGGCTCCCATCTGTCTCTTGGCTGACGCCGAGGTCATTTATATAGCCATTTTGAATTTCACACTGGATCGCCAAGTTCTTCCAAGTTCTACAAGTCGCCCCCATTGGTTAAAAATCACTTTAACACCTACTTGCGAAATCCGGTTTCGACTTTTTCGTTAAGCACATGGTCAACCCTTTTTCTATTTGAGAAAATCAGGATTTCACACGTCGTTGTGAATTTTTGTAAAAGTGAAGAGAGTTGATTTAAGTAATTTATTATCCGCTACAATTCGTTGTTTCCTCTGTTATTATTGCTTTCTATCTGTCCTGTGAGTATCACATTCTCCAAATACTCTTTCCTCATCATATGTTCCAGTCATTTTAATTGACTCATTATGATTGTAAATACAAGTTTACTTTTAGTTTAAGATTTCTCCGCTTCTTTTCAAGGGGTGAGTGATCATGTTTCTTGATATCTCCCTATCCGTTTTAGCTCTAAACAATATTTATTTCCTGATATCCCTTTCAGTCTATTTTGTCATCCACTTACACCAGTTCCTCTGGTAGGTTTATAGACGTTTCTCTCTGCTTCTCATAGTTTTGCTGTGTCTTGTGAGTATCAAATTCTCCAAGCCCTCTTTCCTCGTTATGCGTTTCATGAGTTTCAAATGTCTTTTTTCTGATTGAACGCACAAGTGTTCTTTCTATTTACCAGTTTTCTTAAAACATACTCGTTTCCCGTCAGGGTGTTGATGATCATGGCAAAAATAAGAATTAAAAACGGATAATTCGTTGCATTCACTTACGCACAAATACCCTTAGGAAAGGTATTAATCCGTCTCTTCCCTCCAGTTATGGATTAAATAACAGGACAGATTAGGTTCTATAACCTTGGCTGGCAACCAGTCTACCGCAGAAAGCAATGGCAACCTAATGCAGGATAATCTTCTGTCCAGTTAGTCATGTCTCTTTTGAGACATGATCGGCCAAGCGTGTATCACGTATGGCACTTAATTGACTGACTGGAGCTTGTTGAATATTTACAGAGAAGTTAGACTGCTGTAGTGCTCGAATTAGTAAAGAATACTCGAAGATCATTGTTAGTTTGCAATCTTAAAATTAAGCTCAAATACTATGGTCTGAATTGGTTGACTTTATTGAACATCCTTTACAGTAAACTTATCGTTACATTACAATGTTTACAATGCTTAATACTTAAAACTCTGTTGAAGTGATTGGTCGTCATGAGAGTAATTGTGGTTTAGTAACAAAATAGGCTACGTTTATTTCATACATAAAAAATGATATTTAAGAAAAAATATCCCGAGTACTTATGCGAAAAAAGGTGAAGTATTCCTGGTTCCATACACCAGTGAACATGGCCTTATCTGATTACCAGGCACACCGGGCACGGGTCCGGGCCGATCCGTGCAATCATAGTGAAAGTCCGGGCAAGGAAAAATGTCTTCGTCAGAAATCAAACTAAACAATTCACGAAGAAAGAAAGAAAGAAAGAAAGAAAGAAGAAAGAAAGAAAGAAAGAAAAGCAAAATAACATCCGAATGAACGCAGTAAATATCTGTTTGTTTATTTATTAATTTTGGGAGAAAAGACTGATTGTACTCAAAAAGTCCAAACCAGATTTCTTGCTTTCGTTCACGTTCTGTGTCTAATTTCCATTGGAATAGCCGAAAAAATCTGCAAAAATCAGTTTCCGGAAACGGATGACACTGATGACGTCATCACATTGTCAACTAATAAATCCGGCCAATCTTTTCTGTGCCCGGTGTTTTTTTAGCATTAGCTACGACCCTGCCATTGAAAATCTGAAGACGCATTCGAGTAGCGAACAATCTCTTCCCGAAAGTATAGTGTTGGTTAAATAATAGGACAGATTTCGGTTCTGTAGCCTTGGCTGGCAACCAGTCTACCGCAGAAAGCAATGGCAACCTACTGCGGGATAATCTTCTGCTCCGTTAGTCATGTCTCTTTCGAGACATGATCTCCTAAAAGAATGTTTCCCGTATGGCACCTAACTGACTGACTGAGGTATAGCACTAGCAGCTCAAAACATACTAGTTGTTATGAAAACTTCAGCAGTAACGTCTAAAGTGCTTATACCGCATACACTTCGGGGTATTAACGCTTCTGCTGTGAGTGAGCGCCTAAGTTTAAGCGCATTTACCATCAGATTATCTTCTTTCTTTTTAATTTTGTCTCGTTTTCTTCATCTTGTTAATTTTAATAAAACACACTAACTCGCACCCATTCTCTCAAACACTCTTCCCATCTATCTAACCCTCATCCTCGGTATCCGTACCCTTCTATCATTCTCCTTCTGACATTTCCTTTATCTAACCACTCTTTCTCATCTCTTTCTCTATGTAACCCCCTAACCATTCCTTCACATCACTTTCCCCTGTGTAACCCCCTAACCACTCTTTCTCATCACTTTCCCCTATATAACCCCTTAAACACTCCTTCTCATCACTTTCCCCTATGTAACCCCCTAACCACTCTTTCTCATCACTTTCCCCTATGTAACCCCCTAACCACTCCTTCTCATCACTTTCCCATATGTAGCCCCCTAACCACTCTTTCTCATCACTTTCCCCCATGTAACCCCCTAACCACTCTTTCGCATCACTTTCCCCTATGTAACCCCCTAACCATTCTTTCTCATCACTTTTCCCTATGTAACCCCCTGCGCAATAGTGGCAGTGGATTGCCTTGCTTAGGGTGAAAAGATTTTTAAAAAATCCCTCTTAGTCTGCGCAGCCTTTCACCGTAAAAATTATAGAAAACAGTGTCACATTAAGTCTACCCAAAAACTATTGCTGAATTACATTTCAGAACTCAGTTAAATTAAAATTTGGTTAAACCTTAAATAATAAAATAAAATATGAGGTTCTTAGGAGAGTTCATGCCGATTTTTAGTCGGTCATATTCCAGCACATTACAGCATGTGAAATTTATTGACAGATATAATATACTTAAATTCCGATTAGAGCACACTTTAAACAATATCTTGAGAAAGAATGTTTAAAATTACCTAATTCGTGTAAATTTGGAATTCCTAAAAAATAGAAGCTTAAAAGTTGTATTTCAGATATTTGACGTTTTTTATTACCGTAAAAGCAAAACTTCCTCGCAAGCAACAAAAAAGATATTTGCTGTGTACAATGAAAGTACTTTAGCTGACAGAACTGTAGGAAAGTGGTTCGCTAAGTTTAGAGTTAGTGATTGTTGTTTTATTAATGAAGAAGGTTCAAGCGGACTCCCCAGTACAGATTACCACCAAATCAAGACATTGATTGCCAATAACCGACATTGCACAACACGTGAATTGGCAAAAACAGTAAATTTATCAAAATTCACAATTCATGAGCAATTAATGAAGCTTGGTTATTCAAATCGCTACAATTTTTGGATACCACATGATCTGAGTTAAAAGTCTCTTGGGATCATAATTCTATCTTTGATTTGCTGTGTAAACACAATGAAAATGCATTCATTTTAAAGCAAATTGTGACGGGTGATAAATGAATCGTTTACAACAATGTTCAGTGAAAAACATCCTTGGATGAGCGATATGAGCCAACATGAGCCACACCGTAAGCATCTTTTCATCCTAAGAAAGTAATGCTGCGCATGTGGTAGCGTTGGAAATGAATCATGTACTATGGACTTCTGTCTAGTAACCAGTCAATTGATTCAGAAAAGTACTGCTCACTACTGGACGAATTAAAAGCAGCAATTCAAGAAAAATGACTATAATTTGGCAAACAAGAAAGATAATGCCAGACCTCATGTTTCTTTAGCGATCCGGCAAAAACTGTTGCAGTTTCGCTAGGCTTTCTAACTTTACTTGCCATATTGACCAAACATTAATTCTTCAGATTTTTATTTAATCAGGTTCTTGCAAAAATTATATCTATGGGAAATGTTGTGGATTCCGGGTGAGTAAGCGCACAAAATAATGAACAACAAAACAGATATGGAGATAGAACGACGACTGGGTTAGTGCTCTCTGCCCGAGAGCAGAGAGCGCTCTCCACCCGAAGGCAGAGTGCGCACAGTGTCATAGTAGCAGAGCCAAATGCCGACTTCGACATTATTTAGCTGTCCCTCCCAGTAAAGGCAACATGTGACACATGGTCAGTTTATAACTGGGCTTTCCGGGTTATATGGCCCGGCCAAAAAATGTCTGTCTATTATTCCCCAGTTGTGCTTCTACCCTTCGGCAGAACCACGACTGGGTTATTGCTCTCTGCTCGAAAGCAGAGAGCGCCCTCCACCCGAAGGCAGAGGGCGGACAGTGTCATAGTAGCAGAGCCAAATGCCGACTTCGACATTATTTAGCTGTCCCTCCCAGTAAAGGCAACATGTGACACATGGTCAGTTTATAACTGGGCTTTCCGGGTTATATGGCCCGGCCAAAAAATGTCTGTCTATTATTCCCCAGTTGTGCTTCTACCCTTCGGCAGAACCACGACTGGGTTATTGCTCTCTGCTCGAAAGCAGAGAGCGCCCTCCACTCGAAGGCAGAGTGCGCACAGTGTCATAGTAGCAGAGCCAAATGCCGACTTCGACATTATTTAGCTGTCCCTCCCAGTAAAGGCAACATGTGACACATGGTCAGTTTATAACTGGGCTTTCCGGGTTATATGGCCCGGCCAAAAAATGTCTGTCTATTATTCCCCAGTTGTGCTTCTACCCTTCGGCAGAACCACGACTGGGTTATTGCTCTCTGCTCGAAAGCAGAGAGCGCCCTCCACCCGAAGGCAGAGTGCGCACAGTGTCATAGTAGCAGAGCCAAATGCCGACTTCGACATTATTTAGCTGTCCCTCCCAGTAAGGGCAACATGTGACACATGGTCAGTTTATAACTGGGCTTTCAGGGCTATATGGCCCGGCCAGAAAATGTCTGTCTATTATTCCCCAGTCGTGCTTCTACCCTTCGGCGGAACCACGAATGGGTTATTGCTCTCTGCTCGGAAGCAGAGAGCGCCCTCCACCCGAAGGCAGAGTGCGGGCAGTGTCATAGCAGCAGAGCCAAATGCCGACTTTGACTACTGTTCTCTGTATGACAGGATTATATGTACATTCAGTCGAATCCTTTATCATATACAAAAAAGGGAGATCCCACAACAGTAAAACATTTAATTTTTTGGATGACATAAAAAACACTTTAATGAGTTCTTTGCTAAAACATACATCGAAATTCTAGGAAAAAGGAATCTTTTTCTTGAATAAAAAATAGTTAAATTTTGTGCAATAAAATGGTTCATGTTTATTTTAATAAATATTTACTAGTATAATTTTTATTTATTTATTTTCCCTTAAAAGTCGGTATAAAATTTCCAGACAACTCTAAAATCGATGTGCCGTGGAGATTTAGAGGATGGGATTTAATATAGATGGAGGTTTCAGGTGAATTTGATAAAGCATCGTCTAAGTAAAACTAAGTAAGTGGGATATGTGGCGTGATTTCAAGCCCGGTCAAAATTTACTTCTTTCTTCCTGCTTCACGCTAATGCCAATCTCGAGCATTCTGATAAAATGCAATATTAAATAAAAGAAAAAGCTAAAAAAAAAAAGGAATCAAAGAAATTTTCTTTTATTGACAACAGCATCAATTTTCTTTTATAGACAACAGCATCAATCATACATTTATCATTTTAGATTCTTATCACCAAATACAGTATTAAATTAAAACATTTTTACTTTCTTTCTTTTTTGCACTTAAGTTACTGTTTCAAAATGTTGAGTCATAAATTGTTATGAAATGCTAAAAAGAAAATAAGATGTTGTTTTTAGTTATTTATAAATAAATAATTTCAGGACCGGGATAGATTATTCCAATTTTTTTTTTGTTTTTTTCTTTATCTTTCTTTTTTTTCCAAAACATTATATTTCACACATTTTTTTTCTTCTGGCACAAAAGTTTTCTCGCGCCATTATGCATATAACTCGCTGAAACAACTTAGAATGTATCGTATGCATGTATTTGAAAAAAAAATCTGTAACACCACTGGTTAAAGTATTTTGAAAAGCGTCAACTGTTTAGTTTATGAATGAATATTGTGTACCGTTAGACCATATTCACTAAAACTTGCTTCAAATTACTAACAAAACAGAAAAGAACACAGTTTGCCTTGCGTCGGCTTTACAAGAAGTTTGAAACTAACAGTTTTTATAAATCGATATAAGAGAAAATGATATATAAATTTTTATGTACCGAAACAATATTAGGAAAATTAATGTCGAAGTATAAAGAATTGTAAAGCGTTTCTCTCCTTTAATACTAAATCGGAATAAAGTTGTGTTTTTACTGATATAACTGCACATGAGCATAAAGGGGAGAGAGCCCTGAAAGCATAAACTATTAAATATTCAAAATTTATTTCTTTTACACGAATACAAACACAAAGTTAGGAATAATGCAACTATTTCAGCCACTAATTAGCCAAACATAGAACAGATATTTATTCATTCAAACATTTTGAGAAGAAAGGTAGTAGAACTATTAAAATAGCTTAGTGGTAAAAGTATTCCATTACTTTGTATTTCTTTTTAGTTCGTGATACTCATGAACATGCTGACATTTTCGAATGCCTTCCAGATACGGTGTGCAAGCAACTTATACTTGTAATTGTCTTGATTTTTTTAAGGAGAAACCTTGTCGATTTGAAGTATGTGTGGCCGAGGACAATGAGAATTATGTTACAGACAATACACCAGTTAAGCTTCAGGGGTCGACAGAATAGAAAACCAATAGCAATGGGTTACATCAACGACAGCAGACACCCCAAAACGTGACGTACCGTAAGCCAATTCTTTGTCCTTTCTGTAGTTTTTGATGGTTTGTAATGAAGTAACTTGCAGTTTCAGCATGTCGTTTATTTTTACAGGCTATTCTTTTTTATATTTGTTATTGTGAACTTCGACGGATATATTCTCTGATCTTTCTAAGGTCATATACTAACGTCTAAAAGTGGCACAAGACTGGGTTGTATAATCTGGATACACGACGAAACGCAAGTAAATTTTCGCTTTGGTGTAAAGTTACTGACAAAAATGCAACATTACACTATTCAATGTATGTTGGACTTGATATGATAGAGCGAGACTTGCAGGAGGACTAACTGGATGTATCATACGTGGCCCATCATTGCCCATACATGTTCAAATATGGGAATGTGTTACGGGTAATATCTGGAAAAATGCATCACATTCCTTTTCACAGAAAAACAACAGGGCTGCTTGAACAACGTTTTCTGACAATCGCACCTTGGTTGACAATTTTACATTCGGTCCTCTTAGAATTAATCATATTGCTTTCTCTTTGCTAACTTTTCCTGTGTTCTTTCTGAGTCAACCATGTTGTGAATATTATGCTCGCAAATAATAAACGTCTTTTAAAGTCCAGAAAAAAATTGATTTTGAACAATTTACATTCAATGTCATTCCTTTTTTTTTTTTTTAGACATTTTTCAATCCTTTCCACCCAAACAAGGTGATAATAGATAATACCACTAACATGCAGGGTGGATTTACAGTGAGTGAAAACGAAGGAGAAGCCGGAGAATAGTGAGGGAAATTTCTAAGCGCAGCTTAGATGTGGAACAAGGCCAAAAGTATGGAACACACAGTGAGGATCGAACTCACAACGGAATTGTAATGATTCTAGGGAGACATGCCTACTAACCATTACACTGCCTCGAGGTACCCAGTCTGAGAATAGTGAGGATTGAGGAAAGGAAA
Source organism: Ascarosepion bandense (assembly GCA_037127315.1). NCBI lineage: Eukaryota > Metazoa > Mollusca > Cephalopoda > Sepiida > Sepiidae > Ascarosepion > Ascarosepion bandense. The sequence goes on from JBBBDQ010001598.1 coordinate 1,330,884, forward strand.
AAAATGAACGGGTTTCAAGAAGACAAGATATGATAGAGCGAGTTTATGATTTCAAGTTTCTCTCCCCTTTATGCGCATGTGCAGTTACATCAGTAAAAACACAACTTTATTCCGATTTAGTATTAAAGGAGAGAAACGCTTTACAATTCTTTATACTTCGACATTAATTTTCCTAATATTGTTTTGGTACATAAAAATTTATATATCATTTTCTCTTATAACGATTTATAAAAACTGTCAGTTTTAACCTTCTTCTAAGGCCGACACAAGGCAAATCACGCTTTATCAAATTCACCTGAAACCTACAGAAGATTATACCGCAGTAGGTTGTCATTGCTTTCTGCGGTAGGCTGGTTGCCAGCAAATGCTATAGAACCCAATCTGTCCTGTTATTTAACCCATATCTGGAATGAATAGATGGATTAATACATTTCCCAAGGGTATTTGCGCGTAAGTGAATTTAACGAGTTCAACTGGAATGGCGATTGATATTGCATTTAAATTTTTGAAAATTGTAGCTATCAGGGAAACAAGAAAACAGAAGGAAGTTCCACAGGTGGGAATTTTGAGTAAAGAAACTGTTTCAGTAGAATTGGTGGTTGCATTAAGCTATTTCAACAGTAAAAGAGTGGGACCGAAATGCCAATCTAGTAGCACTCTTAAATTCATGTAAAAAAAGCTCATTAGAGCAGTTGCTATAAAGATACTCGTAAAAAAGATAGAGGGAAACCATATCACGTCGGTGAGAAAGTGAATGTAGTGAAAACTGGTTAAAATCGATTACATTAAGGATCATTCATTGGATTTTCTCAGGAATCTTGAGAAATGCAGTAAGTGTACCAGACCAGTATTTCAGCTAGAATAATATTCACGGATATACTATTTCCAACGAATTCACTTCAAGACTTGTACATATTTATTTCCTTACTAATAGTATTTCTGGATTTACTAACCTGCGTTCAAGTTGGTATATTACGTTCAATATAACCTACTTTTATATCTCCATAACTGTTTTGGTTGTTTATCGGAATCCACAACACTAACCATCAATTAAATTTACACCACTACTAAACATAGGCATATTATATTAAATCTAAATCTTTAATTGAAATATTTTACATGCAAGCACACCAAACCTTTTAATTTGAGTCAACATTAATAGAAATTGAAAAAGGTGTTATTTACGTAAGAAAATCAGGTACTGAAAATTGGAATTAAATTGTAATTAAAATGGCGCCATTTGCGCTGGGTTAATAATGCTTCTCTTTTTTCTTATTCTTTCACATTTAGTAACTTCTGGTATCCTAGTGGCTTTACTGCCTTACATGGGGTGATAAGATTAAAAACGCACTTGTTTCTATAAGCAAGCCTACAATGAAATTATTATGATGAAAACCAATTGATTGTAAAATTAGTTTTCTTTCAAAATTATTTTCTTTCAATAAAATATATTAATTAAATATATCAAACATTATACAATAAAACATTTCAAACATTATACAATAAAACATTTCAGATCCAAATTTAGATAATATGTAAATTTCAATGCGTCTAAGACCAAGCTGCTGTCTGTCAATCATCACAGGCAACCTCTCCTGTCTCTCATAAGCATGAACCAAGCGAGTCTCCATGAAAGCAATACTCTACGGCTCCTCGGCCTTACCCTCTCCTCTGATCTCAAGTGGAACCACTACATTGAATCAATAGCAAAATCTACTACTAAGAAAGTTAGGTCACTGTGTCGGACCAGGAAGTTTTTCCCACCTGAAACCATCCTGGACATATACAAATCAACCATTCGTCCGTGCATGGAATACTGCTGCCATATATGATCAGGTGCCCCCGCTGTTAATCTTCATGTTCTTGACAGGCTCCAAAGGAGAATCAGTAATGTGATAGGTACCGACTTGGCGGCTGGACTACAGCCACTTTCCCATCGACGAGATGTGGCTTCCCTTTCTCTGTTCTATAAATACTTCCATAGCTTCTATTCCAACGAGCTTGAGTCACTGGTACCTCCGCAAGAGGTGTTTACTCGTGCAACCAGACTGGCAACTGGGTCTCACCCATTCACAGTTAGATCAACCAAATGCAAACGAAAATTTTACTCCTGCAGCTTCTTTTCCCGCACTTCCCGCCTGTGGTACTCGCTTCCTTATTCTTGCTTTCCTGACGGCTACAACCTCCAGGAATTTAAATGCAAGGTTAATTCTCATCTATTAACTACTGACTCTACTTCTGTCGACACTGCCCTTTTGATTCTTTCCTTTCTCTTCAGCTTCGCAACTGTCATCACACCTGTATTCCCATCCTTCTCTTGCTCCTTTCTAACTGGTTCGTCTTTCTTCTCATTCTCCTCTATTCCTTTTACTCTCATGTAGTCCCTTGCACATCAGTGGCATTCCCGCCTTACTCGGGATGATTTGATTAAAAAAAAGTCTACATAGCTGGCTACGTAGTTATTGATCAATTCTTGCGAATAAACAAAAGGACAAGACGTTTTATGTTGTATTTAGGCCTTCATCGGTCCACAAAGAAGTAGGCTGATTTGTTCACAAAAATTTGAACTTCTGATATATTTGTGCTTTTACATTTTCTGAATGTTTTTTTTCTTGATTTTCTCGGGAAATTTCAGTCAGGCGCCTGACCTCTGTCATTAAGATGTATACCTTTTTAGCATCAATTTAATGATATAGTTTTTACACCGCGGCAGAAGATTTATTTGAATCGAAATGAATTGGCGTCCCCAGTCAAGCATTTCTCAGTCAGCCGACCATTTCCTGGGAAAGACCGTGTAAACATGGTGGGCAGTGTTAACACCGAACTGAGAAATGCTGCGATTGTGTGACGAATAAATGTGCCAATGGCATGCAAAAATCTGATTACAAGTGACGCCAGATCTTTGCATCAGTCTCTGCTATTTCTCGAACATACTGCGGAGAAATTTGATAACTTTTTCACCAAAAATAAATAAATAAACAAAAAACATAAACAAATATATAAAGGGATAAAAAAAGAAAGAAAGAAAGAAAACGAAATGTCGATTCGGACAAGGTTACAAACGAAAATTTATCTGCAGTTGTTGAGGTCTATTTATTGCCGAGGGCACTAGAAAACGCTGACTACACTTCGTCGCGCACCGTAAAAAAATTTTTTTTTTTTGTTCGTTGTCTAGCTATTGTATAGAAAAGACTTAGCTTAGCTGATAGGAGGGACTAATTGACGACAAGAAAGTTTTCCATTATTGCAAAGTGTTTTCAATCTTTTTAACGCATTTTTCTTTCGGGGATTTTCGGTTTCACATCCAACTTCGAGACGAACATTCTCTTTGTTTTCTATTTGAAACATGTTTTCGACTCGCTTATATGTCTTCTTCAGGTTTGATTTTTTTTTTTATGTGTTCACTTCATGGCAGAATGGATTGCAATCGACGGTATCCAGCAAACTAGCGGAACAAGAGATTCAATAATGAATAACTGTTCCATTCAGAGGAGACCTAAGAATGAAACAGCTGAAACAAAATCACATGTGAAAATGAAGATAGGGGAATAGGCCCCATTCACTGAATATTTACAACCACTAGTGAAAGGCAGGAAGATCTCGTTGGAAACAAAGAAAAAAAGTAATGGACTGTTATAAGATATCTGTCGTCTTATAAGGCAGCAAATGGTGGATAATCTCGTTAGAGATATCGGAGAGAATTGAAGCAAAAATCTGTTGTTCTAGAGAAGGATACTGAGTCTGCCATGAACCAAAGATGGAAACAACGAAAAGGTTTCAGATAGGAAGCAAACGAAAAGAAAACTTATACTTATCATCAGCTGAAGTTTCTGGTGCACATAACGAAGGCTTGGAGAATCTAATACTCACAGGATAGATAGAGAGAACGACAGACAAGGAAAGCAACGCGAGACATACTTGATGAACTTGAGCATGTGATGACGGATTAGTGTTTGGGAGAAATACCAAGATGAAAATGTTTAGAGATACAAAAAATATGTGTAGGTGGAGGTCTATGAATGCCTACGTCCTGCAAAAGACAAGACATAAAAAGAAGATAAGCATCTTGTAATTCTGCTCTGTCCCTCTTTTAGATTATTAGTGCTGTGGGGCCTTACTCCCTTAACTATGGACTCTTCCTACCAGTAGATAAACCGAGAGTTAATCACTCTCGTTGCTTCAGTTCAGCTCAGCACAGTCTGTCTGTCAGTCACTAGTAAGCCAAGCTTATAGTTACTCTTTTCTCTTGTATCTATTTTTGACTTAATATATGTTGTTAACCTTACCACCGCGTTTCGAGTTATCATTTCGTGGTCCCACAATCGGTCCACATCAATTAGTTAGCAGGCACATACGTTATGCTCCGTCAATTCACCATAAATCATGGACATCATTTAGCTTTGATCGCGTAGAAGAATAGAAAAGATATATCAGGTTTCAGTGAAAAAATTAAATAAAAAATAAAGAAAGACAGAAAACTCTTATGTCTTTCATTGAAATTGAAAAAGTTGTCAATTTAAAATCTTTTCATTTGCACCCCCTTACTTCTTTAAATTACGACTAGCATTCATATTTATAAGTGATATTGCAATTTCTTGTTAAATCTCTTAAGCTCAAGTATTTAGCGATGCGATAAAGAATTCTTTTTGCTGTAGAACTCCCAATGAGCTTATTCAATCATTAACTCAAGAATTAAGATTCATCATAGAATTAAAATCTGAAGACTGTGAAATTTTCACGGATATTATTTGTTATATTATAATTCTGCTTTCTCCCTCAGTTCTTAGCTATTTAGTTAACGCGTATGTTTCACTCTGCCAATATGTCACACATAATGGACTACTTCGTTTAGATAACGTGGAGAAACGGAAAAGATATACCAAAAACGTGTTCTGCATTCAGTATGCAAAAAGAAATAAAGAAAATAGCGAAGCTGATAATGTTCTCATAAGTTTAACATCTGCTTCAGTAAAACTGAAAAATTGTCAGTTTCAAATATTTCTATTTGTACACTCTTCTTTAAATAATGACCTGCATTCGTAATGAAAGTTATTGCAATATCATATTAGATTTTTAACAAATCATTTCACACTAAGCAAGGCAATAAAGCCACTAAGACGCAAGGAATTAACAGATGTTAGAGAATATGAATAAGAAAAAATACTATTGAGGTACGAGAACAATAGAAGTGTTATCAAGAAGACACTAGATTACGATTGACGTTGGATTTAAATTTTTGAATGTCAAAGTAGCTGGGAAGGAAGAAACCGGGAGAGTGCTCCACCGGACCAAATGACGATGGTCTATTATCATCCGAACCAAAAACTTTGCAAATATCAGAAAACAAAAGAAAGAATTCAAACAACAAGAGAAAAAGGGTGGACAAAATCGAACGTGTCCTCCAACAACATTAATATGCAGGGAAGGCTACCGACTCTTTCATGCAAAAATTGGGCTAATTAGTCATCAATGCCATCGTCACAAAAGAAGCGATCAGAAAAAGAAGAAATTAAATTCTGGGATAGACAATAAAGCCGACAACATGGAGACAGAAACGCCCAAACTTCTTAGACAGAGCTAGCTTACTTTCAAGACGGTAACAGCAGAAGACATTACTTCTCATTGATTTTCTCGTCCTCGACAACTGAGAACGAGAACGGCCTTTTGAGTATAAGTTCCTTGATTTTGTTTGTAGAAAAATCCATCCATACAGAATATGCAATACCGCGAAAAATAAGCCACGTTATTTAAATATGTTAAAGTGGATCAATGCAGGATGCGACGACTAAATTGTCGCCTAAATTATGCAAAAATGAAAATAAAAGTAGCATCTCATTTTAACAGCACAAACATATTTTGAAATACTAGAGAGTAAATTTATTCAATAAAATTGCCATTGACATCAACCACTGCCTCCAGAACACTTCAGATGCATATCTTCTGGAAGGTTATTTTGTTTTAATTTGGTGAGTGCTGCCATAATCCTTTCCTTCAGTTCATCTTTGGTGTTTCAAGGAATTTTTTTTTTTTTTTTGGTCAACATAATTCCACACGTAATAGTCAAACAGGTTGCAGGAGAGTTAGGTGGCCAAATGTAGGGAGTGATGTAATCGCAGAAATTGTCTGACAGCTATGAGTGGGTTTTTTACTTGTGTAGCATGGTACACAGTCCTGATGCTAGACATAGGGTCTTCCAACAGCTACCCGCTTGGTCCAAGTCAGCCATCCTACTCAAGACACGATGTAGGGCTCTGTTTTGAGTCTGAAATAATACGAATGGAAGCATAATAATCACTCAAAAGACCATTAGTCTCATCCAAATCTTTCCGAATTCACGGTGAGAAAGATAAGCAAAGCAGCATGCGATTTTTAAATTTCTGGTAGAGTGAATTGAGTCATGTTGCTCCTTTTTTCACAGACAATACGCAATTGACTCTAATATTCTGTGCAGTTAAAAAGATTAAAAAAACGCGCATGCGCGTAATTTAACAATATAAAACGGTGACAATTTACTCATCACACCATATATCAGCAGTAAGGCTCTATCCTAGGTCCTACGCTCTTTCTGATCTACATTAATGATTTCCAAGTAGGTATGTACGCCGATGACACCACAGTTTACTCTCGCCTCGATCAAAAATCTGGTGTGGGCGATAAAGCTAACCTTGCAACCGAGCTTGGAAAGAACCTCCAATCCGTAGTGGACTGGGGTAAGAAATGGCTCGTAAATTTTAATGCTTCTAAAACGAAGCTACTATCAATTAATCATCATAGACAATCGCACCTACCTCCTATTAGCATGGACCAGGCGTGCCTCCCAGAGAGTAAAACACTACGCCTCCTTGGTCTCACAATTTCCTCAAGTGGAATGACTATATCGAATCCATTGCTAAATCCGCTGCTATGAAAGTCGGTTCTCTGTGCAGGGGCGGAAGGTTTTTTCCGTCTGAATCTATCCTGCACATTTATAAATCTACTATCCGCCCGTGCATTGAATACTGTTACCATATCTGGTCGGGTGCCCTTGCTATTCTCCTTGGGCTTCTCGACAAGCTCAAGCGGAGGGTCTGTAATGTGATCGATACCGACTTAGCAGACCGCATGCAGTCTCTCTATCACCGGCGCGACGTGGCTTCCCTGTGTCTCTTCTATAAATACTTTCACGGCTTCTGCTCCGATGAACTTAGATCACTGGTGCCCCCTAAATACGAATTTGCACGAGATACTAGATTAGCAACTAGATTCCACTCTTTTACAGTGAAACCGATAAAATGCAACCCCAACTTCTACTCCAACAGTTTCTTTTCTCGCACTTCCCGACTGTGGAATTTACTTCCACATGACTGCTTCCCCGATGGCTACAATCTCCAGGAGTTTAAATGTAATGTCAATAGACACCTCCTAACAAACTAACTCTCTTCCATTCTTTCAAACTCTCTTCCCACCCACCCAACTATCTATCACCCCCCTTCTGACATTTCCTATATCTAACCACTCTTTCTATTTACCGTCCCCTATGTAGCCCAAAGCGCAATAGTGGCAGTGGAATGCCTTGCTTGGGGTGAAATGATTAAAAAAAAAAATTATTGTCAAAATAATAAAACTTCAATGAAATAAAATTTCCAGGGAGCAGTGACCGAAAATGAGTACCAGTTTCATACGTTTTCACGCAATCATCAGACGGTCGCTAAGTGTAGCGCCTGAAAGTGGGAACCTTTGTAACCACAGGCGTGTCCAAGATGGTAAAAATGCAGCCGTTAATTGCATGATATGCAACCAAACTCACTAGGTGGTGGAGCATATATAAATAATATTTAAAAACAGCCATCAATTCATAATTATTAAATAAATGCACAATATAACTATACCAGAAATGCTTCACTGGTGTGACTAAAATGTATTTGATGTCATGGGTGACATTGGAGCCATGATAAAGGAGATTACAGATTTTAAGAAAAAATGCTTATGATATACTTTCTATTTTTCTTCTTCGTATAATGCATTGTTGTGTGTCGTGGGTGACTTAAACGATCTGTTATTATCGAGCTCTATACAAGAAAGTTAAGGCTTTTAATATGACACTGATCACTCTTTCTTCCTGTGTGCATCTATATCAGACATTTACAAGTCATTTATTCTACTCTCTCTCTCTCTTTCTCTCTCTCTCTCTCTCTCTCTCTATATATATATATATATATAAAAGCAATCGGAGTCTAACCGTACTGATGAGCTGTGATACGGCGAAACAGATCTGTCTGCGGATGACAATATTTACGCTCTCACACCCTGATTGAGCACTCTGGAAAAATAGTAGACTTTGATAAACAGTAGCTACTCTGGCGTGTACGCATCGCTCATTCAGTGAAATGAATTAGAGCGCGCTAGCTATTGGGCCTGTATAATGATATGCACTAAAAAGTCTGCCTACTTCCACCAAACGGCCATAGCCCAGGGGTAGAGTCGCCGACTGACGCCATTTCGGTCGGATTTCAATCCTGGGTAAAAAAGCAATCGGAGTTTGACCGTACTGATGAGCTGTGATACGGCGAAACAAATCTGTCTGCGGATGACAATATATATATATATATATATATATATATATATATATATATATGTATTCTAAATTATGTACAATTTTTTCATATATCCACTACAAATCGTACATTTGTTTCGACATTGAAACTACAATGTCTCATCAGGTGGTGTGGACAGGAATGGAAAGCCTCTTTTCTTATATTTGGTGACTTGTGTGTGTGGGATGTTGGTGGGGGCCAGTGATAAGGGAACACGTCTTGTGAATTGTCCGTTTGAATTTTGAAGAAAGTGGTGTGGGTAGTGAACATAGCTGATTAATGAGTAGACAGATTTAACATTAGCAGATAGCATTCTAAGTTTTATGATCATGCGACTAGACTTTATCTTTTGGGATTCTTAGAGGAGCAGAGTTTGGAGATGCAAGATGTGGGATTGGACTTACCGCTTATTTGTACAACAATGGAATATTTTTGTATTTAAGCACAGTTTTTATAATAAATCTAATTTTGTATATTTAACCTTAATGTTGGATCTAGGAAATCGAAATCGATTTTTCCTATTAAATTCTAAATTTTGAATTAGATCCCAGTTTCAAAATTCAAACGGACAATTCACAAGACTTGTTCCCTTTCAATGTCGAAACAAATGTACGATTTGTAGTGGATATATAAAAAAAAATTGTACATGTTCTAAAATATAATTTAGAATAAATATTCACAGCTCTCTATACTATTTATCAAGCACTGTTTTAAATTAATGTTTTGGACGTTGTAAAAAAAATTCTCTTCGTTCCCTATTCACTCGGATATATATATATAAAGAATAAAAATCACTGGCCAAGCGACCACTTTAACAAAAATTAATATTGGCAGTACAGACCTAACTTCTAAATTAGAAGAATCTAAATTAGTAATCTATTTCATTTTACTTTAATCTAAGCCAGAAACACTTTCTCGTTATTTTGTTATTGTAGTGAAATCTCAGATTTTTATTATGAGTTGAAATGACGGTGGTCAAACGGCGGCTTTCTTCTATTAACATGTACTTATTACATTTGACAAGTTCAAGTGATTTGTCGGTTTCTGTAACAACTTGGATAAATTCGGGCGTAAGGAAAATATCGCATCTATGTGAAATTTAAATTTTCAATGTTTATCTCTTTCATTATCTTTAATTTTTTCTTATGTTTTTCTTGTATGTTTGTTTATTTTTCCATATATTATCGCAGATTCTCTTTTACTATCACTCACTTCTAAGAAAACTTTTCAAACGTAGATATTTTATAAGAAATATGTGCCAACATCAATTAGAATCGAAGTGGTCACATTATAAAAAAAAAAAAAAAATCACCACACAGACTGCATTAACTGATTTTTTAAAGCCTACACCAGTGTGAATAAATAATTTTTATTTCTTTTGTTAACCGTTGTAAATACGTTTTAATGTTTAAAACAATAATTATGCTGAATATTTTTTTCAAAGATCTTATAATTTTATTTATATATTACCAGATTACATGGTAAAATACTAAAATATGTACATTCTGGGGAGTACTTCTTCTTCTTCTATGTGCCTTGTCCCTTCAGGACGTAGGCGATCATGGATCTCCACGTCTCCCTATTCCTTGTGGTTCTTAGTATGTTTGCTCCTGTTGCTCCTGGCAACCCCCGTTCCGTCATCCACCTGATCAGTCCCTGCAAATATGTTATCCGCTGCCTTCCTCTGTCTATCCTTCCTTCTATCTGTCCAGTCAGTATCAGGTTCTCCAGGCTCTCCTTCCTCATTGCATGTCCCAGGAACTTCAGTTGTCTCTTCCTGATGCTCAGCATCAATTTCCTTTTTGTTGCCATTCTTTCTAACACTTCGTCGTTGCTTGTATGCTCAGTCCACGATATCCGTAGCATCCTTCTGTAGAACCACATTTCGGCCGCTTCCAGTTTTGTCCTCATTTTCGATGATATTGTCCAGCATTCACAGCCGTATTGAAGAACTGACATCACGTAGCAGTCTAGCACTCTTTTCTTCGTTTCTATTGAGATCTTCCTGTGAATGAGCGGTCACCTGCCGTATACGACCAATGGCAATAGGGGTAGTCGTATACAACAGGTTCTAATATATATATAAATTTCTTAAGCACTGCTTAGATGTGGCACAAGGCCGAAATTATGGCGTACCCAGGGAGGATCGAATTCACTACCCAACTGCAATGATTTTAGTAAGGCAAGCTTGCTATTTACACCACCTCGTGGTGCCCAGTATATGGCATTGAGCGAATGAAGCTTGAAGGTCTTAGCAAAGACTATCATTCATTGAACATTGAGGATTTGCGCTACAGATTCACAAAGAACTGAACAAACAAACAGAAACCACATCACTTGAATACTACCAACAGCAGAAACAACTAAAAGAGATAACTCAAACTCGCCCATTGTAACTGGAAGATAAAATAATGACAAGATGTTTGACATGCCAGTTCAAATAAATATTTGGGAAAGAAATCCACATCAATAGTGGAATAACATTTACTGGAATTGAGAAACTTATTTTTCAGGAAAATTGTTTTAAGAGAAAGAGTTTATAAATTTCAAACGAAAACAGTACTCCCTGCTTGGTCAATAAAGGGCGAAATGTTTTGTAGTAGAGAACCGTCTCATATTATAATTACCATTACCATCGTCTGATGCAACTGTATACAGTAAGGATCGAACTTACTTCTAATCGGCTGTGTACTTTCTAACCCTTACTCTACGAAATCATACATGAAAATCCGAATTGCTTTTAAAGTCTTATCATTCTCTGAGAATGTTTCTGACATTCAATCAACCTGCTTTTAATTTTCCAGTGTAATAAATTTAGAATGAAAAATCGGCACTTTCTAACGCCAACGTCGTTCTCTTTATTTTTCCTGTTTTTTTTCCGTCCTACCATTCTGTCAACAAGCTAGCATGTTCCGTTGATACCACAGCCACATCTGAAGTGGAGAGTAAGAGCAACGCTGCTTCTGGTAGGCTTCGAGTCGGTTGCACCTTCTTGCGACTCTTCTATTCTGGGCAGTACGACTGCAAGTCGGCATTCATTTATTAGCCATGCCGCCCTCTTTCGCTGGAGTAATACTACTACTTGGTCGCCAAGCTTTGACTCCACTGTCGCTGCTGCCGCTGCTGCTGCCGTTACCCTAGCAACCACTGCAACTGATTTTGGCTTCTACTAGTACTCCTGACCTTAGAATGACAACTAGAACACTTTGGAGTTTTCTGGATTTGCGTTATAACACGCGAAATCAACATTGGTATAGTTCTCCTCATATGCCTTAAATAATTTCGAGGCTGAAACAGAAGCGTTTCTTTTGTGGAGGATTACAAATTCATATATATATATATATATATATATATATATATATATATATATATATATATAGTGTGTGTGTGTGTGTGTCGAGGTAGCAGATAATTTTCTAAACATATACTGTTAAATATAAGAGACAATGAATGACTATTATGTTTAATCATGAACCGTTTTCATGAATCGTATTTGGACTTTAATTTCAGGTGAAAATAAAGACAAAAATTCTCCAACATTTTAATAATTTTTTATTAAGTAGGTTCTAAGCTTTCGGCTCACATCATTGTTGCTTAGCAAAGTTTTATGTCAACACAAGATAAAATCGTGGATGATGTTTGGAACGGCTCATGATTACACATAATAGACATTCACTGTCACTTACATTTAGTAGTATAGTTCGAAAAAATATATATATGATAATAAAGCCCGTTTGGTATTTCTTTGCACACACACACACACACACACACAAACTTATATATATATATATATATATACCATCCGCAGACAGGCCTGTTTCACTGTATCTTCAATGCCGCTAGATTAAACGTTTGTCTCAAGTCGGGACTGAAACCCGACTGATTTTACAGCAGTCAAATATTTACCCCCCCCATTGGCGTACGTCAGAGAGAGACGCGTGTATTATTTTTAAAGAAATGTAAATAACGTGTTCTACCTAATAACAGTTTCGAGGGGGCAATCGATACTTTGCCTTATTTTTTGACAATACTAGCCCACTCGCATTATAATGTAAGGCATCGCTGAACATTTTAGTACAAAATGTATTGCTGGTCAGCCAGTTGATCAGGGAAGCATCCTCTTGGGAGTCTATTTCTCAAAGCAGGAGTTCAGAGAAATAAGCTGTTTAAGCGAAACTTTCATCTCACCAATGGAATTAAATGGTGGTCAGTCAGTTAAATGCCATACGTGATACACGCTTGGGTGATCATGTCTCTGAAGAGACATGACTGACTGAGCAGATAATTATCCCGCAGTAGGTTGCCATTACATTCTGCGGTAGACTGGATGACAGCCAAGGCTATAGAACCCAATCTGTCCTGTTGTTTAACCCATAACTGCAAAGAAGAGACAGATAAATACCTTTCCCAACGGTATTTGCGCGTAGAGAAAGGTAATTTATTGCATATTGCTGGTAATATTATGTAATTTTTTTACTCTCCTAATGTACATATAATATTTTTTTTATATTTTAGTTTTCCGGATGTTTCGGCGATATACATCAATAGGTATTTTGTATATTCTTGCCTCTGGTCTGTTGTTGTTGCTATTTCGTTTGATAGAGGTATAGTTAGCATCAAACGAGATAGCAACAGAACAAAGGCAGCAATATAAAAAATAGTCTACACAAGATGTCTATTGATATGTATCGGGGAAACTTCAAGAAACATCAAAAAAGTTTATATGAACTTCGCAGAGATATTCAACAGAAAAAACACTTTTCTACTACTTATATTTTTGTTTAGGAGTTCGCTAATTCCTCACAACTAGGATCCTAAAAGGTGCTACCACCACAAGTGATGGTAGACTTGAGAACAAATTCAGTTAATTGGAGGTTCCTTGCTCTGCAGGTGCTTCCAATCAGAGGCCTTGCCGCGGATTGTAGGTTATCGTCATAACTATGACTAATTAATTATCATATTCTGAGAGATCTTCGTATAAATGGTCACAATTATACATAAATATCTTGAAATACAAAAGAGTAAACTTAGGCAATAAAATCGCTATTTGCTTCAACCACGGCTTCAAGACTACTTCAGAATCTCCTTCATCTCTTCTGAACGGTCTCCTTGTTTATGTTGGTGAATGCAGCCATAATCCTTGTGTTAAGTTCATCTTTCATCTTGCAAGAAGTTTTGTTGGTCTCTCACAAAATTGCGCCCCATACATATTAATCAAAGAGTTGCAGTCTGGGTAGGTAAATTGCCAGATATAAGGGATGATGTGGTTACAGAATTTCTGACAGCCATGACTGGGTTCTCCTCCTTGTGTGGCATGATGCAAAGTCCTGTTGCTAGATATAGGGTCATCCAGCAGCCACCAAGGAAGCAGTACCTCCTCAAGGCAATTTTATAACTGTCACAATTTTATATTTGTAATTTCGGATATGCACGTTACTTTTTTTTAATATTGTTAACTGTACAGCGGATGTGCGTTGTGGCGCAGTGGATATCGGCTCGGAATAAGAAATCGGAGGAACCGAGTTCGAATTCCAGTTGAATTCCTTGCATTCACTTAGGCGCAAATACCCTTGGGAAATGTATTAATCCGTCTCTTCCCTCCAGTTATGGGTTAAATAATAGGACAGATTGGGTTCTATAGCCTTGGTCGGCAAACAGTCTACCGCAGAAAGCAATGGCAACCTACTGCGGGATAATCTTCTGCCCAGTCAGTCATGTCTCTTTCGAGACATGATCGCCCAAAGCGTGTATTGCGCATGGCATTTAACTGACTGACTGACAGTATAGTAGGGTCTGTTGGACACTGTCCGTGAGAAAAAGAGTACTATGCCGCAATTCACTCTGCCAGAAATTTGGAAACGACATGCTGTACTACTTGGCATTAGCGCCGGAAGCTCTAATATGAACAAGTATTTTGTTGTCTGTCTGAAGACAGTGCAAAGGATTTGAAAAGAGTTGGAGGAGTTTAATGGTGATTACGGAGATGCTTAGAGTGATCACTAGAGACGGTTACGTTATACCTCCATTTTTCTTCCGCCGGGTCTCACTCAACACGAAAACCTACATCAAGTGCCTTGAGGAGTTACTGCTTCCTTGGTGGCTGCAGGATGACCCTATGTCTAGAAACAGGACTTTGCATCATGCCACACAAGGAAGAAAACCCAGTCATAGCTGTCAGAAATTCTGCAACCACATCATCCCTTATATCTGGCAATTTAACTACCCAGACTGCAACTCTTTGATTAATTTTTTTTTTAATCATATCACCCCGAGCAAGGCGGTAACGCCACTGATGTGCAGGGGGCTACACAAGAGTGAAAAGATTACAAGAGAGAAAGCCGGAAACCACATCCCAAACAGGGAACAAGGGATGAGCCTCTACACCTGTCCAATAGACGTGGGTGGAGTGTGAACCGGGCGATAGTTTAGTCTATCTACTCCAAATATATGTATGGGGCGCAATTTTGTGAGAGACCAACAAAACTTCTTGCAAGATGAAAGATGAACTTAACACAAGGATTATGGCTGCATTCACCAACATAAACAAGGAGACCGTCCAGAAGGAGATTCTGAAGTAGTCTTGAAGCCGTGGTTGAAGCAAATAGCGATTTTATTGCCTAAGTTTACTCTTTTGTATTTCAAGATATTTATGTATAATTTTGGTAGGTATATATTTAAAAATGTTCTTTTCATTTTTGTGTAATTTAAACGACGTTTCATCCATCGCTTTCCACAAAAGTTCCTACATTTTAGTAACAGTAATTACTCACAATCTGTAAGGAAAGATTAAGCACAGTTGCATTAACTACAGTTAGCTTGCACGTAGTTTCATTAGTCGGTGTGCTTTATTAATACTAGCAGTATAGCCCGGCGTCGCTCGGGTGTAATGAAAGCTTTAAAACTAATCCATTGTCCTTTCATGCCAACTCTTTGGACGTTGGCACGAAAGACTAAAAAGCAATATTTGTTTCCAGTTAAAGCGAAACCGTAGACTGAAAGAAAAATGAATGGATGTAAGTCAAATTTTGATTTCCTGGTATCGATCTCAAATTTCCTGCACTATTGTAAGAACTGCAACCTTGAAACTTCTGAATATCGTTTCTTATGTCTTTGTCTATGAGTGTATTAAATTTGATTAAAATCGGACCACTCCTTCTATAACCCGATTTTTTCGATTATCGATTTTCGATATTTATCGGGGCTACCTCGACACAAAACCTAGCGAAGAACACTCGCAGACGTTTATAGTACAACTGTGTAAATTTTCAAGAAAATCTGTTCTGCCGTTTCGGAGTCTATAGGTAACGGACAAACACACACACAGACAGACACACACACACACACACACACACACACACACACACACACACACACACACAAAGTTATATTTATAAATAAGTTTAGATAGATAGATTAATTATATATTTCCGCTTTCCTGCAAAGAAAACTACGCGAACTCCTATAGAAGATAGTGAAGTAATCGATCAGGAAAAAATGGAAGGAAACAGAATAAGAGAAGACGGAAAGTTAACCACTGAAGTCTTAAGGCAAATTGGGATAACGAAAAATGCAGTCCTTCTCTATGGCACTGAATCTGGATAGATTCTCACAGATGAAAAACGGACAAGAAAAATGTGATTCCACAGAATATGAACTGATTCGCTGTGGTGCAGTGGATATCGACTCGGAATGACAAATCAATTCCAGTTGAATTCATTGCATTCACTTACGCACGAATGTCCTTGGGAAAGATATTAATCTGTCTCTTCCCCCAGTTATGGGTTAAATAATAGGACAGATTGGGTTTCATAGACTTGGCGGCAACGCAGAAAGTAATGGCAACTTAATTCGGAATAATTTTCTGCCCAGACAGTCATGTATCGAAAGAGACATGATCATCCAAGCATGTATCACGTATGGCACTTAACTAACCGAATAAAAGCAATGGCAACCTACTGCGGGATAATCCTCTGCCCAGTCAGTCATGTGTCTTTCGAGACATGATCGCCCAAGCGTGTATCACGTATGGCACTTAACTGACCGAATAAAAGCAATAGCAACCTACTGCGGGATAATCTTCTGCCCAGTCAGTCATGTGTCTTTCGAGACATGATCGCCCAAAGCGTGTAAGGTACTTAACTTTTCAGTTAAGTGCCATACACGCTTTGGGCGATCAAATATGAAACCCGAAGAAATTTTAAAGAAATTGGAAATAAAAGATACTTTTACTTAACATAACGAAAAGGGAGAAGATGTTCCTAAGGTAAGTAATGACGAAAGAGAGCTTGGAAAATTTGATACTCACAGGGCAGTCTAAATGCAATAGGAACAGAGAAAAACAACGCATAACCTATCCAACGAATTTGAGCAAGTGGATGGCACAATAGGGATTAGGACTGATAACAAAAAAAATTATTAAGAGCTACAAAGGATAAGAAATTGTGGAGTGACGTGATTGCCAACGTCCTGAGGTTATATAGGGGAAAGTGATAAGAAAGAGGGGTTAGTCAATCATTAATCGAAATGTCAGGAGGAGGGTAACAGACGGATGAGAATACCGAGGGTGGGGGTGGAGCAGATGTATGCGAGTTAGTGAGATAGAAGATGTCTATTGACCTTACATTTAAATTCCTGGAGATTGTAGCTGCCAGGGAAGCAAGTATATGGAAGGTAATTCCACAGGCGGGAGGTGCGATAAAAGATGCTGTTAGAGTAGAAATTGCGGTTACATTTTATAGGTTTCACTGTAAAAAGGTGGGACCTAGTTGCTAATCTAGTAGCTCGTTTAAATTCATATTTAGGAGGCACCAGTGGTCTAAGTTCATTGGGGCAGAAGCCGTGAAAGCATTTATAGAAGAGGCACAGGGAAGCCACGTTACGCCGGTGAGATAGCGACTGCATCCGAGCTGCCAAGTCGGTATCGATCACATTACAGATTCTCCGTTCGCTGTTTTATATATTCTGTTACGTTTAAGCAACTTACGTTTTGACATAATGTGCGTCGAACTTATGTTTTGACATGTAAGATGTGCGTTGTGGTGCAGTGGATATCGGCTCGGAACGAGAAATCGGGGAGCCGAGTTCGAATTTCAGTTGAATTCATTGCATTCACTTACGCGCAAATACCGTTGGAAAAGGTATTAATCCTTCTCTTCCTTCCAGTTATGGGTAAAATAACAGGACAGATTGGGTTCTATAGCTTTGGCTGGCAACCAGTCTACCGCAGAAAGCAATGGCAACCTACTGCAGGATAATCTTCTACCCAATTAGTGAATGTCTCTTTCGAGACATGATCGTCCAAGCATGTTTCACGTATGGCACTTAACTGACTGACTGACAGGATGTGCGTCGTGGTGCAGTGGATATCGGCTCGGAACGAGAAATCGGGAAGCCTAGTTCGAATTCCTTGCATTCACTTATGCGCAAATATCCTTGGAAAAGGTATTAATCCGTTTCTTCCCTCCAGTTATGGGTTAAATGATAGGACAGATTGGGTTCTGTAGCCTTGGTCGGCAACCAGTCTACCGCAGAAAGGAATGGCAACCTACTGCAGGATAATCTTCTGCCCAGTCAGTGAATGTCTCTTTCGAGACATGATCCCCCAAGCGTGTATCATGTATGGCACTTAACTAACTGACTGATGTTTTGACAACCTCCAAAGTTTTGTTTTACTTTTTAGTTATTTCATCCAAAACAAGGCGATAATATTACTAAACAGAAAGACTAGGATTGGAAGGGAATGAGAAGACTTTTGTAAGCAGAAAGAACGATAAAAGAACTGCTTTCAGGAAAATGAAAGATGGCGATTGGCGTTGGGTGTTCTATGAGTCAGGGATGGAAGAAACCGGAATAGAGTTCTAGAGATGAGAAGTGTCAAAGTTGCCAGATCATGACCGATAACATTACATACTCTCTGGATTTTGTCAAGAATCTCAAGATATATAGCCGGAGCACCAGAGCAAATATGTCAGTAGTTTTTAATGCATGAGAGAATCGTAGATTTTGAAATATTCAACATATATTGTCTGGAATGCCATTGAACCAACCTTCTTAGAAGCGATATTAGCAATTTTTTTCAATACAATCGCTATAATTCCTATTTATAGAAAACGTGAGGCAAAGATAAAGCACAGAGATTAACATCAGCCAATTTGTTTGGTTTTGAAGACTTTAACATTTACAAGCAATTACTTGTCCTAGTTAACAACTGATAAGTGGTAATTTTTCGAAAGCAGCTGATAGTTTTACTTTGTCATACCTATGCGACTTACTATTAAGACAGGAGTAAATAGCTATAACTACAGATGCCTCGTAAGAAACAAAGGTAAATGCATCCAAGGACCCTGATGAGCTGTTATAAGTGAAACTCTTCAGTCAGTCAACATATGAGTCTCTTGAATGATTTTTATGAACTTATTGAATATATGCACATTTACTTATGAAGTTTTGAATATTGCAATACGTTCCGATAAAAAAGTAATTCATGCCAATTTTGGAGCCTTTGAAAAATCTGCAAGTGAAATTGATATCAACTACTTTAAATCTTATTCTTCTGTACTTAGTTTCCAAGAATTTTATATTGCTTTTTTGAATTGATATTTTCTAGCATCAGTAAATCAAATAACGTTATCATTCATACAAGTAATATATCGTTATCGACCTATGATTTTATGAAGAATATAAGGAAATGTTTGGAAGGCTCATTAACTGACACTAGAGTTTTTACGAGAATAACGTTGACATCCAAAGAATAAATTTCAGGTTCTTATTTTTCAAATAGAAATGAACCTACATGATTGTTTACAAAGCTATAGCAATTACATCAGGGTAACATATCAGATTTTTTGCATCACACACAATAAGATTTTTTCAAAATAATTCTACTTACACTGAAAGACTATATATATATATATATATATATAGAGAGAGAGAGAGAGAGAGAACACTAAAGCGCTCAATAAGAAAGTAGATCAAACAAAGACAGAAAATCTAAGCAAGAGCCAACAACCTACCACGGTTTCGCCCATTGGCTCGTCAGGGAAATTGGCTCTTGCTTAGATTTTTCCTGACGAGCCGTTGGGCGAAACCGTGGTAGGTTGTTAGCTCTTGCTTAGATTTCTCCTGACGAGCCGTTGAGCCGAAACCGTGGTAGGTTGTTGGCTCTTGCTTAGATTTTTCCTGACGAGCCGTTGGGCGAAACCGTGGTAGGTTGTTGGCTCTTGCTTAGATTTTTCCTGACGAGCCGTTGAGCGAAACCGTGGTAGGTTGTTGGCTCTTGCTTAGATTTTTCCTGACGAGCCGTTGGGCGAAACCGTGGTAGGTTGTTGGCTCTTGCTTAGATTTTTCCTGACGAGCCGTTGGGCGAAACCGTGGTAGGTTGTTAGCTCTTGCTTAGATTTCTCCTGACGAGCCGTTGAGCGAAACCGTGGTAGGTTGTTGGCTCTTGCTTAGATTTTTCCTGACGAGCCGTTGAGCGAAACCGTGGTAGGTTGTTGGCTCTTGCTTAGATTTTTCCTGACGAGCCGTTGGGCGAAACCGTGGTAGGTTGTTGGCTCTTGCTTAGATTTCTCCTGACGAGCCGTTGGGCGAAACCGTGGTAGGTTGTTGGCTCTTGCTTAGATTTTTCCTGACGAGCCGTTGGGCGAAACCGTGGTAGGTTGTTGGCTCTTGCTTAGATTTCTCCTGACGAGCCGTTGAGCGAAACCGTGGTAGGTTGTTGGCTCTTGCTTAGATTTTTCCTGACGAGCCGTTGGGCGAAACCGTGGTAGATTGTTGGCTCTTGCTGCATTTTTCCTGACGAGCCGTTGAGCGAAACCGTGGTAGGTTGTTGGCTCTTGCTTAGATTTTTCCTGACGAGCCGTTGGGCGAAACCGTGGTAGGTTGTTAGCTCTTGCTTAGATTTCTCCTGACGAGCCGTTGAGCGAAACCGTGGTAGGTTGTTGGCTCTTGCTTAGATTTTTCCTGACGAGCCGTTGAGCGAAACCGTGGTAGGTTGTTGGCTCTTGCTTAGATTTTTCCTGACGAGCCGTTGGGCGAAACCGTGGTAGGTTGTTAGCTCTTGCTTAGATTTCTCCTGACGAGCCGTTGAGCGAAACCGTGGTAGGTTGTTGGCTCTTGCTTAGATTTTTCCTGACGAGCCGTTGAGCGAAACCGTGGTAGGTTGTTGGCTCTTGCTTAGATTTTTCCTGACGAGCCGTTGGGCGAAACCGTGGTAGGTTGTTGGCTCTTGCTTAGATTTTTCCTGACGAGCCGTTGGGCGAAACCGTGGTAGGTTGCTGGCTCTTGCTTAGATTTTTCCTGACGAGCCGTTGGGCGAAACCGTGGTAGGTTGTTGGCTCTTGCTTAGATTTTTCCTGACGAGCCGTTGGGCGAAACCGTGGTAGGTTGTTGGCTCTTGCTTAGATTTTTCCTGACGAGCCGTTGAGCGAAACCGTGGTAGGTTGTTGGCTCTTGCTTAGATTTTTCCCGACGAGCCGTTGGGCGAAACCGTGGTAGGTTGTTGGCTCTTGCTTAGATTTTTCCTGACGAGCCGTTGAGCGAAACCGTGGTAGGTTGTTGGCTCTTGCTTAGATTTTTCCTGACGAGCCGTTGGGCGAAACCGTGGTAGGTTGTTGGCTCTTGCTTAGATTTTTCCTGACGAGCCGTTGGGCGAAACCGTGGTAGGTTGTTGGCTCTGCTTAGATTTTTCCTGACGAGCCGTTGAGCGAAACCGTGGTAGGTTGTTGGCTCTTGCTTAGATTTTTCCTGACGAGCCGTTGGGCGAAACCGTGGTAGGTTGTTGGCTCTTGCTTAGATTTTTCCTGACGAGCCGTTGGGCGAAACCGTGGTAGGTTGTTGGCTCTTGCTTAGATTTTTCCTGACGAGCCGTTGAGCGAAACCGTGGTAGGTTGTTGGCTCTTGCTTAGATTTTTCCTGACGAGCCGTTGGGCGAAACCGTGGTAGGTTGTTGGCTCTTGCTTAGATTTTTCCTGACGAGCCGTTGGGCGAAACCGTGGTAGGTTGTTGGCTCTTGCTTAGATTTTTCCTGACGAGCCGTTGAGCGAAACCGTGGTAGGTTGTTGGCTCTGCTTGTGATTTTTCCCGACGAGCCGTTGGGCGAAACCGTGGTAGGTTGTTGGCTCTTGCTTAGATTTTTCCTGACGAGCCGTTGAGCGAAACCGTGGTAGGTTGTTGGCTCTTGCTTAGATTTTTCCTGACGAGCCGTTGGGCGAAACCGTGGTAGGTTGTTGGCCTTTGCTTAGATTTTTCCTGACGAGCCGTTGGGCGAAACCGTGGTAGGTTGTTGGCTCTTGCTTAGATTTTTCCTGACGAGCTGAGCGAAACCGTGGTAGGTTGTTGGCTCTTGCTTAGATTTTTCCTGACGAGCCGTTGGGCGAAACCGTGGTAGGTTGTTGGCTCTTGCTTAGATTTTTCCTGACGAGCCGTTGAGCGAAACCGTGGTAGGTTGTTGGCTCTTGCTTAGATTTTTCCTGACGAGCCGTTGGGCGAAACCGTGGTAGGTTGTTGGCTCTTGCTTAGATTTTTCCTGACGAGCCGTTGGGCGAAACCGTGGTAGGTTGTTGGCTCTTGCTTAGATTTTTCCTGACGAGCCGTTGAGCGAAACCGTGGTAGGTTGTTGGCTCTTGCTTAGATTTTTCCTGACGAGCCGTTGGGCGAAACCGTGGTAGGTTGGCCTTTGCTTAGATTTTTCCTGACGAGCCGTTGGGCGAAACCGTGGTAGGTTGTTGGCTCTTGCTTAGATTTTTCCTGACGAGCCGTTGAGCGAAACCGTGGTAGGTTGTTGGCTCTTGCTTAGATTTTTTCTGACGAGCCGTTGGGCGAAACCGTGGTAGGTTGTTGGCTCTTGCTTAGATTTTTCCTGACGAGCCGTTGGGCGAAACCGTGGTAGGTTGTTGGCTCTTGCTTAGATTTTTCCTGACGAGCCGTTGAGCGAAACCGTGGTAGGTTGTTGGCTCTTGCTTAGATTTTTCCTGACGAGCCGTTGGGGAAACCGTGGTAGGTTGTTGGCTCTTGCTTAGATTTTTCCTGACGAGCCGTTGAGCGAAACCGTGGTAGGTTGTTGGCTCTTGCTTAGATTTTTCCTGACGAGCCGTTGGGCGAAACCGTGGTAGGTTGTTGGCTCTTGCTTAGATTTTTCCTGACGAGCCGTTGGGCGAAACCGTGGTAGGTTGTTGGCTCTTGCTTAGATTTTTCCTGACGAGCCGTTGAGCGAAACCGTGGTAGGTTGTTGGCTATAGATTTTTCCTGACGAGCCGTTGGGCGAAACCGTGGTAGGTTGTTGGCTCTTGCTTAGATTTTTCCTGACGAGCCGTTGAGCGAAACCGTAGGTTGTTGGCTCTTGCTTAGATTTTTCCTGACGAGCCGTTGGGCGAAACCGTGGTAGGTTGTTGGCTCTTGCTTAGATTTTTCCTGACGAGCCGTTGGGCGAAACCGTGGTAGGTTGCTGGCTCTGTTTAGATTTTTCCTGACGAGCCGTTGAGCGAAACCGTGGTAGGTTGTTGGCTCTTGCTTAGATTTTTCCTGACGAGCCGTTGGGCGAAACCGTGGTAGGTTGTTGGCTCTTGCTTAGATTTTTCCTGACGAGCCGTTGAGCGAAACCGTGGTAGGTTGTTGGCTCTTGCTTAGATTTTTCTCCTTGACGAGCCGTTGGGCGAAACCGTGGTAGGTTGTTGGCTCTGCTTAGATTTTTCCTGACGAGCCGTTGAGCGAAACCGTGGTAGGTTGTTGGCTCTTGCTTAGATTTTTCCTGACGAGCCGTTGGGCGAAACCGTGGTAGGTTGTTGGCTCTGCTTAGATTTTTCCTGACGAGCCGTTGGGCGAAACCGTGGTAGGTTGTTGGCTCTTGCTTAGATTTTTCTCTGACGAGCCGTTGGGCGAAACCGTGGTAGGTTGTTGGCTCTTGCTTAGATTTTTCCTGACGAGCCGTTGGGCGAAACCGTGGTAGGTTGTTTATTCTTGCTTAGATTTTTCCTGACGAGCCGTTGGGCGAAACCGTGGTAGGTTGTTGGCTCTTGCTTAGATTTTTCCTGACGAGCCGTTGGGCGAAACCGTGGTAGGTTGTTGGCTCTTGCTTAGATTTTTCCTGACGAGCCGTTGGGCGAAACCGTAGGTTGTTGGCTCTTGCTTAGATTTTTCCTGACGAGCCGTTGAGCGAAACCGTGGTAGGTTGTTGGCTCTTGCTTAGATTTTTCCCGACGAGCCGTTGGGCGAAACCGTGGTAGGTTGTTGGCTCTTGCTTGTAGATTTTTCCTGACGAGCCGTTGAGCGAAACCGTGGTAGGTTGTTGGCTCTTGCTTAGATTTTTCCTGACGAGCCGTTGAGCGAAACCGTGGTAGGTTGTTGGGCTCTTGCTTAGATTTTTCCTGACGAGCCGTTGGGCGAAACCGTGGTAGGTTGTTGGCTCATGCTTAGATTTTTCCTGACGAGCCGTTGGGCGAAACCGTGGGTAGGTTGTTGGCTCTTGCTTAGATTTTTCCTGACGAGCCGTTGAGCGAAACCGTGGTAGGTTGTTGGCTCTTGCTTAGATTTTTCCCGACGAGCCGTTGGGCGAAACCGTGGTAGGTTGTTGGCTCTTGCTTAGATTTTTCCTGACGAGCCGTTGGGCGAAACCGTGTAGTTGTTGGCTCTTGCTTAGGATTTTTCCCGACGAGCCGTTGGGCGAAACCGTGGTAGGTTGTTGGCTCTTGCTTAGATTTTTCCTGACGAGCCGTTGGGCGAAACCGTGGTAGGCTGTTGGCTCTTGCTTAGATTTTTCCTGACGAGCCGTTGGGCGAAACCGTGGTAGGTTGTTGGCTCTTGCTTAGATTTTTCCTGACGAGCCGTTGGGCGAAACCGTGGTAGGTTGTTGGCTCTTGCTTAGATTTTTCCTGACGAGCCGTTGAGCGAAACCGTGGTAGGTTGTTGGTTTCTTGCTTGTGATTTTTCCCGACGAGCCGTTGGGCGAAACCGTGGTAGGTTGTTGGCTCTTGCTTAGATTTTTCCTGACGAGCCGTTGGGCGAAACCGTGGTAGGTTGTTGGCTCTTGCTTAGATTTTTCCTGACGAGCCGTTGAGCGAAACCGTGGTAGGTTGTTGGCTCTGCTTAGATTTTTCCTGACGAGCCGTTGGGCGAAACCGTGGTAGGTTGTTGGCTCTTGCTTAGATTTTTCCTGACGAGCCGTTGAGCGAAACCGTGGTAGGTTGTTGGCTCTTGCTTAGATTTTTCCTGACGAGCCGTTGGGCGAAACCGTGGTAGGTTGTTGGCTCTTGCTTAGATTTTTCCTGACGAGCCGTTGGGCGAAACCGTGGTAGGTTGTTGGCTCTTGCTTAGATTTTTCCTGACGAGCCGTTGGGCGAAACCGTGGTAGGTTGTTGGCTCTTGCTTAGATTTTTCCTGACGAGCCGTTGGGCGAAACCGTGGTAGGTTGTTGGCTCTTTGCTTAGATTTTTCCTGACGAGCCGTTGAGCGAAACCGTGGTAGGTTGTTGGCTCTTGCTTAGATTTTTCCCGACGAGCCGTTGGGCGAAACCGTGGTAGGTTGTTGGCTCTTGCTTAGATTTCTCCGACGAGCCGTTGAGCGAAACCGTGGTAGGTTGTTGGCTCTGCTTGTGATTTTTCCTGACGAGCCGTTGGGCGAAACCGTGGTAGGTTGTTGGCTCTTGCTTAGATTTTTCCTGACGAGCCGTTGGGCGAAACCGTGGTAGGTTGTTGGCTCTTTGCCAGATTTTTTCCTGACGAGCCGTTGAGCGAAACCGTGGTAGGTTGTTGGCTCTTGTTTAGATTTTTCCTGACGAGCCGTTGAGCGAAACCGTGGTAGGTTGTTGGCTCTGCTTAGATTTTTCCCGACGAGCCGTTGAGCGAAACCGTGGTAGGTTGTTGGCTCTTGCTTAGATTTTTCCTGACGAGCCGTTGGGCGAAACCGTGGTAGGTTGTTGGCTCTTGCTTAGATTTCTCCTGACGAGCCGTTGAGCGAAACCGTGGTAGGTTGTTGGCTCTTGCTTAGATTTTTCCTGCAAGACGAGCCGTTGGGCGAAACCGTGGTAGGTTGTTGGCTCTTGCTTAGATTTCTCCTGACGAGCCGTTGAGCGAAACCGTGGTAGGTTGTTGGCTCTTGCTTAGATTTTTCCTGACGAGCCGTTGGGCGAAACCGTGGTAGGTTGTTGGCTCTTGCTTAGATTTTTCCTGACGAGCCGTTGGGCGAAACCGTGGTAGGTTGCTGGCTCTTGCTTAGATTTCTCTCGGGACGAGCCGTTGGGCGAAACCGTGGTAGGTTGTTGGCTCTTGCTTAGATTTTTCCTGACGAGCCGTTGGGCGAAACCGTGGGTAGGTTGTTGCCTCTTGCTTAGATTTCTCCCCTGACGAGCCGTTGAGCGAAACCGTGGTAGGTTGTTGGCTCTTGCTTAGATTTTTCCTGACGAGCCGTTGGGCGAAACCGTGGTAGGTTGTTGGCTCTGCTTAGATTTTTCCTGACGAGCCGTTGAGCGAAACCGTGGTAGGTTGTTGGCTCTTGCTTAGATTTTTCCTGACGAGCCGTTGAGCGAAACCGTGGTAGTTGTTGGCTCTTGCTTAGATTTTTCTGACGAGCCGTTGGGCGAAACCGTGGTAGGTTGTTGGCTCTTGCTTAGATTTCTCCTGACGAGCCGTTGAGCGAAACCGTGGTAGGTTGTTGGCTCTGCTTAGATTTTTCCTGACGAGCCGTTGAGCGAAACCGTGGTAGGCTGCTGGCTCTTGCTTAGATTTTTCCTGACGAGCCGTTGGGCGAAACCGTGGTAGGTTGTTGGCTCTTGCTTAGATTTTTCCCGACGAGCCGTTGGGCGAAAACCGTGGTAGGTTGTTGGCTCTTGCTTAGATTTCTCCTGACGAGCCGTTGAGCGAAACCGTGGTAGGTTGTTGGCTCTGCTTAGATTTTTCCTGACGAGCCGTTGAGCGAAACCGTGGTAGGTTGTTGGCTCTTGCTTTTTTTTTTTTTTTAGATTTTTCCTGACGAGCCGTTGGGCGAAACCGTGGTAGGTTGTTGGCTCTTGCTTAGATTTTTCCTGACGAGCCGTTGAGCGAAACCGTGGTAGGTTGTTGGCTCTTGCTTAGATTTTTCCTGACGAGCCGTTGAGCGAAACCGTGGTAGGTTGTTGGCTCTTGCTTAGATTTTTCCTGACGAGCCGTTGGGCGAAACCGTGGTAGGTTGTTGGCTCTTGCTTAATTTTCCCGACGAGCCGTTGAGCGAAACCGTGGTAGGTTGTTGGCTCTTGCTTAGATTTTTCCTGACGAGCCGTTGGGCGAAACCGTGGTAGGTTGTTGGCTCTTGCTTAGATTTTTCCTGACGAGCCGTTGGGCGAAACCGTGGTAGGTTGTTGGCTCTTGCTTAGATTTCTCCCTGGACGAGCCGCTGAGCGAAACTGCGGTAGGTTGTTGGCTCTTGCTTAGATTTTTCCTGACGAGCCGTTGAGCGAAACCGTGGTAGGTTGTTGGCTCTTGCTTAGATTTTTCCTGACGAGCCGTTGAGCGGAAACCGTGGTAGGTTGTTGGCTCTTGCTTAGATTTTTCCTGGACGAGCTTTGTTTAAACCGTGGTAGGTTGTTGGCTCTTGCTTAGATTTTTCCTGACGAGCCGTTGGGCGAAACCGTGGTAGGTTGTTGGCTCTTGCTTAGATTTTTCCTGACGAGCCGTTGGGCGAAACCGTGGTAGGTTGTTGGCTCTTGCTTAGATTTTTCCTGACGAGCCGTTGAGCGAAACCGTGGTAGGTTGTTGGCTCTTGCTTAGATTTTTCCTGACGAGCCGTTGAGCGAAACCGTGGTAGGTTGTTGGCTCTTGCTTAGATTTTTCCTGACGAGCCGTTGAGCGAAACCGTGGTAGGTTGTTGGCTCTTGCTTAGATTTTTCCTGACGAGCCGTTGAGCGAAACCGTGGTAGGTTGTTGGCTCTTGCTTAGATTTTTCCTGACGGTTTTTCGTTGGGCGAAACCGTGGTAGGTTGTTGGCTCTTGCTTAGATTTTTCCTGACGAGTCAGCAGCGAAACCGTGGTAGGTTGTTGGCTCTTGCTTAGATTTTTCTCACGAGCCGTTGAGCGAAAACTGTGGTAGGTTGTTGGCTCTTGCTTAGATTTTTCCTGACGAGCCGTTGGGCGAAACCGTGGTAGGTTGTTGGCTCTTGCTTAGATTTTTCCTGACGAGCCGTTGAGCGAAACCGTGTTAGGTTGTTGGCTCTTGCTTAGATTTTTCCTGGACGAGCCGCCGAGCGAAACCGTGGTATGTTGTTGGCTCTTGCTTAGATTTTTCCTGACGAGCCGTTGGGCGAAACCGTGGTAGGTTGTTGGCTCTTGCTTAGATTTTTCCTGACGAGCCGTTGAGCGAAACCGTGGTAGGTTGTTGGCTCTTGCTTAGATTTTTCCTGACGAGCCGTTGGGCGAAACCGTGGTAGGTTGTTGGCTCTTGCTTAGATTTTTCCTGACGAGCCGTTGGGCGAAACCGTGGTAGGTTGTTGGCTCTTGCTTAGATTTCTCCTGACGAGCCGTTGAGCGAAACCGTGGTAGGTTGTTGGCTCTTGCTTAGATTTTTCCTGACGAGCCGTTGAGCGAAACCGTGGTAGGTTGTTGGCTCTTGCTTAGATTTTTCCTGACGAGCCGTTGGGCGAAACCGTGGTAGGTTGTTGGCTCTTGCTTAGATTTTTCCTGACGAGCCGTTGAGCGAAACCGTGGTAGGTTGTTGGCTCTTGCTTAGATTTTTCCTGACGAGCCGTTGGGCGAAACCGTGGTAGGTTGTTGGCTCTTGCTTAGATTTTTCCTGACGAGCCGTTGAGCGAAACCGTGTTAGGTTGTTGGCTCTTGCTTAGATTTTTCCTGACGAGCCGTTGAGCGAAACCGTGGTAGGTTGTTGGCTCTTGCTTAGATTTTTCCTGACGAGCCGTTGGGCGAAACCGTGGTAGGTTGTTGGCTCTTGCTTAGATTTTTCCTGACGAGCCGTTGGGCGAAACCGTGGTAGGTTGTTGGCTCTTGCTTAGATTTTCTGTCTTTGTTTGATCTACTTTCGTATTGAGCGCTTTAGTGTCAGGGTTTTCGTCTTGGGTTTTTTTCTTTCCTACGAGTGCTTGACTTTTTGTTCATGTACTTCGTTTGTTTCTTTTTTTACTTCCCCTTCTTTTCCCTCCGAGTTCGTTCTCGGTGGGTTGTACAAGACGATTTAAATTATAGCTTAATTAGTAGTAGTTTTGGCAGAGTTAGTTCTGTTACGACTGGTATTGATGTTGCTATAGTTAATATTACATATATATATATATATATATATATATATATATATATATATATATATATATATAAACAATTAAAACTTTTTGTATTTAGTTTTTTCATGATTTATCACGTGCATGACCATGACATTACAACATATAAAAAAATTCATTTGGGATAATTTTCACGTTCTAATGAACGCTAAGAAATTTATCAACCGTCATATTTGAAGCAGAAAAAATGTACAGTAATTTTTAGCAACACACTTTTCCGGTTACATTTGTTACCATAACTCACACCCCTCAAGTTGATCTCGGAAAGAGGTTGAAAGTACTTGGGTACCTTTAGAATTGAATGAAAATAACATCTGTCAACGTTACAGCTCATTTCTGACATCTTTTGATTGTAATACGCGAAAGATTATCCGTAAGCATGAACGGATTTTATGAAAAATAAGCAAACACATTGTTTGCAATTTATTTAATCTGACATGTTTAAAAGAAAGTTTGCTGCCTATATACATAAATTTTAAATTATATAATCCAGTAGCTCATCATATATACATATATATAGTCATCCGCAGACAGATCTGTTTCGCTGTATCACAGCTCATCAATACGATTGCTTTTTACCCAGGACTGAAACCCGACCGAATTGACGTCAGTCGGCGATTCTACCTCTCAGCTATGAGCGCTCGGTAGAAGGAAGCAGACTTTTTAGCGTGTATATGATTATTATACACACGCCCAACAGCTGAAAGGAGTGTTCTAATTCATTGCTGAATGTATGATGCATAGATGCTAGAGTAGCTACTGTTTTTCAAAGTCTACGATTCTTTCACAGTGCTCAATCATATATATATGTATGTGTGTGTGTCTGTGTGTGTGTGTGTGTGTGTGTCTGTGTGTGTGTGTGTGTTTGCGTGTGTGTATGTTTGCGTGTAGACAACTCACGTGTCATTTATCACATCAAAGTTCTATGAAAAACATCTATCTATTCGCAGCTTACAAAAACTATTATGAAAAATTCTGGTCATAAACAGTAAAATTTTATATAAATCATATTACGAAAAATATTTTGCTCTAAGAGAGACTTTATATATATTATACATATATATATTATACACATATATATATATATTATACCTATATATATTATACATATATATATATATTATACATATATATATATCATACATATATATATATTATACATATATATATTATACATGTATATATATTTTATACATATATATATATATATATTATACATATATATATATTATACATATATATATATATTATACATATATATATATTATACATATATATATATATTATGCATACATATATATTATACATATATATATATTATACATATATATATATATATATTATACATATATATATATATTATAATATATATATATATATATATTATACATATATATATATATTATACATATTTTTCGCACTGTCAAAATCAGCTTATTTAATACTGGGAATGTAGTGCTGAAAGTACTTAAAAATAAAAACATGCTCACCTGAATTGTAGCTGCACTCAACATTTAAATGCTAAGAATAAACGTTCTTACTTGTTGAAAATTACACAAAATTAAAATACATCATAAAGAGTCTAAGTATGAATAGAAATTAACAACACCTAAGACCAAATCATCTTGAAAATGCATTACAAAAATGACAAAAGTGGGTGGAATAGGTACGATTTTTACACTCCCTTTCTCCTAACAAAAGGAAAAATGTAAGAATGCTGAAAAAAGCTGAATAAATAATTTTCCTTGTCTGTCATATTTAGGTCAGTCAGTTAAGTGCCATGCACGATACACGCTTGGGCGATCATGTCTTGAAAGAGACATGACTGACTGGGCAGATGATTATCCCGCAGTAGGTTGCCATTGCTTTCTGCGGTAGACTGGTTGCCGACCAAGGCTATAGAACCCAATCTGTCCTGTTATTTAACCCATAACTGGAAGGAATAGACGGATTAGTACCTTTCCCAAGGGTATTTGCGCGTAAGTGAATACAATGGATTCAACTGGAATTCGAACTTGGCTGCCCGATTTCTCGTTCCGAGCCGATATCCACTGCGCCACAATTTAGGTAAAGATGTTTAAAAGAAAAGTTTCTACCCAAATATACATGTTACGGAAAGTTAAGCAATGGTATTAACCGTTATATTTATTCAGATTTGTTTGGACATTATTTTTTTATTGTGAAACCATGAAATCTTCTGTGGTCAAGTGGTAAGTCACGTGATATCTAGTGACAGCTTCTGCTTGGTGTGTAGGTGTCGCACTTTCGTGTCATGCTTGAAGGTGGGTATTTTCCTAACCAAATTTATCGAACATTCAGGCTGGCTGATAAATAAGAATGTACCATTTAATTATAGAAAATAGAAACAGGGAACGAGGGGATGAGATTCTTGACCTGTTCAATAGACGTGGGTGGCGTGTGAACCTGGCGATAGTTAGATCTATCTACTCCAATTAAAGAAAATTGGGTGGTGAATTGCTAAGTTTTAACTTGGTTAAAATTCCAGTCAAAGAGATTTCTATCAAATTAAAAAAAAAATAAAGAAAACCAATTGTTTAGTTAAGCATGAAAAGTTTAAAATTAAGCAAAAAATTACTTTTAAGAATATTTAAAACAAAGTTGATTCCCATCCCAACAGATGGGTACTACCAGGAATATAAAAATAAATTTTAACATTTTGGTCATACTGAGGTGGGGGTGGGTTAATCAACTGAAATAGCCAGCAAATTTATATATATATATATATATATATATATATATATATATAGTACTTTTTTCGCTAATTTGACATTGCTTGTGATTAAAAAGAAAAAAACATGAGTGACTTTTAAAACACGTCTTTAAAATTTATTCTCTGTCTTTCCTTTATGATTCTTACATGTCGAAAGATGTTATTATTTTTCCCAGCTATCTTGTATCGAATTAAAGGTAAATCATTTGCTCGTTATCAGAACGGCTCGAAAGTAAGAAATTCATATAGCCTTTTCATGAAATGCCTCGAAGGCACATCCTCGTACATTCCCTCAGAATGGGTTGAAAGTAGATGTATATCTTTTTTGGTTTATGCATGTGCTTTCTGGGTCGACAATATATAATTTTACAAATAGGATAATGAATATCGACGAAGTTTTTAAGAAATCAGACTAATGAAAATGGTTTCATGGAAAATTTAATCACGTTTCGCCTTTCTAGGCTTAATCAGATCCATGAACAAAAGAAAAAATATGTATACGTATATTTGTGTGTATGAGTAAATAATTAATCACAGTAATTTTTTCCCTAAGCAGCCGTTTCTTCCTATTCTGTCAGTTAAGGGCCTTACGGGATGCAGGCTTGGGCGATCATGTATAAAAAGAGACATAACTGATTGGGCAGAAGAGTAGGTAGACATTATTTTCTGTGGTAAACTACTTGCCAAACAAGGCTATAGGACCCAGTTTTTCTGCTGCTTAACCCATAGCGTAAGGGAGAAAAGAAGGTTTAATAATTTTCTCAAGGCTATTTGCACGTATATGAATGCAACGAATTCAACTGAAATTTTAACTTGGATCTTGTTCCGAAGCGATATCCACAACATCGCAACGCGCATCACATTCTTGGGATTAAAGAAGACAAAAGATGAGTGACAATCCTTTAGAATAAGTTGAAAATAAAAGATTTTTATGTTTTTTTGGCCTGTCCATGTGCGTTGTGGTGCATTGGATATCGCCTCGGAACGAGAAATCAGGAAGCCGAGTTCGAATTCCAGCTGAATTCATTGCATTCACTTACGCGCAAATCCCCTTTAAAAAGGTATTAATCCGTCTCTTCCTTCCAGTTATGGATTAAATAACAGGGCAGATTGGGTTCTATAGCCTTAGTCGGCAACCAGTCTACCGCAGAAAGCAATGGCAACCTATTGCGGGATAATATTCTGCCTAGTCAGTCATGTCTCTTTCGAGACATGATCGCCCAAGCATGTATCACGTATGGCACTTGACTGACTAGGGGCTCTAATCAACTACGAATTGGTTTAAGCATCTCATCACGCAGGGTGCTCTTTTAGAAAAACAATGGGGCTTTCGCTTCTCCGGGTCAACTGCCAATTTTTTAAAAATTATTATTGTTGAAAGAGTATGTCGCGTCTTCGAAACCAATGCTGAAGTTGGGCTTGTTGCTTTCGGTATGACGTTGGCAGATTTGTACCTTCTGGTCTTCTATACAGCTTGAAGAGTTATGGTGCTTCGGTCGAATTTTCCAGTTTGATTTAATCTTTCTTAACAAATGAAATTTGTCTTGAACTATTTTTTCTAATTCTAT
The DNA here is from genome assembly GCA_037127315.1 of Ascarosepion bandense. Lineage (NCBI taxonomy): Eukaryota > Metazoa > Mollusca > Cephalopoda > Sepiida > Sepiidae > Ascarosepion > Ascarosepion bandense. The sequence continues at coordinate 1,364,004 of JBBBDQ010001598.1, forward strand.
TTACATGAATCAGTGTGTTCCCCAGCTTTGTATCATTGGACATACTTTGGATCAAATATTCATTAACGCCTTTCCTTATGTCGTCAATTCTCTATTTGGTATTTATGCTAAAAACACAAGGCTTGTCTTAAATTTAAATCTGATAGGTTAGATGGAATCAAATTGGCTGCTGATCTCGAAAATGATCCTCGGACAAAATTGGTTTGTATATTTTAAAACCTCCAAAACGAAATTACTTTCCATTAATCGCATGTGAAAACTTTAGTGTGCCATCGACATGATGCTGACCTTCCGTTGAATAATTCACTCTACCCTCTCGGCTTCATGTTTTTCATTGAAATGATGTCCTGTAGCTTTATAAATTTACCAATCATCCATGCATCGAATATGGTGCCACATGTAGGCAGGCGCTTCTCTTATGTATTTCACTCTTTTCCTACCACCGTAATTTAACGTCCATGTTTCTTTTTTATAAAAACTTTCACAATAAATTTGATGTGTTTTCCTCTTTGGTAACACGAATTCATCCCTTGTTCCCTGCTTAGGATGTGGTTTCCGGCTTTCTCTCCTCCAATCTTTTCACTCTTTTATTTATTTTTTCCTCAATTGGAGTAGATAGACTAAACTATCGATCGGTTCACACTCCACCCACGTCTATTGAACAGGTGAAGAGGCTCATCCCTTGTTCCCTGCTTAGGATGTGGTTTACGGCTTTCTCTTCTCCATTCTTTTAACTCTTTTATTTATTTATTAATCTTTTTTCAATTGGAGTAGATAGACTAAACTATCGCCCGGTTCACACTCCACCCACGTCTATTGAACATGTGAAGAGGCTCATCCCTTGTTCCCTGCTTAGGATGTGGTTTCCGGCTCTCTCTTCTCCATCCTTTTCACTCTTACGTAGCCCCCTGCGCTTCAGTGGCGTTACCGCCTTGCTCGGGGTGATATGATTAAAAGAAATCGCGAATTTAAGCGCAGTACTTGATTGGCAACGATGTTTCATCATTTTATTGTTGAAATTGGTGTAAAATTTTGTTTCCGAGATATTTACTGAAACATGTACTCTTCTAAATGAAATCTACTAAAATTGAAGGCACTGCATTAGTAATAAAAGATAAACGGTTGCCGTAACTTGATGTTCGTTTTTACTGATAAGTGAGTTCCATCTTTATTCTGTAACCCATCAAAATTTTTAAATTAAATAGCCCAGTAAGGGTTGTCATATCGTAAAATCAAACAACATTGATAACCATGACTTTAGAGTCGGCGGTTATGTATCTCATAATTATTTTTTTCGAATGATTTTATACTCGTTCAAATTGTCATTTGTACATGAAATTGTGATATTGGGATGACAGAACCTGTACGTTTGGCTTGGTTGTTCGAGAGATGTGCACTGTGGTGCACTGGATATCAGAGCCGAGTTCGAATTACTGTTGAATTAGTTGCATTCACTTAAGCGCCAGTTACCTTTGGGAAAGGTGTTAATCTGTCGCTTCTTCCTCTAGCTATCGGTTAAATAGCAGGATATTGGTTGGGTTTTATTGCCTTGGTTGGCAAGCAATCTATCGCAGAAAGTAATGGAAACCCACTACGGGAAAAATTTATTCCTAGTCAGTCATGTCTCTGTCATGGTGGCATCACCCACAACGAAATTAACTCTTCCAACCAGTACATATACCTCCCCTCAGAAGAGGCGAGAGAGAGAGTAGCTAGTAGATAGCCCGAGGTGAACGCTCTGAACATAGCCGGCAGTCGTCTACGAACACTGATACTGTAACGACTATTACGAGTTCGAGGAACAAATTATAGTATTCCTCACTAAGCGTATTATCGTTCTACTAACAAAGTTCCAAGTGTTCTATTTTGCCGTGTTTAATATATATTCGTTATTTCTATTTTGGTTGTTCTGTGTTATTCTTGCTGGACCTTTTACTTAGTCCACGACAGTCTCGAAAGAGACATGATCGCCCAAGCCTGTATCACGTATGACTGAATTCGATAGAATCTGAGCATAAAATTGGCTGATACAAAAAGAAACTAAGTATATTCAGAAATTTATATGTTTTCATAGAAGATTCACTTATTTTCCTTTTCAACAGAAGATGCTTTTTAATAATTTAGAAAGTTTTTTATGTTATTAAGTTGTTCCAAAAGTTCGTAAATACTTGCGAAATGGGTCTTTCTGGTCCAGCACACTCGAGACAAGCGATGAGTTCAGAAAGGGCAAGAGACATCGTCGGTTCCAAAACAAGATCGATTCAGCAAGAAAGTCATGTTGTGCGTTTGGTGGAACTTTGAAGGAATCGTGCATTTTGAGTTGGTTCCGAATGGTCGATCCATCGTTACGAACTTTACTCTCAGCAACTTGAGCGGGTCTACGAAAAGTTGAAGCAAAAGTCCCCGGCTCTGATCAACCGAAAGCGCACTTTGATGCAGTAGGACAATGCCAAGCACCGCCAGGAAGACCAAAGAGAAGTTAGAAGACCTGGACGGCGTTGAGGTTCTGCCACATCTAGCCTAGACTCCTAGATGTGCTCCATCAGATTACGGCCTTTTCCGCTCAATGCAACACTTTCTGAAGGGCCGCCGATTCGACCCGTTTGATGAAGTCGAGGAAGCGTGTCAAAAGTTCTTTGATTCGAAGCCGGCTGAATGGTACTTTGACTGGATCCGAAAGCTTGCAGATCAATGGCAGAAAGTTTTGGAAAATGTTGGTCTTTATTTTGAGCAATAATTTTTGTTGTTTTTGCGAGTAGAATTTCAATTTTTTGCAAGTGTTTTCTGGTTTTCTGGTAACCTTAGATTACTTGGCGAGTAAAATTTCAATTTTTTGCAAGTGTTTACGTACTTGGGGACAACCTAATATATAGTGTCCGTCAATTTCCTGAGACCAGGGATCTGCGTCCGAAGTGTTGTACCCTCCCCAGTGCGCAGGCATACGCAGATATTTTTTTAATCGAGAGATTGGCAGTTGTACATACAGCACATCTTTCCTCTTCCCGGCGCCGATGTTAACCAAGGGTAAAGCAGAAGCAATACAGCTTGGTATCTGCGTCTTTGCCGGAGTTGCCTGAAAAAAATTGACTATGACATCAGACTCCTGCCCCCGGTTTAACTTAATTGTCTTTCTTCTAGTTTGGTTGATAACCATAGCTACAGAGATCCGATTGTCCTCTCATTACCCAAAGCTTGAAGTTTTGAAATCAAAGTTTTTTTCTTCTCATAGATCGGTTGCCTCCCAAAGCTATAGAGCCCAGTCAGTCCTGCTAGTACCCAACAGCTGAAGAGAGAGACGAATTGCTTCCTTTCAGCACGTAAGTCAATATAATGATACCAACTGGTATTTAAATTGTCTCTCTGATACCTAAATTGAACTGTAATTCATTACTCCACGTGCCTCCATAGCCTTTTATTAATTAGCATTAAATGTTACTGAAAACCATCAGCAATATTAAATGAGATATTTATATACAATTAAAATCATATAAGTTATGAATAATTGTAAACCTTTTATTCAGTCAGTTAAGTGCCATACATGATACACGCTTGGGTGATCATGTCTCTTTCGATACATGACTGCCTAGGCAGAAGATTATTCCGAATTAGGTTGCCATTACTTTCTGCGGCAGACTAGGTTTCTATCCAAGGCTATAGAACCCAATATGTCTTGTTATTTAATCCATAATTAAAATACAAAAGATATTTGTGCGTAAGTGAATACAAGGAATTCAACTGGAATTCGGACTCAGCTCCCCAATTTCTCGATTTCCGAGCCGATATCCACTACAGCTTAATGCACATAAACAGACTGTTTGCATAATTCCATGTCTTGAACAATAAAGGTTCGTAGCCGAATTGTAGCTGATGATAAAATCGTTTATTGTGAATTTTATATTGATATTCAACCAAATACCAACGTGAAAACCGTCAGTATTCTATTAATATTTAATTTCTGTTAATCAAGATATTCAGAAACAGAGCATTTTCATAGGAAACAAAGGCAACAATCCTGAAATCTAGATATATCAAACTTCCTATATGACAATGAATGCTGGACAATTTGCTCCCAAGTGAAATGTCCAATTGTAGCTACGGAGAAAATGTTTTACAGAAATGTCATGAAGGGAGCATGTCTCGAAATACATGACTGACTAGGCAGAATATTATCCCACGGTAGGTTGCCATTGCTATATGCCGTAGACTGTTTGCCAGCCAAGGCTATATAACCTAATCTGTCCTGTTATTTACCCATAACTTTTTTTTTAATCGTATCACCCCAAGCAAGGTGGTAACGCCACTGATGTGCAGGAGGCTACATAACAGTGAGAAGATTAGAAAAGAGAAAACCGGAAACCGCATCCTAAACAGGAAACAAGGGATGAGCCTCTTCACCTGTTCAATAGATGTGGGTGGAGTGTGAACCGGGCGATAGTTTAGTCTATTTACTCCAATTGAAAGAAAAGAAAAAAAAAAACAAAGTGAGAAGATTAGAAAAGAGAAAACTGAAAATCACATCCTTAACAGGAAACCAGGGATGAGGCCCTTCACCTGCTCAATAGGTATGGGTGGAGTGTGAACCGGATGATAGTTTAGTCTATCTACTCCAATTGAAAAAAAAAATGAAAAAAAAAAACAAAGTGAGAAGATTTGAAGAAAGAGAAAAATCGGAAACCGCATCCTAAACAGGAAACAAGGAATGAGCCTCTTCACCTGTTCAATAGATGTGGGTGGAGTGTGAACCGGGCGATAGTTTAGTCTATTTACTCCAATTGAAAAAAAAAGAAAAAAAAACAAAGTGAGAAGATTTGTAGAAAGAGAAAAACCGGAAACCGCATCCTAAACAGGAAACAAGGGATGAGCCTCTTCACCTGTTCAAAAGATGTGGGTGGAGTGTGAACCGGGCGATAGTTCACTGAGGGAAAGGGGCAGATTAATACCTCTCCAAAGAGTATTTTCGCGTAAGTGAATGAAATGAATTCAACTGGAATTGCATTCAGTTATGTGCAATTATTTGCAAGTAATTAAACATGAAAACATATATAGATAAATATAACGAACTCAACTGGATTTCAAATTCGAAACTCCGATTTCTCATTCTGAGCCCATGTTCCAAAATTTTGACTAAAAAGATAAAATTATCACGAGAAGATTTATCTGACCCTGCTCTCATATGGAAAGTTTTATTTTTGGAACCAAAAAAAAAAAATTATATACGAAAAATATCATCTTCAGTCAAGGAAATAATATGAATTGACTGGAGACTACACTTATGAATGAATTCACGAATTGTTTCATCTTTTCCTGAGACTTGATGGGGATTGAGCCGCCAATTCGCTGAATTTCTAATGTCAAACCTATCTGAAAACAACAACAACAACAAAACTAAAGCATGTAGCCCAGTACTACTGCTGCATAGTCACAGGAGACAAAGCTTTTTGCCAACCAGGCTTTACTGGTGCGGAAGGTGACTAGGTACCCAACAAGGCAGATAAACATCTAACAACGGCTATCTAACACAATGAGGTAAACAGGGAGCCATAAATATATAAACAGCAAGTGCACTGATGACTCATCATCGTTGATCGGTGGGCTTCCGAGATTGAAGTTGAAGATCAGGGTGATGTGTTTCTTTTGAAATCAACGGCAAGGTGTCAGTATCCAAAGCGAACCTTGAAGTTGGTGTATAGCGACCTGGTGAGGGATCGACACTGCCAGGTATAATTGTCCAAGGTACACCAAGCATGAATGTATATTTATTATTGAAATTACCATAATTGTGACACAAGGTCGAAGAGAAGAGGGTTGAGGCTGATCATCACTTTGTATCCTATACCTAGCTAACCGGATTCACGACCCAAACACTCATTACAATTTACTCGTTCACCATAAGAAAATATCTATCATCTTCCAATCCTACACCCACCTAAATATGTAGGTAGAGCTGATCAAGTGATCAGTTGACAACGGGGCTGTTGCCGATGATGATGAGGTATCATATTCCAATTGAATGGTCGTGTGGATATCTTCCTTATCATACTAGTATATTTATTTGCACAAAAGTACAAAATGTGGCACAAGGCCGAAAAAAGGGTGTGAGTATAGGGTGGTACTCATTAACTATCCTATACCTACCTAAACATTTTCACGACCTTATCACTCATTAACAAGGTACATTCACCACAAGAACCCATCCATCACCTCCAAATCCTTCACATACCACAATACCACATATTTACAAGGGGCACCTAAAACGGGGAAATGAACCCATGACATAAAAAGTTACTACTATATATAATAGTAAAAAATATAATTCAAAATTTACAGAAAAATGAAATGAAGGGATGGAGGTGAAATATCCAGAACGAAATAAAATACAACAAAAGTTTTAAAATGAAATAAACAAATGTTTGTAAAACCCGTACACCCGACAGAAAGAGAGTGGCAGCTGTATTCCGCCAAACGGCAAAACCAAGAAGCACACTCGCTAAGTGAGTAGGGGAGGATAAAATAATTAATGGAATGGGAAAATCAAAGACTGGAAGAGTTTGGGAATCTTGACTTAGACCATAACAAAAAAGAAAGCCGGGAACAGGCTGGGAACCCATTTAATCACATTAACTAGGTACACAAAGAACGACTAACTTAACCAGGGAGGGGTTTACGGGAAACCGACCCGTTGTGCCGAAAGGAACTTAAAAAAAGAAAATCAAACCTAGCCCCATTCACGCGGAATAGACTTGCTACATTTACCCATCTTTTGCTGAAATCTGTCAATATCAAGCGTTTTTTATCAGATCTGATCGTCATGCATATTTTGTCATAGCACATGGTCTAAGGGGGGCTGACAGAGAGACGAATTATAATGCTACTATATATTTTACAATACAAAAATCAATTTTAAATTAAACATTAATATATTTATAAACTTAATGAAACAAAAAAAAATTATTCTGAAAAGAGAATATTGAAAACAAAACATGAAAAACCAGTGAAACGAAGAATTTCTTTTGCCTTATCTACTACTCTCTATCAAAACGACACCACAAATGTTAACAAAACTTAGCATCACATATCCAGTAAACAGAAGATATTTTCTTTGAAATTTCGTCCTTTCTCAAAGAGGACTTCTGTTTCATTTCGATAATTCCGGTCAATACATATTTTGCCACATCACGTGGTCTAAAGGCGGGAGGGACAAAGAGACGAATTATACTTCTATTAAATATTTTACAATACAAAATTTGAAGGACCTAATCAGGTGGATGACGGAACGAGGGTTGCATGATGTAATATGAGAAGGCGTGCTCAGAGCCACCAGGGATAGGGAAATATGGAAAGCCATGATCTCCTACGTCCTGAAGAGTCATGGCACATAGAGAAAAAGAAGATCGTCGTCTTAAGTTGATGCTTAAAGTATCCAATCAGATGGAATTCAATCAGAATAATGTTCATATCGCAAGATTCCCTCCTTTCGAGACGTCCAAACCACCATTCGAGCTACGGTCGACAACGTGAGAAACACCACCCATTTCACCCCAGTAAACGGGAGCGACAAATTATCGCACGTTTACGCGAGATCAATGGACACAAGAAGATCGGGCCCAATACGAGCCATCAACTCGCCGACATAGTCCCAAAAGGGGCGCACCTGAGGACAATGGTAGAAGGAGTGCGTAGAAGTTTCTTTTAAACCAAGGTCACACCGATAACAATCGGGCATATTTACCGCTCCCAATTTGAAGGCCCTGTCATTGAGAGATAGCAAGTTCCGAATCAATCGCCAGCTAAGCGAAAATTCAGGATCGCCAAAGTAATTCGCCTCTGGTGCCCAGGTTCAAAACGAGCATGTCTCACCCAACGACAAATCAAGCCGATGACGCAGAGAGTCCTTCGTTGCCACCCACTCCACTAATACACGATACAAGGTGCCTCCGAGGACGATAAAGGTCAGTGAACCGAGGAAAAGCCCACAAGGCATTTCGACATTCGAGCAGGAATTCCGATTGGTTTCGGGGCCTACGCCGGCTATCAACCTGCAAAACGGTAGGAGTAATAGTAAGACAAATAGAGAGCTTCCCTGACACTCCTCTCCAAAATCGAATCCTCTGTCAAGATGCGGCGTAGGAAAGCTAATCTCGAGGCGTGTCGGTGACACTTCACCTGTGGCATTCCCAGCCCCCTTGTGACAGATGCTTAGCGCAGACTTTTTTGCTGACCAGATGTTTGCGTCTTCCCCACAAGAAGTCGAACGACATGAGCTTTATCGCCTTTCTATGGTCATCACAAAGAGGGAGTACCGACAACCGGTAAAGAACAAGGGAAATGATGTATGTAACACACACCGCGGCCCTGCCCTTCACTGACAACCGCCGCCAAAGCCAAATCACGACCGACACATCGACCTTTGCCAGTACCTCTGACCAATTTATCTCCAGCTGAAGATCAGGCCCGAACCACACTCCAAGAATGCGGATATATTCCTTATCTTGATAGTTTTTAAATTTCTAATCTGTAACTGATAATTTTTTACTATTTTGTCTTGTCACACGTCTTGACGTATGTCTGAAGTTTCACAATGGTATTCATTCTATGCTTAGTGCTAAATATATTTAACACGCTGTTTTCTCGTTTGATAGATACAATTATTACAAAGGTTTGGCTTTTCACCTTGTATTTGAATTTCAGTGGGGTTTTTAGTAAAATCACCCCTATCCTAATACTTTTGCACACTACCGGTAGTATGCAAAAGTGTTAGGACAGGGGTAATTTTAAACTTTATTTTGATGCTTCATAAAAGATAAAATAATTCTTGTCCTAATATTTTTGCGCAGTACTATATATATATATATATATATATATATATATGTATGTTTAGATAGATAGATAGATAGATAGATAGATAGATAGATAGATAGATAGCAAGCAAGCAAGCACATATACTGAAAAGTTAAGATTATTTGTCTGTACTTCCGTAGAGAGAAAACGGCATACGATGATGTCTTATAAAAATCCAGTCCTCCAAATAAGAATAAAAACAAAATAACTTTCGATAAAGTCAAACGACAGATTTCTGAGTAAGAACTGCTTTACTGATTTTTATCTAATTTTTTATCATAGAAATTTTTGTAAGTGAACGCCATATTTACTTTTGCTTTATACGGGAACGTTATATAAATTTCTTTGATTTCTATAAAATTTAATGTTCCGTAAAATTGTGCGACGTTACACTTTTTGCTATGATATTGATATTGCTATGACTACCATCCATAAAATTCTCTCATATCATCCTACAAAAAAAAGCAAGTCGCCATTTTCCTTAAATTTTATCAATGCGTATTTATCAGAACGTCTTTTTATTCCTGATTTGTGTTTTTTTTTTACGTATGAAAATGTCTAAATCTGTGGTAAACTGATATTCGTAAATTTTAGTTCTTGAATTCATCCAATCTTCTTTTTACTCACGACCAACAATCTAATATCTTGAATTAACAATAACATGAGGGCATATAACTATTTAATTAAATTATCTATTCGACTACCGTTTACTGGGCACATTTACCAAAGCTAATCAAAATTGACGTATCGTTAGTTGATAACTTTTCATATTTTTATATAGATTGACTGATTGATTTTTTATTACGGTGTATCGATGCTTTGTATGTTATTTAATGCCATAAAATAATTATTAGATTTTAAGAAATTCTCGGAGATAATAATGATTTAACCAAGTAGATTTCATTAATTTTCGCGATTGGGAAACTCTGAAAATTGTAAGGGACTTATGGACCGAGATTTTTCTTAGGAGGAGCGGGTAAACTTAAGCATCCGATTCTGTTCAGTAGATTGAAGAAAATTGCAGACCAATTCTTTCAATCGGCCATTAATCACTGACTGCCTGTGTATCTACATATCAAGTTGGGGACATTCTAAGTAACGCCTTTCTTCAGATATGATTATTAAATCTCTTTTCCTCCCTAACAACAACTCCCTAAAATTTACACTGTTGTACTATAACCGTGTGCGAGTGTTCTTAGCCAGGTATTGCGTCGAAGTACCCCCGATAAATATCGAAAATCGATAATCGAAAAAATCGGGTGATAGAAGGAGTGGTCCGATTTTAATCAAATTTGATACACTCATAGACAAAGACATAAGAAACGATATTCAGAAGTTTCAAGGTTGCAGTTCTTACAATAGTGCAGAAATTCGATAGTATATATATATATATATATATATATATATATATATATGAGGCAAGATGTTTGTGCGTCTGTTTATATACCTGTATGTCTGTATTTTTTTCAGCCCTTGTATTTTAACGTTTGCTTCGTTTTTTGCTCTAAGTAGTTATAATTGTAGTTCTTAGTCTCAGCCATGATACCATTTACTCAGAGGACTTATTTAGCCTTCAAAATTCAGTTTACGACGAAAAAAACTTATTTGATATCGATACCAGGAAATCAAAATTTGACATACTGGATGTATTTTTCTTTCAGTCTACGGTTTTGCTTTAACTGGAAACACCTATTGCTTTTTAGTCTTTCGTGCCAACGTCCAAAGAGTCTGAGCTCCAGGACCATGGATTAGTTTTAAAGCTTTCATTACACCCGAGCAACGCCGGGCTATACTGCTAGTAATAAATAACACTTGAGATTAGTAGAATTACACACCTTATTTTTTTTAACTTTTTTATTTACTTCAGCCTAGAACAGGTAAAACTTCCAATTATGCTGAAAGTTGAACATTGATTGCATAGATTCACGTAAACACATTTAACCACGGACAAAAGGGAAAAAACTCATGACGGAGACAATTGTAGTAATGGATTCTATGTAAGTATTTTTGCCCACAAAGCCATTCTCTTTCTTTGTCTCTCTTTCTTATCTGTATTTGATCTTCTGTAAAAGTCCCGTGCACAATCCAGATCAAATATTGTTAGTAATCCATTAGTTTAACCTTAAGTTTAAAGTGCTAAGATGCCTGGTCAATAATGCAAACCCCATTCTCCTAAAAAAAAAAAATAAATAAATAAATAAAATAACCACTTACTTAGAAGCTAAAAGATTAATCCTTCTTCGAAAGGACATTATATATCTTATTGGACATTGGGACCTTTTATAATCTCCAGAAATAAAGTTTCCCGGCTATCTGCACAAAAAGCAAAATCGGTGTTCCGAGTTCAATTCTTTCTAGGAATTTTCATATATTCTTCATAATTTGTGAAAAGGCATTCCTCTTCTTTTAGGTACTCTGTCCCTTGAAGAAATTCTACTCCAGCAGCTTCTTTTCCCACACTTCCAGCCTGTGGAATTCTCTTTCGCTTGCCTACTTTTCCGACAGCTACAATCTTCAAGAATTCAAATGTAAAGTCATTAGTCATCTCCTGCCTCACTAACTTGTTTCTTCTCTCTCATACTTCTTTCTCCGTCCACCCCACTCTCATCAGTATTCTCATCCTTCTCTTATCCTCTTCCTGACACCCCCTGTAACAAGTCACTCTTTCTCATGACATTCCTGCTATGTAACCCCCTGCACAACAGTGTTAGTAAAATGCCTTGCTTGGGGCAACATGATTATTTAAAAAAATGAAAAATAGGCGATCATGGCTTTCCACGTCAATCCCTTGTAGCTCTTAACCCCCTCTCTCTTGTTATTCTTCCCAAACCCTGCCCTATCATCAAGCCCATCAAGTATGTCAAGCATTGCTTTCCTCTGTCTTGCTTCCCCTCTATCTATCGTGTAAGTATCAGATTCTCTAAGCCTTCCTTTCTCATTACATGTATGAGAAACTTCAGCTGTCTTTACCTGGTGTTAAGTATCATTTTTTTCTATCCTCTCCAAAACTTTGTTTCTAACATGTTCGATCCATGGCATCTTCATCATCCTCTTGTAGAACAAGATTTCGATTGCTTCAAAACTCTCCTTCATCTTTTAGGAGATTGTTCAGCATTCGCTGCCATATTTAATAACAATCCATTATTCCCTTATTTGATTCCAACGAGATTATCCTGTCTGTCAATACTCTACTCAGCATTTGGAATCCATCCTTGGCCATGCCAATACACCTTTGGATCTCAGTGTCGCACTTTCGTTCCTCTGTTGAAACATTTCCCGATATTTAAATTTCTATACCTGCTTGATTTTAGTCTCTCCGACCTGCAGTTTTAGGAACCTCTTTTTACTAATGACCAGGCATTTATTTTTTTTTCTAGTTTATATGTAGTTCTTTCTGCTTTCTATGGCTACCTTTTATTATTGTTTCTTTTTGTGTTTGCTATCAGCACTGTATCATCCGCGTTTTTGGACTACACAAAGGCCTTTAACAAAGTACGACACATGGACTTGACAGAGATGCTCGACAACCTCGACATTTTCGGAAAAGACGTTAGCATAATCAAGAACATATACTAGCAGCAAACCGCTTTCGTACAGATAGGAAACGAATTCAGCAGTTATACAAAAATAGAAACCTGTACAGCGAAGCAATTATGAAAGGAATAAAAGCCTTGCCAGGATTCGTCCTTGGCGGCCATAATCTCAAGAATATCCGATACGCGGATGACACGGTGCTGATAGCCGACACAGAAAAGAAAATGCAGGACCTTCTACAGAAATTAGTAAAAGGAAGTGAAAATAAAGGACTGAGCATAAACCTCAAGAAAACTGAATGTATGGTTATCAGCAAAAAGAGGAGACCAATATGTCAACTTCAACTTGGAGAACTTGAAATAAAAGAAGTAAAAAATTCAAATACCTGGGAAGTGTTTTGACAGAGGATGTAAAATGCGACATGAAGATCCAAAGATGCATTGGCTTGGCCAAAGACGCATTTCAGAAGCTAGCCACAGTACTGAAAGACAAGAAAATCTCATTAGAAACAAAGAAGAGTGCTGGATTGCTATGTGCTATCTGTCCTTCTGTATGGAAGTGAATAGTGGACGATCTCATCAAAGATGAAGGAGAGGCTTGGGGCAGCAGAAATGTGGTTTTACAGAAGGGTGCTGAGGATACCATGTACAGAGCATGTGTGCAACCATAAGATGTTGGAAAGGATGCAAACTAGGAGAAAAATGTTAATAAACATCAGGAAGTGACAAATGAGGTTCCCGTGACACGTAATGAGAAAAGAGGGCCTGGAAAACTTGATACTAAAAGGTCGAATACATGGAAGAAGATAGAGGGAAAAGCAGCGCGAGACCTACTTGTTAAGTCTGAGCAAATGGTTGACAGAAAATGGCTTGGAAGTGATACCTAGAGAAAAATTACTGAGAGCGACAAAAGACAGAGCCAAGTGGAAGTCCATGATCGTCTTCATCCTGAAGGAACACGGCACATGAAAAAGAAGAAGAAGATCTTATAGTGATCAGATTGTGGCCGCCAATGACGAATCCTAGTAGGTCTTTTAGTTCTCTCAGAATTGCCTCATTATATAGATTGAATAGATCTGGTCAAAATACATGAATTATCCAATTATCCCTGCTTTTAAAGGCAATTTATTATTCTTTATTATCGGCAAATTTTCCATGAAAGATAGCAATCTAGTTTTCTGTTTGCCTTTTTCAGTTTTGAATTTGGAGTAGACATTCTCGTAGATTCTTCTGACATCCATGTCAACAGAACCCAGTCTACTCTCCTGTTTGACCAGTAGATAAAGAAAGAATAGATGGATTCATGCGTTTTCTAAGGTAATTTTGAGAACGTAAACACAAAGGATCAAGCCGGAATTTGAACACAGCTTACTTATATCACATCTCACGTGTCTATCACGATAGTTAACAAAGGAAAAGACAAGTGAATGAACCCCAGAGCAAACCACTTTCCAATATCTACTTTACTTACCAAATGTCCGTAGCTGTTCGTAAGGAAGGCAGGACAAAATGTGCACATGTACTTTAGCAGCCATAATTATTAGACCACAACAGTGTTTTTAAAAAATGATGTAATTCATATTATTTTAGTATTTATTTCTAATCTTTATAATCGTGTCGCCCCAAGCAAGGCATTTTAATGCTACTGTTGTGCAGGGGGTTACATAGGAGGATTGTTGAGGAGTGAGAGGTTGCAGAGGGTGTCAGGAAGATAGTAGGAGAAGGAAGAAATTACTGATGAGAGTGGGGTGGACGAGGAGGAATGTTATGAAAAGTGAGAGGTTACAGGGGGGTGTCAGGAAGAGAGTAGAAGAGAGAAGAGAGTACTGATGAGAGTGGGTGGATGTAGAAAAGCATGAGAGAGAGGATGTAAGTTAGCGAGACAGGAGATGACTATTGACTTTACATTTAAATTCTTGGAGATTGTAACTGTGAGTAAAGCAAGTATAATTGAATAATTCTAAATGAAAATAGAATGGTTCTTTTGTTAATACTGCACAAAAACATGTGCATCAAATGAATTTAAAAATATTTAATAATTACCTATATTGCAGTTTTATCAACAAAAGAATAAAGAAAATTTCGGATGATTCGGATGAGTTCATTTTTGCTTCTATGCCTTGTAAAAGTTTTGCAAAGTAATAATAACAAAAGAACCCTGCTGCTCTCCTTGGGCTTCTTGACAAAATACAAAGGAGGATCTGTAACGTGGTTGATACTGACTTGGCAGACCGGCTGCAGCCGCTCTCACACCGGCGTGATGTAGCTTCCCTGTGCCTCTTCTACAAGTACTTTCATGGCTTCTGCTCCGATGAGCTTAGATCACTGGTGCCGCCCAAGCACGAATTTACACGAGATACTAGATTAGCAACTAGGTCCCACCCTTTTACAGTTAAACAAATAAGATGTAACCGTAAATTCTACTCCAACAGCTTCTTTTCTCGCGCTTCCCGCCTGTGGAACTCCCTTCCACAAGTCTGCTTTCCCGACAGTTACAATCTCCAGGTGTTTAAATGTAGGGTCAATAGACACCTCCTATCACACTAACTCCCAACTATTCTCACAACACTCTCATCTACCCAACCCTCATTCTCGGTATCCTCACCCGCCTATCACCCACCCTCTGTTATTTCCTATATTTAACCAGCCTTTCTCCACTCTACGTAGCCCCCTGCACAGTAGTGGCAGTGACATGCCTTGCTCGGGGTGAAACGCTTATAAAAAAAAAAAAAAAAAAAAAAAACATTCTATTTTCGTTTAGAATTATCGACTTAAAAATAGTATGAAATGCATAATTTCCATTAAAAAATTGGGGTTGCCTAATAATTATGGTCAGTAGTGTAGTTTAAACCTAATGAAGTGCAGATGAATAAGCACACACACTGAAGGGAAGACGAAGTGTTATATGTTGTGTATCCCCGTGAGAATGTAGCGTGCACATTTAGAGAAAGCTCTAATGCCACACTCCAACTCGCCGAGATTAACTGACGAAATCCAGAACTGAATAAAGTATGTAATGAGATAATTCTTCTCCTGTTGGTTCAACGACAACACTTCTTTTTCTATATGCAATTTTCCTTCAGAACGTATGCGACCATGACTCTCCGCATCTTCCTTTCACTTGTACCTCTATGGAATGTTAGTTTTTACTGTCGCTTCCATTCCCTGTCCTACAATCAATTTACAGAAGCACGTCAGAAAGGTTTCTTGCTGGCCAGCCCGTTACTCTTGATCGTTTAATATCTCCTTTGAATGTCAATTTATCGATTCATTCCTTCATAATTATTTCCTCCTCAGATATCAACTGACACGTCTTTTTATTTCGGTATACATTTCCCGGTTACCGCCATTTTCCTTAAAATTAATGTTTGCTGACATGTTCTGTCAATGGATGCTAATCATCCTTCTGTAGAATCACATATCTGTTGACTCAAATCTTCTCTCCATCCCTGAGGAAATTCATATGGAAGGAGTGATATTGCATATCAACTCAACACTATCTTCTTTTTGCTAATGTAATGTATCCTGATTCTTAATACAGTGTTTAAATTTTGTAAGTTATCTTTTTTATATTTTAAATCTTTCGGCACCGAAACTATAACAATTCTCAAATTAGAGTGAATAGAATTCTTACTGTAGGGTTCGAAACTGGAATTAGTGTTATTTTTATTTATTTATTTATTTGACGAATTAATGAATTCTGTTCTTATATTAGCAGATATTACAGAATTTTGATTTAGGCAGAAGAGTCTAACGGCCATTTTACACTAATTAATAAAAATCAGCTCTCATTCTGAAAATAAAGATGTGAAAATGTACGTTTCTACTCCATGGTTATGTGAAAATAGATGCTTCTACTCCATGATCATGTGAAAGTGGATGCTTCTACTCCATGATTATGTGAAACTGGACGGTTCTACTCCATGAGTATTTGAAATTAGATACTTCTACACCATGGTGATGTGAAATTGGATGCTTCTACTCCCTGGTTAAGTGAAAGTGGATGCATCTATTCCATGGCTATGTGAAAGAGACGGATCTAATTCATGACTATGTGAAATTAAATGTTTCTACTCCATGGTTGTGTAAAAGTGGGTGCTTCTACTCCCTAACTATGTGAAAGTGGATGCTTCTCCTCCATGATTATGTGACATTGGATGCTGCTACTCCATGATTATGTGTAATTGGATGCTTCATCTCCAAGGCTATGTGAAAGTGAATGCTTCTACTCCATGACTATTTGAAATAGGATGCTTCTACACCATGGTTATGTTAAAATGGGCGCTTCTACCCCATGACTATGTGAAAGTGGATGCTTCTACACCATGTCAATTTGGAATTGGATGATTCTACTCCATGGTTATGTGCAAGTGGATGTTTCTACTCCATGATTATGGGAAAGTGGATGCTTCTCCTCCATGATTATGGGAAAGTGGATGCTTCTCCTCCATGATTGTGTAAAAGTCGATGCTACTCCTCCATGATTATGTGAAATTGAATTCTTCTACTCCATGATAATTTGAAATTGTGTGCTTCTACTCCATGGATATTTGAAAGTGGATGCTTCTCCCCCATGACTATATGAAAGTGGATGCTTTGCCAACATGATTATGTGAAATTGGATGCTTCTACTCCATGGTTATTTAAACGTGGATGCTCTACTCCATGACAATATGAAAGTAGATGCATCTTCTCAATGATTATGTGAAATTGGATGCTTCTACACCATGACTATTGAAAATTGGATACTTCTACTCCATGGTTATATGAAAGTGGATGCTTCTCCTCCATGATTATGTGAAATTGGATGCTTCTACACAAAGGCCATGTGAAAGTGGATGCTTCTACTCCATGATAATGTGAAAACGGTTGCTTCTACCCCATGACTATATGAAAATGGATGCTTCTCCTCCAAGATTATGTGAAATTGGATGCTTCTCCTCCATGACTATTTGTAATTTGGTGCTTCTACTCCATGGTTATGTGAAAGTGGATGCTTCTACTCCATGACTATGTAAAAGTGGATGCTTCTAATCCATGTCTATTTGAAATTGGATGCTTCTATTCCATGCTTATGTGAAAATGGGCGCTTCTACACCATGACTATGTAAAGGCGGATGCTTCACCTCCATGATTATGAGGAATTGGAGGCCTCTGCTCCAAGGTTATGTGAAAGTGGATGCTTCTAATCCATGACTAGTTGAAATTGGATGTTTCTGCTCCATGGTTATGTGAAAATGGGTGCTTCTCCACCATGATCATTTGAAAGTGGATTCATCCCCTCCATGATAACATGAAGTTAGATGCTCCTACTCCATGACTATTTGAAATTGGGTCCTTCTACTCCATGGTTGTGTGAAAATAGATGCTTCTATACCATAACTCTGTGAAAATGGATGCATCCCTCCATGGTTATATGAAAATGGGTGCTTCTATCCCATGACTATATGCAAGTTGATGCTTCTCCTCTATGATTATTTGAAATTGGATGCCTCTATGCCATGGTTATTTGAAAGTGGATGCTTCTACCCCATGACTATGTAAAAGTGGATGCTTCAACTTCATGGTTATGTGAAATTGGGTCCTTCTACTCCATGCTTATATGAAAGTGGATCCTTCTATTTCATGACTCTGCAAAAGTGGATGCTTCTAATCCATGTTTTTATGAAATTGGATGCTTCTACTCCATGAATATATGAAAGTGGATGCTTCTCCTCAATGATTATGAGAAATTGGATGCTTCTACTCCAAGGTTATGTGTAAGTCGATGCTTCTACTCAATGACTATTTGAAATTGGATGCTTCTATTCCATAGTTATGTGAAATTAGATGCTTCTACTCCATGACTATGTGAAAGTGGATGCTTCTCCTCCATGATAATGTGAAAGTGGATGTTTCTCCTTCATGACTATTTGAAATTGAATGCTACTCCATGACTCTGTGAAAGTGGATGCTTCTACTCCATGACTATGTGAAATTGGATGCTTTTACACCATGGTTATGTGATACTGGATGCTTCTACTCCATGACTATTTGAAATTGGATGCTCCTTCTCCATGGTTATCTGAATGTAGATGCTTCTACCCCATGAGTATGTAAAATGGATGCTTCTCCTACATGATTATGTGAAATTGGATGCTTCTAATCCAAGTTTATGTGAAAGTGGATATTTCTACTACATCACTATTTGAAATTGGATGCTACTCCATGACTCTTTGAAAGTGAATGGTTCTACTCTATGATTATGTGAAATTGTATGCTTCTACTCCATGGTTATGTGAAACTGGATGCTTCTACTCCATGGTTTTGTGAAATTGGATATTTCTATTCCATTACACTTCGCCAACTATCTGAAGGGACACGGCACATAAAAAAAGATAGAAGAAACTACGTTAGGCCTTGTTTTGATTTATGTAAAGATTACCAAAAATCTAGATAACAGTAGGTATGCTAGAAAGGTTAGAGATAAAACATTGAAGTTACAGATCTTTTTCTTTATGTTACGTGAGCGAACATGGTTCCCGATTACTTCTTTCCCCTTTCATGTTTAAGCAACGCTTGACTCTTTTCTATCCATCTTTATTCCTGTCCTCCTATACATTCAGACCCGTTAGACAAATTATTAAAAAGTTCCTTCTTCTCCTCCATCTTTCAACGTGTCCTGGGTGTATTGCATTTTCCTGGCCTCTTTCCTTATAATATGACTCAGAAATATTAACCAGTGTTTCTAATTTATGTACGTGTCTTTTAGCTAACATTTTCTTGAGAAACAACATTGTTACTTCCACCTTTGCAATTAGAAAACATTTGTACAAAGGCGTTTTAAACGCATTTCAAATTCTTCTTTTTTATTTGACTTGTCCCTTCAGGATGATGCCTCTCTTCAAAACTTCCTTGTCTTAAGCAACCTTTGACTCTTTGCCATCCTTCTTTGGCTGCCCCCTGCAATCCATTCATACAAACTCTTTCAGATATGTCTTGTGATTGTCTCATTTTCCAAGCCCGTTTTTCTCATGTGTGCTAGACATTTTAACTGTGTTCTAATTGAATGCAGATGGGTCTTAGCTCCTAGGCATGAATAAAATTAATTTACATCACAGCAAATCAAAACCGAAATATTAAAAATATTCACTGACTTGACCAAAAGAGTTGTGAGTTCAATATCTGACTACAGCAGAGCTGAACAAAAACATCCAGAGTTGAATCAAAGGGAAGTAACTGTTACTGAAACATCTGTAGAAGACATGACTGAAGGAATTAGAACAATCTACCTCGGTAAACGAAATAAAGTGTTCAGTTCAAAACTCCAATCATCTGAAGAAAGTCGGAGCGAACAACAGTCGAAACGTCGTGAATATGGCAACAAAGATGAGAACAACATTCAGAACAATGTAAATAATGTAAAGCAGTAATGAAATAAGAAAGTTTATCCACGGAATAAATGTAACATGGATGGGCACTTCGACGTGGTGTAATGGTTAATGAGCTTGTCTCGCTAGATCATTTTTCCTTTTATCCTTTCACTCACAAGCAAGGCGGGAACTATCACTAGTGCGGTTTACATTGTGAGAAATGGCGGATGACGGTGGGTATTGATGAAAGGATAAATGATTAATGAGATTCAAGAAGATAGAAGATGGCAATTGACGTTGCATTTAAATTTTTATAGATTGTAGCTATCAGGGAAGCAAGTAAACGGAAGGGAGTTCCACAGGCGCAAAGCGTGAGAAACAAGACTGTTAGATGAAGTCAGAATTAACTATTTCAATAGTAAAATTGTAGGACGTGGATGCCCATCTAGTCAGTCAGTTAAAAGCAATACGTGAAACACGTTTGGGCGATCATGTCTCGAAAGAGACATGACTGGCTGGGCAGAAGATTATCCCGCAGTAGGTTGCCATTGCTTTCTGCGGTAGACTGGTTGCCAGCCAAGGCTACAGACCCCAATCTGTCCTGCTATTTAACCCATAACTGGAAGGAAGAGCATTTGCGCGTAAGTGAATGCAATGAATTTAACTGGAATTCGAACTCGGCTCCCCGAGTTGTCATTCCGAGCCGATATCCACTGCACCACAACACATTTCTAAATTCTCAGTGTCCCAGCGTGAAAACCTCATCAAATCAGTTGCCATTAAAATATTTATAAAAAAGACAGAAGGAACCCGCGTTACATTTACTGAATAGTGAGTTCGATTATCACAGGGTACCCCATATTTTTGGCCTTGTACCACATCTAAGTTACGTTTAAAAATCACCATGCCTATAACAAGGTTGACTGAAAATCCCTAGTAATGATGGTTTTTTTAATAATAAACAAAATGTTATAAATTTATAGGGAGATTCTTAAAATATATATTTATATTTAAAGGGGCGAGGAAAATAAATATTTAATATAAGTAAATGATGCCAGTCTTGCTGCAGTAGAGGAGGAGGAAAAATTTTGACCAGCGGATGTTTTAAATCTTAAACTATTCTCTCCGATATATAAAATGAAGCTCGTAGGTCGAGCTAACATTTACGGCAAACATTGGAAACAAATCAGATTTTTGATTAGTTTTCCCGCCTCGTTTTCTTTTCAAACATTCGTGCGGTTTCCTGTTTATTTTGCATCTTATTTCGTGCTGCGCTTGATTCTTTCGTAAGAAAAAAAGAAACAGCTTGCTCCTAGTTTGCACTAAGCAGCAGGATATTTTCAATATCTAATCTCGTAACAAGGCCACCTTGTTCATCATAAAAAGAGCTTGATATTTCATAAACAGATCTTGATATCAAAGCTCGTATAACTTGACAAGAGATTGCTAAATCCAGATCTAAGATAAATCTTTTCATTTAGGAGAAGAGAAAGCACGAATATTGTTTAATCTAACTTGAAATTTGTATTTGTTCCAATTTTCTCCAGCTTTCGATAGAGTGACATCAACACGTATCCTGGGAAACTGGGATTCGTATAGAACGCCTTCTCGTTTTAATAAAACAAGATATAAAAAAAGAAAAAAAAGAAAAAGAGAAGTGGTCTTAGTTATTTGCAGCCTAACAAAACGTGATCCAGTAATTGTTTTTTTATTATCTAGGAACAAAGTAAAAACCATCTTGTGTCACACTCTGCATGAATTTGAGGTCGAATATATGATTGCCACTGTACGCGGTAAGGACATGACACATGTTCAGGTTGATGTAAGAGACAAGACTGCGTTTGTGTGTGTAAGGAGATAAATGTCATGAAGTTGTAAGAATTCACAATCCTTCCTGGTCTTTTGAACTAAAGTAGAGATTTATGTCTTGTCTCCTGTTTAGGACTGAATTTTCGATTACTTCGAAAATCTACTTCTACTTTATTTAGCAAACGTCCCCGCCTAAACACTGAAATTAAATTTAATATTTATACATTATTTTTCCTCCCTCAATCGAAGTAAATAGGTCCCCCTATCGCCCTGTTTATAACCCTCCCCATTCTTTTGAACATTTTAGAGATTTATAACTTGTAACTTTTTAGGATTGGGTGTCCGGTTACTTTTAAATTATTTTCCTTCTATTTAACTATCAGTAAGACCTCATGCAGAAAGTAGCAGTGGAGAGTGACAAGAAGGGACTACAAATAAACTTTAAGAAAACTGAGTGCATGGTCATCAGCAAAAGATACAACCCAAAATGCCAAATACAGGTGGGGGATAACAGAATGAAACAAGTACAAAAATTTAAGTACCTAGAAAGTGTTCTAACAGAAGATGGAAAGTGCGACACGGAGATCCGAAGGCGAATTGGCATGGCAAAGGACGCGTTCCAGAAGATGAGCAAAATACTGACACACAGGAAAATCTCAATAGAAACGAAAAAAAAGTGCTAGACTGCTACGTGATGTCAGCTCTTCAATACGGCAGTGAATGCTGGACAATATCATCGAAAATGAGGACAAAACTGGCAGCGGCCGAAATGTGGTTCTACAGGAGAATGCTACGGATATCGTGGACCTTTTTAAAAGACATAAGAAACGATATTCAGAAGTTTCAAGGTTGCAGTTCTTACAATAGAGCATAAAATCGATAATGCATGTATGTATGTATATATATATATATATATATATATATATATATATATATATATATATATAAAAGCTAAGATGTTTGTGTGTGTGTGTGTCTGTTTATCTGTCTGTATGTCCTTTATATAAATCATTAATTTTTATCTGATTCTCACCAAAGTTCACACAAATATTCTTTAGGCTGAGTTTCAGCGCCAGGACAATGGATTAGTTTTAAAGCTTTCATTACACCCGAGCAACGCCTGGCTATACTGCTAGTAATTCAAATAAAGAAAACCACTATTCACTTATTTTAGTACCAAATGATTACAGACATAAATATGTATAATTTTAGTGACACCCGACCTATGTCAGTGCTAATCGGCACAAATAATTATGACCAATTTTTACCGATCCCGCCGACCCATTAAAATGCTTAGAGACACAAATAAAAATAACTAGTCTTTACCGACCCTCAACCCATGTAAAAGCTTATTTACACAAATCAAAATGACCTATGTCTACCTCTTCCTGATAAAAATAAATGATCATAGATTCAAACAAAAATGATCAATATAAATTGTAATAAAATTGACATAAAATAAAATAAAATAAAAATGTGTGGAATTGTGAAATAGTGTAATGCTCGGGTGTAATGAAAGCTTTAAAACTAATCCATGGTCCTGGAGTTCAGACTCAACCTAAAAAATATTTGTTTGAAGTTCGCTGAAAATCGGATAAAAATTGTGGATTTACATAAAGTACATACATATAGATAAACAGACACACCCCCAAACATCTTGTCTTTTATATATATATATTATCGATTTTCTGCACTATTGTAAAAACTGCAACCTTGAAACTTCTGAATATCGTTTCTTATGTCTTTTTCTATGAGTGTATCAAATTGGATTAAAATCGGACCACTCCTCCTATAACCCAATTTTTTCGATTATCGATTTTCGATATTTATCGGAGGTAACCCAGCACAAAACCTAGCTAAGAACACTCGCAGACGCTTATAGTACAACTGTGTAAATTTTCAAGAAAATCGGTTCAACCGTTTCGGAGTCCGGACACACGGACACACACACACACACAGAGACAAAGTTCCATTTATAAATAAGTTTAGATCATAAGTGTTTACATGGGTTGGGTGTCGGTAAATTTTGTTAATTTTTATTTGGTTCTATAATGATTGGGTTCTGGTATTGGTAAATATTGATCGTTTTTTAATAAGGTCTCTTAGCATTTACTTGGTTCGGGGATGGGATATTATATTATATTATATTATATTATATTATATGGGATATTCGTTTATAATCATTTACATTGGTCGGGCATTGCTACATAATTCATTTTTATTAAAGTTTTTATGCATCTCCATGGATCAGTGTCCGGAATTGTTTGTCATTTTTATTTGAGGCTATACGTATTTACGTCATTCAGGAGTCAGTAAATATACGTCGTTTTTAGTTAAGTAGCTCCACTAATTTTCGATATCGAAAATTTGAATTGAATTTTTAAAAATAAAAAATCTTTCTTGAAACTTTTATTTTAGATTTAATTGAAAGCTAAATGATGAAATTTACTATTTTCAGTTAGCAAATGTTCTGGTCTATTACAAACAGTAATTATATTGATTGGAATCTAAAAATCTTTCTTTTTTTGAATTTTTTAACTTTTCCGGATAGATTTAAGCGATCAACACATTTGTAAACAAAAGTTAATCCTCGGTTTTCAAAATCTCGCAAAATTAAAATATATATCTGTGACACATTATTTTTAAAAATTATCAAATTTAATGTTAAATTAATCTTATTTACACAAGTTTACTTATTTATAGCATGAAATTTTGAATAAAACTTTTTCTTAAAAACGAAGTTCAACTTTTTGACCTGTCCGCTGTATTTGACATGTGTTGACAGATGAACGATAGTATATGGCAATCCCAAGTGACACAATTATACAATTTTCTCACTGTAATGCGAAGAAACTCTGAAACATATGACCTTTTAATTTACACATAGAAATTACCATACAAAAAAAAAAAACTTCAAATACACCCCCGCAAAAAAATTAAAAATTTATTTTAAAATAGAAAAGCACATCGATTTGTATTAAACATTTTTAATTTTCGATTATTAAGAATAATCTTCGCTTAAATATTTTTAAAACTAACCCCAACAAACTTTTGAAGTATTCTTAAAATATTTTTAAAACTTTATAAAATTTTTAATTTAAAAAAAATCAAAACAATTCTTTTAAAATTTCATTATTAATCGAATTATTTTTTCAGAATATAATGTCCTTAATTTATATTATTTATTCAAGCAAATAAAAGCTCATAAAATTAAATAATATCATAGTTACATTGCATTTTTTATTTTATTATTGGGAGCAGATTTTCAGAAACAGGCAAAATGTTTAAAAAAAATAATACATGGTTTACATTCCAAAATGAGTCCTGGGTTTAACTAAAATCAATTATTGCAACAAAATTTAATTTCTTAAAATTTCATGTATTTACGTGGAGGAGGTAACAGATGTAAAAAATGTATTTTTACAAAGATTTTTTAAAATAATAATTTCAAAGATAATTTCATTCATTTATGAATAAGATCTGAAAGTTTCATTAAAATTTGACTTTGATTTGGTTTTTGCAAGAATTTCCAGATTAATGTATGTCACCTGAAAAAACTGAGTTATGTAATATTACGTTGTAAACTCTCGTAAAGATTTAGTTAGCTGCTAACTAATATCAAAACACGATTTTTACCAAAATTTTGAACATGTTAGAAGAGATTAAAAACTTTTAAAAAATAATTTAAAAACACTTTGATCTGTCCTTTTAATGATAATATAAACATTTTGATGAAAAAGTTCGTTTTTCTTAAGTGTGGGGCCTTTTTTATTCAGATTATGCTGTTTTTTCAGTGGTTTACTGGAAATACTTATTTTTATTTGTGCCTATAATTGTTTGGCTTTTGTGATAAGTAAATATTGGTCGATTTTGAGTCTATAAGCATTTTGTATTGGTTATGGTTTGATACATACTGGTCATTTTTATTTGGGGCTATACGCCTTTGCATCATTCAGGGGACAGTAAGTATTGGATTTTTTTGTGTTTATAATCATTTGCCTTTCGGGTGCCCCTGCTATTCTCCTCGGGCTTCTTGATAAAATACAGCGAAGAATCTGTAATGTGATTGATACCGACTTAGCTGACCGCCTGCAGTCACTCTCTCACCGGCGTGACGTGACTTCCCTGTTCCTCTTCTACAAATACTTTCATGGCCTCTGCTCTGATGAACTTAAATCACTGGTGTCCCCTAGGTGTGAGTTCGCACGAGATACTATATTGGCAACTAGGTCCCACCCTTTTACAGTGAAACCGATGAAATGTAACCACAATTTCTACTCCAACAGCTTCTTTCCTCGCACTTCCCGCCTGTGGAATTCCCTTCCGCATGCTTGCTTCCCCGACGGCTATAACATCCAGGAGTTTAAATGTAAGGTCAATAGACACCTCCTAACACACTAACCCTCCCATTCTCCCCAACTCTCCCCCTATGTACATCCTAACTCGTCTATCGCCCTGTGTAACTCCCTGTGCTATAGTGGCAGTGAAATGCCTTGCTTGGGGTGACATGATTAAAAAAAAAGCATCAGTTAGCATTTTTATTTTAGTCTATAAGCATTTACTTGTGTTAGGGATCGCTACATACTGGTCATTTTATTTAAGTAAGAATTCGAGTGTCGGCAAATATAGGTCATTTTTATTGTGTATATAGGTTAAAATTGGTCATTTTTATTGGAGTCAATAAGTATTCATTTGGGTCTTGGATTGTTACATAATGGTAATTTTTATTTTGATCTATAAACATTTACATGGGTTGATTGTCGGTAAATATTGTCATTTCTTACTTGTGTTGATAATCATTTGCTTCCTTATTCGATTAAAATCAGTCGTTTTAATTCGTGTTTATACGAATTTACTTTGGTCGTTCAAAGGCAGATATTTATCACATTTATCTTAGTCTATAAGCATTTACTTGGCTCTAGGATTGTTACATATTGGTGATTTTCTAATATATTACCTTGACTGGCAAAAATATGATTGACAAAAATATCCGGCAGTGAAGAGTGGCGGTGAGTCCGGCATCAAAGATAGAACACACAGCAACAACCATCTTGAAAGGCGCTAGCTTATGAAGGTAATCGATGTGGCCGTAGATGACGTCAATTATGCGACAACCCGAAAAAAGCAAAAATATTTAAAGATTTTGAGTCTATATAAGTCTAGGGTTTCTGGCCAAAGGTAAAAAGACAGAGCGAGAGAGAAGAGAAATCCCCACTAGCTAAACGACTCCTCGACGGTTCCTTCGTATGTGCGTGATCTCTCTCCAGCTACCCTCCTACTCCACACCACCATCACCGATGAAGAATAAAAATATGAGATTATATTTTCATATATATGTCTTCCTAGTTGTCTTTCATATCGATCTTTGTTTTTCAGAGGTGATATATAATAATTTTATTTGAGTCTATTAGCATTTACTTGAATCCGGAAAAGATAAATGTTGGTAATATTTATTTTTGTCTATAAGCATTTATTTGTGTGGTGGATTGGTAAATATTGGTTCATTTTATTGGATTTCAGAAGTATTTACTCGGATTAGGGGTTTGGTAAATACTAGTCGTTTTTATAATCCGTTTTTTATAGTCTCTAAAAACTTACTTGGTTTGAAGATGAGTAAATATTTTTTCCATTTTATTCGAACGTATAGACATTTATTTGGTTTTGGAATAGGCGAATGTTAATTGATTTTATTAGAGTGCATAAAAAATTATTTGGTTCGGGTATCGGTATATATTGGTCAATTTTATCCAAGCCAATATACATTTACTTGGTTTGAGGAGAGGTAAACTGTTGTGGATTCTGGGTGAGAAACTACACAAAATAATGAATAACAAAGACAGATACGGAGATAGAAAATGTAAGTTATATTGAACAAAATATACAAACTGGAACACGAGTTAGAAATCAATAGATACAGTCTTGCAGTGAAATAGCATGTCCGGGTAATGCGTGTATAGCCAAATAACTCCAGCTAACTTTGCACCAACTTACTGACTAACTAAGCAACTCTACAACTACTTTACAACTTCTGCCGTTCTCTGTATAGGCAGGCTTAAAGTACACATCAGGCGCGTCCATTCTTGTATACAAAAAAAAAAAGGCGATCCCACAACACCCCCTCCCTTGCTTCTTTTTTGGGAGGAGTTAATATTTTTTCCGTTTGTTTTCTATCCTTCTCAACGGCTTCAATTTTTTTTTTTTTTCAGCGTGGCAACGGTGACGAATTGCTTAATTTTTTGTGTGTATAACCGTTTGTTTGGTGGGGGGCATACGTATATACTTGTTTTTCTTTAACTATATGCATCTACTTTGTTCTGTGATAGGTATATACTGGTCATTTTTATTTGCGTCTGATACAAGCAACGACGAAGTGTTAGAAAGAATGGCAACAAAAAGGAAATTGATGCTGAGCATCAGGAAGAGACAACTGAAGTTCCTGGGACATGCAATGAGGAAAGAGAGCCTGGAGAACCTGATACTGACTGGACAGATAGAAGGAAGGAGAGACAGAGGAAGGCAGCGGATAACATATTTGCAGGGTCTGATCAGGTGGATGACGGAACGGGGGTTGCCAGGAGCAACAGGAGCAAACATACTAAAAGCCACAAGGGATAGGGAGACGTGGAGATCCATGATCGCCTACGTCCGGAAGGGACAAGGCACATAGAAGAAGAAGAAGAATCAAATTCTTGCTCTGTGGATAAAAAAATTATTTAAACTTGATTCTATAAGCTTTTACTTGTGTGTTTTGATAGAATCTTAATTTCTTCAACAAAAACAGTCGGCTGATTCTCGGCTCTGTCATCAGAGCGCTTTATATACGCCTTTCACTTATAATATAAGTGTAGACAGATTCAATTATTGTCCGGTACAGATCACCCGCAGACATTTTTCCGTCAGCTGAGACGTATCTCTTGTTTTCTGCTATAGATTGGATTTTTTGTTCCGTCTAATTCATAGGTTCCCAACCTTTTTGCTGCGAATACTCCAAAATACAATTTCACTATTGTCCGCTACCCCAATAAACAAATACCCGTAATATAGAAAAAGAAGTAATTATATTTTCATGCATCAAAAGCAGACAAAGGTAATGGAAATTATTCAATACAATAGTACTAATCTATAATAAATAATCAAAGGGATAGTAGCTGTAACCTAGCTGTGATTCTTAATGTGAATGTTGAGCTTGTATTGCCTGTGCCAGTTTATTTATTCTTGGCTTTGTGACTGAAAGGGCTATTCGGGCGTCGTTTACCACGTTACCTGCTACGTTTCTTGGTCTTCATTCCAAGAACAGTAGAAAAAGCTTGTTCCCATAGATAAGTGGTTGAAAATCCTATGAGAATTTGTACTGCTCTAGAGACTAGTGTTGGTATAACCTGCAGACGAGAGTTCCAAAATGTGTCTAGACCAGACCTGGTCTCAAACAAAAGCTTCCATGCATTGTTCATCCTGAATATGAGAAATTCTTCTTTTTCTGGATAGTCCTCATCAGGAATATCTTCACTCACAAGATATGGATTTCTTACCTATTCATTGTTGGAATTATTCAAGTTTGGAAAGTACTTACGTAAGTTTTCCAAGAGGCCATTTAGGTGATCACTGATATCTGTCTTCATGTGGGTGGGGATATCTTTAGTATTAACTTTATCAAGGAAGGCATCCAATGCAGAGAATTGTGCAAAAATTCCTTTTCCAATACGTCTGGTAAATAGTACCAAATTCTCACAAAATTTAGCAATATTGTCCTGAAGTTCCCAAACCAAACATCCATTACTCCCAAAATATGGGCTCATTACCCCACCGGGGTAATTTACCCTGTGGTTGGGAACCATGGTTCTAATCCATTTTAATTCTCTTTCACCTCCCGTAGCATTTGCGTCTTAGTAGAGTTATTACCTTGCTAGAAGTAAATTGTTTAATGTTTGTTCTAAAAGTTCATTTTTGTCTTGACGCGCTGATCTATTGGCCTTGTACTAGAATAATCAGATATTTATATAAAAAAAAAAGATCTACCCTCCCTGAGTGAGTTCTTTACAGAAACTGCTAATCCCTTTCTCATATTTCCCCCTTGTTGAAATTTTGAAATTTTGAACGTGCTGCGGTACATCTGACAGTAGACATACACACTTAGGAATATGATGCTAATAAAATCTTAACTATTCTCAGCATCCAATTTCTTCAAAAATAAGCATTAATCTGCCAAACTTTGAAGACAAGATTCAAAATCTCATTATTAGCAAAATCCTTTATTCAAAAGAAATGAAATTTTTGTTTTTCATTATAGATTAAAATTCAAATATTAAATCTGAACTGTACGGGATTTCAAGTCAATCTCTCTCAATATATCCGTAGCTAGATTTCCCTTTTTCGTTAGAGATCAAGCAAATAATTTCTGAAACGTTACTTGGTAACCTTGTATTATGTAAGGGACCGTTGTTTGCGTTAAATATGTTAGCATCAAGAGCGCATTAAAATATGAGAAAGCCCTTAACTTTGGTTCTTCCGGCAATAATACAAAAAATAAATATCGTTTGTAATAAAGACGTACGCAATCAACTGTTCGTAAAAGGAAAGAAGTAAAAAAAAAAAACTCGCGTAATTCCGTGCCCTATTTAGAAGCTAATCTTACCCAGGGAAATCAACTGATGTATTTCACAAAGGAATATTTTTCTGATAGAGAACTTCCTGATCATTTCTAAATCAGTTGTGAATATGAAGGAAGCGGATTTCAAGCGGCATACTTATAAAAAAAGAAACTGTTATTGTATTTTCTTTCTTTCTTATTTGAAAACCAAACTAGTTACATGAAAACATCGCAGATCAGATCACGAACTACCAACAGTCACAATGAATGGATATCTTCTTGGGGAGTTTCTGGGCCTTGAGCGACTATTGGGCCTTAGATGCTTCCCAAGTGGAACTCGTACATAACACATCACGGGCCTGACATACAGATGGCGACACTAATAAAAAAATATATATATGAAGTACTAACTTTCAAATTACACGTGACAAAATTTGGGCCCAATCAGATTACAATTATTTAAGTGAAGCTACGGTTGCAAATTTTCAAAACAATGGAAAAATCTGAATTTCGTGTGTTGATAAAACAATGCTTTCTGATAGGAAAAATACTGTTCAGTCAAAGCAATGGCTTGATAAATGTTATTTGAATTCTGCTTCGTCGGAAACAACGGTTAAGAGGTGGTATGATTTTAAACGCGGTCGTACAGACACAAATGATGCTGAGAGCTGAGGTTGCTCAAAATTGGCAGTTGTCCCTGATAAGATCAAAAAATTTCACAAACTCGTTTTGACCGATCGTAAATTAAAGTTGCAAGAGGTAGCAGAGGAATTGAACATATCAGAAAACAGTGTATTCACCATTTTGTATGAATATTTGCCAATGAGAAAGCTGTTTTCAAAGGAGGTGCTGCGTTTACTCACAGTTGATCAAAGACCACAACGCATTGACGATTCAGAGCGTTGTTTACTACTGTTTCAAGAAAGAGTTTTTGCGTAAATATGTGTGAATAAAGGAAACATGGCTCCACACTTCACTCCCGAGTTAAAATTGCAGTCAGCTGAATGGACAACAGCAGGTTAAAGCAGTCCAACACGACCAAAGATGCAAATATCAGCAGGCAAGATTTTGACCTCCGTATTTTGGGATGCGCAAGCTATTTTGTTCATCGGTTAACTTGCAAAACAAAGAATCATCAATAGCGAATCTTATATAGCATTATTGATGTATTAGAAGAAAGAAATCGCGAAAAAACTGCCACAAATGAAGAAGAAAAGTGAACTTTTACCAAGACAACGCACTGTGTCACAAGTCGATCACAACGATGGCCAAACTACATGAATTGCACTTCGAATTGCTTCCGCATCAACCCTGTTTTCCCCAACGGCTACTGGTTGTTTGCAGACCTTAAAAGAATACTCCAGGGAAAGAGATCTGTCTCCAATAAAGAAGTGATATCAGGAACTGAAGCGTATTTTGACGCTAAAGGCAAATCGTTCTACAAAAAAAGGCACCGAATTGTTAGAGAAACGTTGGAATTAGTGTATCTCCCTGGACAAAGACTATGCTGATGGATAAGGTCAAAGTTGTTGTTTTATTAGTTGGTCCCGTGGTTTATTCAGTGATGTGTTATGTCGGATATATTGTCCAATATAGTATTTAATATTAATCTAATTAATGTTTAAAGTTCTGAAATGTTGAGCAATATACTATTTATACTCGGACTATCGTCTTCATTTTTTCATCATGTTTCGGCCGTTGTGCTCTCCGGCCTTCCTCAGGCGTATGTCAATCTTTGTAACCTGCAGGAAATTAGGAACTTTATTTAATTTACGGGGGTAGACTATTTTCGTTCCACTGCTCTTGTATACGCAGATCGTCTAGTTCTTATTTATTTAGCAATGTTCAGATTTTTCTCGTCCGTTTTCACTGAGTGCAAATAAACACTGCCCGACCCAAGTATTGAACTCACAACGACTATGCAACCAAATTCGCAAACCTATGCTTTTCTAGGCCTAGCATAGAAGTACAAACAACGTTTGAGCCTCAAAGAAAAAAAGAAAGAAAGAAAGAAAAACAAATGACTGTCTACCCTCAACCACAGTAGCAGCAATCAGAACCTAACATCCAACAGCAGCAGCGGCAGTGAGAGTAGCAGCCTGATCAGCAGTGAAGATTAGGTTTCAAGCTCTAACATTACCCAGCAAATTGTCTTACGGAATAATGGCCGAATAGGTAAAAGCATTGGTTTGTCAATTCGTTGTGGAGTTTTCAAAAGGACTGAAGCCGAGAAGTCAGATCAGGACGGATAATATTCTTCTTTAGATTTTATAAAGTACCTCTAAACACATAGCAGAAGCACCAGATCAGATGTGACAGCAGTGTTCCATACATAAAAGAATAGTTGACTTCTAAAGCTACTAGCAGTATAGCCCGGAATTGCTCAGGTGTATTGAAAGCTTCAAAACTAATTCATGGTTCTAGAGCTCAGACTCTTTGGACGTTGGCACGAAAGACTAAAAAGTAATAGTTGTTTCCAGTTAAAGCGAAATCGTAGACTGAAAAGAAAATGAATTGATGTAAATCAAATTTTGATTTCCTGGTATCGATATCAAATAAGTTTTTTTCGTCGTAAACTGAATTTTGAAGGCTAAATAAGTCCTCTGAATAAATGATATCATGGCTGAGACTAAGAACTACAATTATACCTATTTAGAGCCAAACTCGAAGCAAAAACTAAAATAAAAGGGCTGAAAAAATTACAGACATACAGGCAGATAAACAGACACACACACAAACATCTTGCTTTATATATATATATATATATATATATATATATATATATATATATATTATCGATTTTCTGCACTATTGTAAGAACTGCAACCTTGAAACTACTGAATATCGTTTCTAATGTCTTTGTCTATGAGTGTATCAAATTTGATTAAAATCGGACCACTCCTTCTATAACCCGATTTTTTCGATTATCGATTTTCGGTATTTATCTGGTGTACCACACAAAACCTAGCTAAGAACACTCGCAGGCGCTTATCGTACAACTGTGTAAATCTTCAAGAAAATCGGTTCAGCCGTTTCGGAATCTATAGGTAACGGACACACACACACACAGACACACAAGCACACAGACAAAGTTCTATTTATAAATAAGTTTAGATAAGAAAGACACTGTCGAGAAAACTGTCAATCACGATACAGCGAACCATCTTTCCTAACGCCAGCCCCAACAACTAGTTCACGATAGACTAAACTATGGCCCGGTTCACACTCCACCCACATCTATTGAACGGGTGAAGAGGCTCATCCCTTGTTTCCTGTTTAGGATGCGGTTTCCGGTTTTCTCTTTTCCAATCTTTTCACTCTTTTCCTTTTTTATTATTTTTTTATTTTTTTTAATTGGAGTAGATAGACTAAACTATCGCCCGGTTCACACTCCACCCACATCTATTGAACAGGTGAAGAGGCTCATCCCTTGTTTCCTGTTTAGGATGTGGTTTCCGGCTTTCTCTTTTCCATTCTTTTTTACCCTTACGTAGCCCCCTGCGCATCAGTGGCGTTACCGCCTTGCTTGGGGTGATATGATTAAAAAAAAAAAAAAATATACGAAAAACTTTAACCCAAGAAGTCGCAAGGAGTCACTTCTGGAGGTTAGCATCAAGGAAAAAAAGGCTCCTGTACGACAATTAAAACCTACCTAATTATTATGATACAAAGTTCCACGTCAGTTGTATTTCACGACACTTGCCGCGGATTAATTTTTTTTTTTTAAATCATTTCACCCCAAGCAAGGCATTCCACTGCCACTATTGCGCTTGGGGCTACATAGGGGAAGATAAATAGAAAGAGTGGTTAGATATAGGAAATGTCAGAAGTGGGGTGGTAGATAGTTGGGTGGGTGGGAAGAGTGTTTGAAAGAATGGAAGCGAGTTAGTTTGTTAGGAGGTGCCTATTGACCTTACATTTTAACTCCTGGAGATTGTAGCCGTCGGGGAAGCAGTCATGTGGAAGTGAATTCCACAGTCGGGAAGTGCGAGAAAAGAAACTGTTGGAGTAGAAGTTGCGGTTGCATTTTATCGGTTTCACTGTAAAAGGGTGGAATCTAGTTGCTAATCTAGTATCTCGTCAGCAAATATTTTCTTCCTCCCTCCATTCACTGTAGTATTCTTTATTATATATATATACCAACCAATTGTACCTAGTGGTTACAGTTCTGGGTATGACGATAAACTACATCCATCAGCAAGAACCACCTCTTAATTACTGTTGTTCCTTGGTTCAATCTGACGAGGGGGTGGTAGTTACTTTTTAAGGCCCCAGCTATGGACATATAGTGAACCACTCCCAAATTGAGGTCAAAACATTATGAAAGTATAAAAATACATTATTGTAGTCAGAATACCAACAATACATTTTCATAGTGAAAAAGAAATTACCATCCACATTATTAGGAAATAAATAGAAACATTAACATCAATACATTTTTAAAGAAAAAAAAAACAACAACAACACAACACACACACACACACACACACACACACACACACACACACAACCTACCCAAAGAAAAGGATGCGCGTTGTGGTACAGTGGATATCGGCTCGGAACGAGAAACCGGGGAGCCGAGTTCGAATTCCAGTTGAACCCATTGTATTCACTGACGCGCAAATACCCTTGGGAAAGGTATCAGTCTTTTCCTTCCAGTTATGGGTTAAATAGCAGGACAGATTGGGTTCTATAGCCTTGGTCGGCAACCAGTCTACCGCAGAAAGCAATGGCAACCTACTGCGGGATAATCTTCTGCCCAGTCACTCATGCCTCTGTCGAGACATGATCGCCCAAGCGTGTATCACGTATGGAGCTTAACTGATTGACTACAATAGTTGAAAACATGATTGAAGCTTTCACTGGGCATAAAGTGGGGGATCGGTTTTATATTGTTATGAAGTAATAAACTGATCCCCTCTAATTAATACTTAATAATATAATACATCTCTTCCTCCTCTAGTTATGAGTCACATAATAGGACAGATTGGGTTCTATGACCTTGGTCGGCAACCAGTCTACCGCAGAATGCAATGGCAACCTACTGCGGGATAATCTTCTGCCCAGTCAGTCATGCCTCTGTCGAGACATGATCGCCCAAGCGTGTATCACGTATGGCACTTAACTGACTGACTGACTCAAAGAAAAACTTTCAGCATTAAATGGTCCATAAGAAG
Organism: Ascarosepion bandense; assembly: GCA_037127315.1. Taxonomy (NCBI): domain Eukaryota; kingdom Metazoa; phylum Mollusca; class Cephalopoda; order Sepiida; family Sepiidae; genus Ascarosepion; species Ascarosepion bandense. The sequence continues at coordinate 1,399,300 of JBBBDQ010001598.1, forward strand.
TTGATATGCCGTTAAACAAACCAAACTAAATCTGCTGCTTGTTTTTTATCCGAAACACTAAAATTTTATTAAATATTTCAAGTTATATTATTGTACGTTGAGGATTCTATTTTTCAGACCAGCTTTCTGTTTTTCAATAATTCTGCAAGGCTTTTCGGAATTTATCTAATAACTCCATTAATGTTGAATACAACTATCACCTTCATAGTTTCATCGTTTACAATATTACGCTGAAACACCGGTTCTCGCATGGAATCGAAGTTATGCAAAGTGAAGCCTGGTCTGTAAGTGCTTGGGAATAACAGCTGCTGCAAGTTTGAATGTGCGGATAGTGTAATGGATAACGACCGGCAATTATTAATCAGAGAACTGAGTTCCAATTCCAGTTGGGTTCGTCATATTCACTTACGCGCAAATACCCTTAGGAAATTATAAATCGATCTCGTTTTGTACAGCGATTCATTAATTAGTTAAAAATTTGTTAATTAGTTAATAACTGTACAGCGATTCGTTAATTAGTTAATAATTCTTTAATTACTTATAATTGTACAGCAATTCGTTAATTAGTTAATAATGTGTTAATTAGTTTATAATTGTACAGCAATTAGTTAATAATTCTTTAATTAATTATAATTGTACAACGATTCGTTAATTATTTCATAATTCGTTAATTAGTTAATAACTTGTTAATTCGTTAATAATTGTACAGCAATTCGTTAATTAGTTAATAATTCGTTAATAAGTTAATAATTTGTTAATTAATTAATAATTCGTTAATTAGTTACTAATTTGCTAATTAGTTAATAATTCGTTAATTAGTTAATAATTGTACATTGATTCGTTAATTAGTTAGTAATTCGTTAATTAGGTAATAATTTGTTAATTAGTTAATAACTGTACAGCAATTCGTTAATTAGTTAATAATTCTTTAATTAGTTATGATTGTACAGAGATTCGTTAATTAATTAATAATTTGTTAATTAGTTAATAATTCGTTAATTACTTAATAATTGTACAGCAATTCGTTAATTAGTAGAACATGTATCAGCAAATCATTATCTTCAAAGATGATTCTTACAATGTAAAGAATATTTCCCGGCTTTAGATACAAAATGTTGATAAACTGTAAAAAGAAAATCATTAAATTCCTAGTTTTTTTTTAGAATGTAGGGAAAGTTGCAATAGATTGTTATCATAGGAAATTGCCGTCTGTGAGAGCTCTGAGGCAACTGCTTCTTTTGTTAAGTTGTCAGCATTGAAGAATCAAGCTCTGCTTCGGCCTTCTGGTAGCCATGAAAACCGAAGTATAAACCATTGCATCTTCGTCGAAAACAAACTGCAACCAGAAATGTCATCTTCCATGATCGTCAAGTGTTTATTTCTCATAAACCACGACACATAGCCAATCTGGCGAGAATCTGCTCAAATCGAATGTTGATTATCTTTCACATAAAAAGTAAATCGAAATAAACTGAACCCAAAATGAATCAAAATGACTTGCTTTTCACAAATGATAAAATCCACAGGCATCGACACGTGTATATAATTTAAAAATATGCAATCATACTTTATTCGCTTTTCTTTTCTTCTTTTTATCAAAGCGGTGACTTGGCCCAAAAGCGAGAGGTTTGGCCGGATCTGTGCACATCTACCATCCATCCATCCATCCATCCATCCATCCAGCCAGCCAGCCAGCCAGCCAGCCAGCCAGACAGACAGACAGACAGACTGGGTGCTGTCTGCAATCCAACTCCAAACTGAAACTCTGTGACAGCGGACGTCACTTATACAATTACCTCCTGATACCTGGGATTTCCGGTGCATTTTGTTTCATCTCTGGCGCTGACCCCTTTCATCCCCGCTAGTCAAAATAAAATCCGCTAACGGAACACCTGTGTTTCACACTCAGCAACATCGCCCAGTGTAAAATACACTTGACAAAATTCTATCATTTTCACTGGCAATCATGAATGACCCTAGCATTATTCCACACCGATCAAGATATTATATAACACTACGACATTTATTATTTTCCCAAAAATGAGTCATTTCAGTAAAGCAAAACAGTAGCTAACCATGAAAATCTAAGGTCATTTTTGGAATCAGCTTCCATCAAATTAGTTAAGAAACGTATTTTGTTTCTTGTCACCAAAAATCGTGTTGACCAATGTCATTGTTTCCAAATGATATCCACAATTCTCGAGACACTTGTATCTAATTTATTCTTTCTAATATTTTGCATTACTCGACAAATCATTTCCAGTGACATTTCTTTATGTTTATGGTATATTGCAGTCGTTAATTCGTCATTTGTTGTTGGTCGATGTTTGCAAATTCCAGCCTTCAGGTAACCCCAGATTGAATATGATGATGATATCAGGCGAGCGGGCAGGCAATCCAACGTAATCCACCGAGAGTAAAATCACGTACCCTGGTGACAGTTTCTTTAAAATCACCATTAATATTCTCGTTGTGTGCACCACGGTTCCATCCTTTTGAAACAAAACACTCGACTTATAAAGTTTTGTTTCCGGAAAATTAGGTAACATCGAAATTTACAGGAATCATCTTATTTTCAGCATCAATAAAAAAGTAAGCCCCCCACCACTCGTCTCAAAACACAAACATTTACAATACCTCAACACATGGTAACTCGTGAACAGGTCTTTTTGCGAAACAGTTTAGCATTGTTTGCCGCTCAGTAACGGAAAATCTGTTTCTAAGACGCAGCCAAAGTGATGTCAGTCGGTTTCGTCACTTGAAAAGAGATTTGCATTTGCGGGAACATTCTAAAGACATTATTATGTCTTCAAGACGTTGGCGATCATGGTTCTCCACAATTTCTTTTCCTGTGTGTCTTTTAGTATGTTTTGTCTTTTGCAATTAGGAAAGTTATGCGCTGATTTCTACTATATCTAATACCTGCAATGTTGGTGAGTGTCAAATTTTCTAAGCCTTATTTCCTCGTTATATGTCCTAAAGATTTCGACTGTCTCTTTCTGATTTTATGTATAAGTATTCTTCTTGTTTTCATTTTTCCTAATACTTCGCCGCTGCTCATATATTCCGTCTATGCTGTTCTTGGCATCGGTCTTTGAGACAAAATTTTATGTTGCTTCCTGTCTCTTAACCATCTGTGATGAATTGATCCGGCATTCACTTTTCATTTTAACGAAATTTTCCCGTTTCTTTATTCTGTGCTTAAATTTTGAAAGGCATCTTTCACTATCGCAAGTCGCCTTCAATGTCACACTTTCTGTCCTTTGTTAATATACCCCCTAGTTATTTACATTTTTCTATTTGCTTGATCTGGGTCTCTCCAATTTGTAATGTACATGATTTTTCGCTTGTTTTGCACACAAGTATGCATTTTTCTTCTTGCGTCGAAGGTTATGAATCATATTATTTAACCCACTGCTGGTGGGGAAGAGAAGAGAAAGATTGGATTCATGCCAACCCTATGGACGTTTGCACGTAAGTAATTATTACGAACACGATTTTCTTTACAGCTGCCAGCCGTTACCCATTACATCCAAACTTACAGCACCTATATTCCTAATCGGCCACCCATGAGGATAATGACCAGGCTCGACGTAGCTTACCGTCAGTGATCGGACGAGAACTGATGTTTCCATGTGATAAGTGGATTTTTAGACGAAAAGTTTACATTTATCTGTCGATACTTTACGACGGTCTTCCGTAGTTTTGGTCCTTGGTTCTGTGAGTTTGTTTTAGATATTCCACCATTTAATATTTTTAAAAGATTGATTATAAGTCGGCTTACGGTCATATCACGTTGAATACACCGGTTCTCGATCTTCACCGAAGTTAAGCAACGTTGAGACTGGTCAGTACTTAGATGGGTGACCGCTTTGAAATACCAGGTGCTGTAAGCGTTTAGTGACGGATGTGCGTTGTGGTGCAGTGGATATCCGCTCGGAAAGAGAAATCGGTGAGCCGAGTTCGAATTCTAGTTGAATACCCTGCATTCACTTAAGCACTGGTACCCTTGGGAAAGGTATTAATCCGTCCCTTCCCTCCAGTTATGGGTTAAATAACAGGATAGGACTTGGGAACCGTGCCATTAAAAACAAATCCCAATGAATCTTGATACTCGGAAAGAAAAAAGTATTACTAGACACAAAAAATCTTATATAAAAAACAACATTAAATTGTTGAAAGAAAAAGGTATTGCCAGCAATAAATAAATAAAATTTAGTTGACAATAAATGATTCGCCGAGGTTGATAATCCATAAAACAAAACCAACCAACCAACAAATGATTATAACTCAACAGAGCAGCGTTAGAAAAGATGAATGCTTCCTTCAGTTCGCGACGACTAACATCAAAATTTGGAGTCGGTTTTCTCGACACTTACCTAACACACATTTTTTTTTTTTTTAATCATATCACCCCAAGCAAGGCGAAAACGCCACTGATGCGCAGGGGCTACGTAAGAGTGAAAAGATTGGAAAAGAGAAAAACCGGAAACCACATCCTAAACAGGAAACAAGGGATGAGCCTCTTCACCTGTTCAATAGACTTGGGTGGAGTGTGAACCGGGCGATAGTTTAGTCTATCTACTCCAATTGAAAAAATAAAAAAAGAGTGAAAAGATTGGAAAAGAGAAAAAGAGAAAAACCAGAAACCACATCCTAAACAGGAAACAAGGGATGAGCCTCTTCACCTGCTCAATAGAACTGGGTGGAGTATGAACCGGACGGGAAATAAGGGGATAACGGCTTTCGGTGCACCCTACTAGCCCGTTTCCATCACTTACGCGGTAGTTTCAAAGGTGTTTTTCATCGGAAATGTTGCAAACCTGATTTTGATTACGTCTTATTCTGGATGAAAACACTGAAGAATATTTTCAGTGTTACTGACAAAAGGTATATCGAGTGAAAAATGATGAAAAAATAATTCTTTTTTTTTTTTTGTATATACATTCAATATGCCATAGCGAAAGTGAAAAGTATTGTTTAGACACAAAGGCTTGAATTAAATCAAGCTTCCATAAAATCGATTACTGGCTAACTTTATTTTGAAAAACACAAAAAAAATATTTTGAAAACCCCTCACTGAGTACACCGGGCCACATGCAACATACTGGTTCTATTTTCTATTTGCCTGGCTCAGATTTTACAAGTGACAGAAAGTTGTGGAACACTAAGATAGCCATGTTCTGAGTGGGGAATTTAGATAAAAAATGATGATACCCAATTCACTGAAAATGAATAAGAAATGGATTATCAATGATCAGCAATGTAACAATCAAAATATTTGGACTGGTTTATTTTTTACGGCTTATCAAAATTTGCATGTTATTTAAAACCAGAAAAATGAGTTTTTCTTTTTAAATAATAATGATACAAGTTTTATTAATTAACCCTTAGTTCGAGGGGAGAAGAGGTGTATTTATAACTTTACAAAATGTTATTTGCGCATAAGTGAATATAACGATCCCGATTGGAACTTGCCTCTCCAATTAGCTATTCCAAGCCTTTATCCATTGCTCCGTCCGCACATCCTAGATTACAATCTATTACCCATCTAGGTGTTGGCCAGACTTCACGTTGTTTAACTCCAGTGATCGTATGGGAACCGTTGTTTCAACGTGATGTGGCCATAAAAAAGGGTTATTATATCGAGAGTTGATGTCATTAATTCTTGTTTCAGTTGATGGAAATTGAGAAACCAGATCCTTAAGTGCCAATATTGGCGTCGTCTCGTAAATATCTTTGTGAATTGACTGCATTGTGATTATTCTTCCGGTAATTGGCATTTTTTTTCTTACCTAGTCTGCTGTATATAGCGAAATAAGAAAAAAAAAACATAACTATTAAATTCCTCTAAGTCTTCAATTCTCAGTGAGGTTGAAGTTTGCGAAAATTGTCTTGTTGTTATTTTCAGTATTCAATGGGGTGTATTTCCTTGAAGAACCTGCTTATCCTCGCTGAAAAGAAAAATGCTTTTCGATTTCTTTCAAGTCTATCGATTTCTTCAAGACAATCACTCGATCTATTTATTGTCGAGTTTTGCCGGGATATTATTATTATTTCTCCCAAGATACAACGGCATAAAATTGAAATATTAGTAAAGACAGTAGTCGTCATCGTCGTAGTAGTAGTAGTACTCTACCAATAAGCATTCTCTGTTTTTTAATCTTTTTTCAGTGGGTCTACACGGTAGCCCTGAGGTCCTCATTGATTAAAAATATTTTCGAAATGGCACACATTCTGGAGATATTCGTCAGGCGGTTTTCCTTAAATTGTTCTTCTTTTTTGACTTGTTACTTCAAGGAATTAGTTGTTGTTTTTTTTTTCTTTTCGCTAGTCCAGGTGTTAGATTATTTATGATAATGAATATTTCTTAACATGAGTGTATGGTGGGGTGAGGGGAAGAAGAAGAAGAAGAAGAAGAAGAAGAAGAAGAAGAAGAAGAAGAAATGATAATAATTTTGTATCTGGCTATATAAGGACGTTGAGTGATAAATTTTCTCCTCAAATCTCCAGAACTTTTTCCCGTATTCATGTAGACCGCAGCTAAAATTATGGACGGAACAGTCTAAGGCATGGTTTCCAAAATATTTTTTACCTGACTCATAAGCGTTCAAGGAACGCACTTTCTCCGATCATCAGGTAACTATGAAAAACCGAAAAACGTAACAGCAGTAACGAGTGCTTCAGCTTGTTTCAGCTAATCTTTATTCACAGCAGCAGCTGGGCTGCCACTATGGAATCTATCACTAATATTAATTTCAATTTTCTTTCTTGAATAACTCTAATAACCCCCTATTCATTCCACATTTAAATGAAGCGCGTGTTTTTATAAAACAATTAATAGCGCCTCTTCCATACCATTATGACTACACTTCTGTTTTGGTATTAGATAATTTCAACTTTAAAACAGCAACTGATTTAACACTGTGAGCACACATTTTGTCTTTTCTTTGACGCCAGACGAACATCTGTTGCTATATCATGATGGCTCCATACCTAGAGAATTCGCCACTCTAGTCGTTGTATGTCTGATCTGTTTGAGGCATTGGGCATCTTATTCTTATAATATCAGTAAGATACAATCAAATGTTGGAACTTTTATGTTTGGAAAACAAAATAAGACATAAAAAAGCGTTTGTGTAGGGATTTTGCTAATTTCAGGTTCATAAAAGAGACATTTTCATTAAGCTTAAATGACTTTGATTTTGTCATATACATTTTGTAAGAGCAAAAAAAAGTTGATTCGCATACTTTACAGACGGAGCTTTTCCACTCATTTTACGAAATCCCTGTTCGTTATGCAGCAACATGTGTCAAGCTCATTCTATCACACATTCAAAGAGAAAAATGATTTCTTCACAAGGTAGCATTTGTGCTGATTCCCGTTTAATATACCAAAAAAGACTTAATTTATGCAGGTTGCACAACGGAAAAATTAAATAAAAGATTCAATACAGAAAGATAATACGTCAGACGCCAAATTGAAGAGACAACAGCGGAAATATACCGGGGGACCTAAGCAGATAACACTACCTAAGACGCCAAGTGCAAAGGAATGTGAGCTCTATCAAACAACCAATTTAATGAGCCACATGATAAAACTCATCATCCGGATTCTGATGAAGAGAGCGTGCAGCAGAATCGGTCCAGAGAAAAGACAGGAACAATGTGGATTCGTTAAAGATACAGAAACTAGGAATGTGATATTCATGCAGAGAATGCTATCTGAACGAGCAATACAAATGCAGAAGGACATTTATCTGTACTTAGAAGTGATACCTAGAGAAAAGAGACTATTGAGAGCGATAAGTAACAGCCAAGTGATAACCTACCTCCTGAAGGGATACGGTAGATGAAAAGATCACGACAAACACAACAATATGGGATCAAATGTGCTTGCGGAAGGTTTTATGACAAAAGGCTGTAATTCCGACAAGCATTTTAAGGTGCTCATTTGGAAATAAAATATTCAGAACCTCCCGACCTTTCAACCCTTAAAACGCATGATGATAGTTGTGTACGTAAATTACTAACTTCCCGCCCCTGGGAAGTGAACAGGATGACAGGAGAGTTCCATATGATTTACACTAAGTTGTTTCATTAATTCATCTTAGTACCTATGCAACTTGATGGGCGTTGTGTTGCAGTAGATATCGACTCGGAACGACAAATCGGGGAGCCGAGTTCAAATTCCAGTTGAATTCCTTGCATTCACTTACGCACAAATACCCTCGGGAAAAGTATTAATCCGTCTCTTCCTTTATGAGTTAAATAATTGGACAAATTGGGTTCTATAGCCTTTGTGGGCAACCAGTCTATCGTAGAAAGCAATGGCAATCTACTGCGGGATAATCTTTTGCCCAGTCATTCATGTCTCTTTCGAGAAATGATCGCCTAAAAGCGTGTATCATGTATGGCACTTGACTGACTGACCTAATCAACTAAAGGAAAAGAACAAAATGAGCAAGATACTATCATAGTAAGCGCATTTCTTTCGTGTTGACGCTGAGATTAGCAGTATAGCCGTTGTTTTCATGATATGCAACATTTGTACAATGTCTTATAATATTTTGTAGATTCATATATTTTTATGCTTAATTTTTTTTAAAGATAATCTTAAGAAGACAGACATACTGTCGAAATATTGTTTAACATTGTTAAACTATGTATTTTTTACTTTTACTTTTCTTAAGCGTTGAAAAATATTAGAAGAGTTACGTCAATCAGTTTATTATCATTATTATTGTCATGGTGGCATCCCCCATTACAACGGATTGAACTCTTCCTACAACTACATATACTTCCCCTCACAAGAGGTAGCAGTGAGAGAGATCAGGAGGACGGATTACGTCCGATGATGAAACAGGTTCTCTTGGATAGTCCGTCGGGGTCCTAACTCCCAAAGATTTTCTCCCGGTATGTGACTAGAGTAATTTTCTCTTTCTCTCTTTTCAGATTTAAAAGATTTTATCAAGATAGCCAGTTTGAATGCGAATGGACTGAGGGATCGGGGTACAGCAGCCCGCCTGCTTCGTGACCTCTTGTTCGCGTTGGATGTTTTCTGGAGTGAAGCAAATGGTGTTTCTGTCGCTACTAGTCACGACTAGAATGGTGATATGGACGACGCGATTGGAAGAAGTCTTGCGGAGTGGCCGTCTATCACATCAGGATATGATCCTATATTTTCACCAGCTCAAAATGAAGATTAGAACTGACTGGAAACGGTTGACGTCGACAGATTTCAGCAAATGGTGGATAAATGTAGCGAGCTTGCTTCGTGTGACCGGGGCTAGCCTTGATTTTCTCTTTTAGATCTACTAGTCGCAATGGGGTGGATTCCTTTGGAACCCTCCCTTGGTTAAGGTAAGCTACTTTTTGTGTACCTAGTTATATGAATGATTGTGTTTCCCGGCCTGTTCCCGGCACTGTCTCTTTTGTTATGATCCAGTTCGAGATTCCCAGTTCCACTTTATTTTGTCCCGTTTGATCTTGTCTGGGTCAGTATTATAATTTCCCTGTCCAAATTATTTTCTCCTATCTACTCCCTGTAGAAAGGGAGCCTCTTGATTCGGCTGTATGGTCAGAATACAGCGGCCTGTTTGTTTTGAGGTGGGGTCCAGCTAACTTCATATCTTTATTTTGTATTTTGAGTTGTAAAATTTTCTGTTTTGGGGAATTATTGTCATCACCCTCCCTCTCATGCAATTTCATGAGAGAGTTTTATCGATATTTTGTATTTTATAAAATTTTTGTTTCTATATGCACTTGGGGAGTTTTTTGGTCCCCGGATTGTCTTGCGAAATTTTGATACAAGGCATATTGAGTGTTGATGGAAAAGTTCTTGTGGAGATTGAAAAAAATAGTAACGTATGCTTGGGTCGTGAATCGGAATAGCTAGGTATGAGATGGTTACTGTAGACCATCCCGAGTTTTGTTCCCCTTCCCAAATCGGCCTTGTGCCACAATTATGTATTACTCATAATAAATAAAGAGAGAGATCAGGAGGAAGTATTGCGGGATGGCCGACTTTCACATCAGGATCTGATCCGATATTTTGAGCATCAGCTCAAAATTAAGATTAGACCTGATTGGAAACAGACTTTATCGAAAGGTGGGTGACTGTGGCGAGCATGGTTCGCGTGAACGGAGCTAGCCTTGATTTTCTCTTTTAGATCTACTAGTCACATCGGGATGAATTCCTTTGGAACCGTCCCCGGCATTATTTTTGTTATGATCCAGGTTGACATTCCCATTTCCCACAGTTTTTATTCTTGTCCCGTTTTATCTCGTTTGGGTCAGGATTATATTCTCCCCATCCATTTTATTTTCTCCTCGACACTCCCTGTAGAAAGTGTGCCTCTTGATTTTGTCCTATGGGGAGAATACAGTGGCCTCTTTGATTTGTGGGTTGGTTGGGTCCAACTAACATCATGATTTCTGTTTGTAGTTTTTGTTTAAAATTTTTTGGTTTTGGGAATTTATGTCATGCCCCTCCCCACATATCATTTCATGATATATTTTTAAATATCTTTTTGTATTTATTATTCATAATAAAATTATTATGCTCATTTGTTTTTTTTGTTTTTTTTTAGGTCTCTGGTATGTTTGAGGTATTTTGGTGAATGAAGGATTGAATGATGATGGACACGTGCTTGTGGTGGATGAGAAAATTATAAAGTATGTTTGGGTCGTGAGTCGGATTAGCTACGTATAGGATAGGTACTGAAGACCAACCTGAGTTTTTTGCCCCCCCCCCACCAAATCGGCCTTGTGGCACAATTGTATTTATTACAATAAATAAAGAAAAAAAATCAAGAGATCAGCATAAAGCAGATATGCAGAGAGCGATAGGCAGTGATAGCCAAGACTGCTACCGTATGACCATTGTGAGTCCCAGTTACTGTATTACTTCTTAACCCGTATTTATCATTCTACTAACAGAGTTCCAAGTATTTGTATTTTGCTGTGTTTAATATATATATATATATATATATATATATATAATCCGCAGACAGATCTGTTTCGGTGTATCACAGCTCATCAGTACGGTTAGACTCCGATTGCTTTTAACCCAGGATTGAAACCCGACCGAAGTGGCGTCAGCCGGCGGTTCTACCTCTGGACCATGGGCGCACGGTAGAAGAAGGCAGACTTTTTAGGATGTATATTGTCATTATACACGCCCAATAGCCAGAGTACTGTAAAATGTAAATCTCTCTTATATCCGACTTTCACTTATATCAGGGTATCTTATATCCGGGTTATATATAAATACATATAAAACCATTTCATTTAATCTAATTCCATTACAATTCTCATTAGGTTAATATTCCTACATAATCATGTATATTTTAATCTTACTCTTGAGGTAAACTTCGTTATTCGCTTATATAATAGGGTACCTTATTTTTATATGATGTAATACTTGACCTTAATAAAAAGGTTTATTACAGAAACATTCTGGGCTGCCATTAAGGAAAATAAAGAACAAACGTTTCCATCCCGATCTCGTCTTCCTAACCAAATTTATGATATTACATATGCGATTACATTTGTTTTTCAATTACGTTAGCCATGAAGTTCTAATGTTTTATTCCTTTTTGAGAAGAGGGGATTCTTTTATTTCGATTCTACATCTGCCTTCATCAAAGTTCCATAATATATCTTTCCGTAATCAATATTTCATTGGACTGTCTTGTATAATGCCTTGAGATCTGTGATTGCAGAAATGAAACCTAAACTCAATGTATTTATCCTCGCGTTTCCGTTTCAATATTTGTCATCAGTTTGTCATTTCTTTGCTTGTCCAGTTTAGTCAGGATGAGATAAATCGATTCGTTTCATTAATAGATTTCATATTTATATATACACTGTATAAAAATGCTAATGATTGACGTCATAGAAATTTAAAACGAATTCTATGATAAATACGTTATCACTGTTATCACGTGACCACATTGTAACTCAATTGATGCCTTTTAATACTGAACATCTTGTTTGTAAAACATCTACCCGTCCTTGAAACAGATAAAACTCAAGCAATATACTGGATTTCGTATTTTGTTTATATATATATACATACATATATATATATATATATATATATATATATATATATATATATTAATGAATATACATATACTTTTACGTTGCATCTGCGTAAGATAATATGTATATTTATTAATATTTATATAATAACTCTGTCTATACTACATTGGGTACTGTTTTATTAACACTTGAATAGTATCTTTATACATGTTTGTATTCCCATAAGGATATTGATTAATCGTTATTTCACATACACACACGCATATATATATATATATATATATATATATATATATATATATGTGTGTGTGTGTGTGTGTGTGTGTGTGTGTGTGTGTGTGTGTGTGTGAAAAGGCAAGATGAAAAATATTATTTCTTATCCGACGCGTTTCAAACCTTTGGGGAACTTATCAAAGCAATGTACGTTTTATTTTGTTGCACCTATTTTTACAAATATTTTATTGTTTATCAAGGCTTTTAAATTGATAAGCCAGAGGCATCCTTGCTCTTGTATATAAACACCTGCAACAAAATGAATCCTACACTGCATTGATAACGTCCCCAGAAGACGAAACACTTCGGCTACGAATAGTTTTCTCCTTGTCTTTTCATTTATTTCGTTTCTTTACAGATACACTTGATCTGCAAATAATTTACGCACACACACACACACACACACACACACACACACACACACACACACACACACACACATATATATATATATATATCTATATATATCTATCTATATATATATATATATATATATAGATATATATATATATATATATATATATATATATATATCGGTTAAGGCAGAAAACCTTCCAGCATACACCTATCAGAAATACTTTCCACTTAATGTTAAGACTAAGTGCTTATTTTGTCCTCATTTAACCAATGTCTTAACATTATATGTGCGAGATTTCTAAGCGAAAATATGTGGGAGATATTTCTGCTGCACCATATATATATATATATATATATATATATATAGTCACCCGCAGAGAGATCTGTTTCGCTGTATCACAGCTCATCAGTACGGTTAGACTCCGATTGGTTTAAACCCAGGATTGAAACTCTGGGCTATATATATATATATTACAAATCTTTTTAGGTATTCTACAATTTCATTTGTAATACGTATTTCGCAGCCGGAAAAAAAGGCTGCTCGTCAGACCCAAAAGATACAGCAGTTAATAATATTCAAAATAATCCCGAAAATAGTTACACGTAGACACTCATATGCCCATGTCGAGAATAGACATTTGTAACGATAATCTACAAAAACAATTCCTCGCTCATTCAAAAAAAAAAAAAAACAGAGCGAAAAAAAGAAAAATATAGACAATTGATAAATGGAAAGAAACATAGAAAAAGAAAAGAAGGGGAAGGAAAACGAACAGTAAAAATAGAAAAGTAAAGTTAACGTCTTAGATCGACATCAGCATCTATTGAAAATCACCTGCTTTTTTAGAAAAACATGACATAGAAATTTAACATTAAAATTTAATTTTAAATATAATGGGATATATTCACGGTAAAAAATAAATTGTAAATCATACATTTTAGCACAGATTAAAATATAACCAGTAGTAGTATTATATTATAAATTGGGTTAAAATAATTAAAACTTATAAAAACAAATTATAGATAAAATACAGAAAATTGATAAACGGAAAGAAGAGAAAGAAAAAGAAAAAGAAAAGAAAGGGAAGGAGAACGAAGAGATAGATAGAAAGGCAGTTAAAGTTAACGTATTAGATCGACACCAGCGTCTATTAAAATTCATCTGGTATCTTATAAAAACATGACATGGAAATATAGTTATTAAAATTTAGTTATAAATAAAAGAGGATATATTTACGGTAAAAAATAAATTGTAAATCATACTTTATAATAGAAATTAAAATAAAACCACTTGTAGTAATATATTATAAATATAGTTAAAATAATCAACACATATATAAGATGATAAATAAAATATTAAATACAATTTTTAAAAAATCTTTGAAATAATAGTAATAAATAATAATAATAATAATAATAGTAATAAAATAATAATAAATATGTATATCAAAAAATTTTAACACTAATAATAATAATTATAATATTAAAAAAGAAAAAATCATAAATAATATTAATAAAATGATATTATTAATAATAATAATAAATGCATATATAAATAATTTTAACACTAATAACAAAGTAATAAAGATATTATTATCATTAGAAAACATCCTAAAACATAATAATTAAATAATATTATAAGAATGATAATAATAAAACTAATAAAAATATATATAAAAATATTAACACTAACAATAATAATATAATTATTATTAAAAGAAAATAGATTTAAATAATTGTTATAAAATAATAATCATAAACATAATAATAATAATAAAATTATAAAAAAAACAAAAGATATATAATATTTTTAACACTAATAATAATATTATTATTTAAAAATACATACTCATACATACTCACACACACACATATATATATATATATATATATATATATATATATATATACAAACACACTTATATTCATATACACTCATACATAAAAAATACAACCCAAAAACCAATATATACACATATCCGATATATATTCTTTCATTAATATATATACATAAATATATACACACATACATACATATACACACGCATATACATGCACCATACACGCGAACACATATATAAAGACACACACACACACACACAAAGACATACACACACACACATATATATATATAACATAGTGATGATCTACGGATACTGTCTTAATATGTATAGGAAAAACTATTAAAGAGTTGTAAGTTTAAAAATGTATTTTTTTGAGAGTATTTATTTATTTCTATTATTATATTTTATATTTCAGACCGTTATTTGTTTCTGATGAAGGACCAAGGACGGTCTGAAATATAAAATATAATAATAGAAATAAACAAATACTGTCAAAAAAATACATTTTTAAACTTACATTAAACTTACAACTTTTTAATAGTTTTTCCTATATATATATATATATATATATATTTAAACACATATATGCATACACAGATACACACATATATGCACATATACACGTACATACCCACACATTCATATAGACATATATATACAATATTACAATCTAAAGTATTACAAAAACACTACAATAATATGATATACCTATAACCATAATAATTATAAAAAAATTTGGGGGGTAATACGTTTCCAACGGTAAATTTCCGATTTTTCTTCCAAAAAAGCCCCCTTTTTAAATTAAATTGATCTAAACTAATTTAAATTATAATTTTAATCTAGCTAAATTATGTTATATTTATTTTTATGCCTGCATTTAAATAAAAATTCGTTACGTTGATTAAGGAGTGCTTTTGGATTATTGTATTTGATAATAATCAATTTCTCCTCCAGGCATAAATTACACCTATCCCTGAAGTTGTTGGGAGTGTTAGCATATTTTACTATCCTCCATTTGAACAGTGGGATAAATCCTCCACCCTTTATATATATATATATATATATATATATATATATATATATATATACTATAGTCATCTGCAGACAGATCTGTTTCGCTGTATTACAGCTCATCAGTACGGTTCTGATCGCCTCCTAGCCCAGGATTGAAACCCGACCGAATTGGCATCAGTCGGCGATTCTACCCCTAGCGTCCAGTAGAAGAAGGCAGGTTTTTTAGCGCGTTTAAACAAGCCCAATAGCTCCAATTCATTATCGAATGAGCGTGCGTGCGTGTATATATATATATATATATATATATATATATATATATATATATCAGCATGCAGTGTGGGTATAGAAGAATCCAAAGGAGTATCCTGTACATACTGTGGTAGGATAACTCTCTAAGAGTGCTCTATGTATATACATATAGAGCAAATATAAGAAAAATTAAGGTAGACAGGTTATTTTATGGTAAATTTACCATGCAATAACGTATCTGCCTTCATTTTTCTTATATATATATATATATATATATGTGTGTGTGTGTGTGTGTGTGTGTGTGTGTGTGGTGAGAAAAAAATAAAATCTGTATGTATTGAGTTGATGTATTCACTGAAGTTCAAAACAGAAATGAGGCTGTGTACACAGCACTGCCGTAAAAAAAATATATCTTTGTGCGTTTAAAAGACGCGATGCATAATTGAATCGAATTTTATTGCCTTGAATTGTCACTTCACGAGTAATAATATTAATAATAATTAGGATATATAGCCAAAAACAGACTTAATAAGTGCTACAAAGGACAGGAACTTGTGCAGTACCATGAATGCCCACATCCTGAAGGGAGACAGCAAAAAAGAACAAGAACAAGCATGCGCAAGTTGTTGGCAGAATAAGAATTAGTAGCACTATTTCCATTGTTCAGACTATTGTAATTATTTCTGTGTAACTATATGGCTACCAGAAGTGGCATCGCACAAAAACGAGAATGATATATCCCAGTGATCGTAATAAAGGGCTCGATGCGAAATTTCTATCACCTAAAGAAGGCAGAAACGTACAACAGCCGAAAGGTCGTAAACATGGCAATAAAGTTGAGGACAACAGTCCGAAGAATATTAATTGTGTAAATCTTAGAAGTATAGACAAATACTAAGGAATTAAGAGATATATCAAAATAAGCTTTATTAAGGGATACATGGGGACAGAAATTTATGGAGAGCCATGATCTCCCACGTAGGCTTGCAGATGAAGAATGATTCCGACTCTTATTATGTGCCATGTAACTGAGATCTTGTACCAATGAAAGTTGATTAAACCCTATTTTATAAGTATTTATGGTTAGCTAAATTTTGTTGCTAACCAACCCGTTCCTGAACTTTGTTACATATTCATTAGGCGTTCTACATTTGCAGGCTTGTATTAGAATAAGCTAAACTTAGCAGATTACTGTGTTCAGTCGAAAAAGTAATACAACATTCATAGCCTTCCGTAATTTTAAAATTATGTTGTCAGTGTTTCATTTATACACATTGAATATGACAAATGAATGTAAACGTCCCAGGCAGACATTGTAAAATGAAAATCGTAATGTTGCCGTTTATAGGGTGCGCGTTGTGGTGCAGTGGATATCGGCTCGGAACGAGAAATCGGGGAGCCGAGTTCGAATTCTAGTTGAGTTCCTCGCATTCACTTACGCGCAAATTCCTTTGAGATCCCTCTCTTCCCTACATTTATGGTCAGTACTTAGATGGGTGACCGCTTGGGAATACCTGTAAGCGTATAGTAACGGATGCAGTGGATATCGGCTCGGAAAGATAAATCGGTGAGCCGATTTCGAATTCCAGTTGAATACCCTGCATTCACTTAAACACTGGTACCCTTGGAAAAGGTATTAATCCGGCCTTTCCATCCAGTTATGGGTTAAATAACAGGGCAGGACTTGGGGATCGTGCTCTTAAATAATAAAAAAATCCCAATGAAACTTGACAATCGAAAAGAAAAATGTATTACTAGACACAAAATTGATATAAAAAAACATGAATAAATTGTTGAAAGAAAAAGGTATTACCAGCAGTAAATAAATAAAAATTTAGTTGGTAATAAATGACCCGCCGAGGTTGATATGCCATAAAAACAAAACAACCATCCAACCCTACATTTATGAGATAATCGAATGTCAGATTGGGTTCTATAACCTTGGTTGGAAACCAGTCTACCTCAGAAAGTAATAACAACCTACTGCGGGATATTCTGGCCAGTGAGTCATGTCTCTTTCGAGATATGATCGTTGAAGCGTGTATAATGTATAGCAGTGAACTGAATATTGTTTATAAGAAAATAATTCCCCTTTTATACAAAATATGTGATAGTAAGGCCTGTCCAATATTTGTTGAAAAACTCAAGAGAATCTTAAATTCTGGATTAAAATCAGAGTAAAAAAATGATAAAAAACGTAATTTTCCTTAAAAAATAAATGATCGCATATCATATGTTTTTGTCTGCAACATTTTTAAAGAGAAAGGAAACAAGTTAAATACACATTGCCACCGAGAAAGGTGGCACAACGTATGTTCTGTAACGTTATGATTAAATAGTTCCTCTGACAATGACGGTACGCCAACTCCGAACATCATTACAAATGCCAACTGCCATATCATGTTAAAAAACCAGTTCCCATACGGTCACTAATACTGGGTATGACGATAAAATAATCTGCCGACAAGGGCTTTAATCGGGAGACTGGAAGTTTTGTGGAGCGTGCAATTACCTCTCACTTGGCGTCGTTCCCAGGCCCAGTCTTACTCGAGGTTGTATCGCCTGTTACGGTCGCAGCTGTGGGCAAATAGTAAAACAAACAAACACACACACACACACACACACACACACACACACACACACACACAGAGAGAGAGAAAACACTACGAAAGCATAAAAAATATTTTAAATTAAAAATATACCAGTAATATATTTCGAGGTAAAAAAACAAATTACCAGTCAATTAAGTGCCATACATAATACTCGCTTTGGGCGATCATGTCTCGAAAGAGGCATGACTGATTAGGCAGAAGATTATCAGCATGTTGACATTATTTTCTAAGGTAGACTGGTTGCCAAACTAGGCTATAAAATCCAATCTGTTCTGTTATTTAACTCATAACTAAGGAAAGAAACTGATTAGTAACTTTCCCAAGGGTATTTGAGCGTAAGTGAATGCAAGGAACTCAACTGGAATTCGAACTCGGTTCCCTGATTTTTCATTCCGAGCCGATATCCACTGCACCATAACGCACATCCAAAAATTACCACTCAGTCAGTCAGTTAAGTGCCTTCCCTGATGCACGCTTGGGCGATTATGTCTGAAAAGAGACATGACGTATATAATTGTAGCGCTTCACCCAAATTCATTTAAAACACTACGAAACAATCAACATGAAATCTTTCATGGCATTAATCCATATAGTATCCCACGTTTTAAATCAAACTACATTCCAAAATATAAGTTCAACTAAAGTACGACAGGAAATGCAAACAGCACTGCTTCTGGTAATTATGTTTACAAAAACATGTATAATAACAAAGTCTGAGTATCATCTACCATGTACTCAATTGTGAAAGTAGAATAACATATTATTTATTACTTCAAAGCTCCCAAGAAACTTAAATTTCAGCATTAAATAACACATATTTTGTTAAACAGACAAGCCAACTAACTGTACGGTCTTTGAAGTCAAATAACGGCAAGCCTGATCACTACGTAGATGGATTATCGCATTGAAATTGCTGTAAGCTTGAATATTCAGGTATAGTAAGCGATAATAGTTCGGGATTGTTCATTTGAGAGAAGAGTTCTAATTCTTGTTGGGTTCATTATATTCACCTACGCGCAAATACCGTAAAGGTATTAATCAACATCTTCCTCCTAGCTATGGATTAAATAGTAAAATCTTTATAATCTTTTTTTTTATCATATCACCCCGAGCAAGGTGGTAACACCACTGATGTGCAGGGGGCTACGTAAGAGTGAAAAGATTGGAAAAGAGAAAGCCGAAACCACATCCTAAACAGGGAACACGTGATGAGCCTTTACACCTGTTCAATAGACCTGGGTGAAGTGTAAACCGGGCGACAGTTTAGTCTATCTACTCCAATAATCTACCCCTAAAAAGAAGATTTTCAATTTAAAAATAATTTTTGGCTTTAAATAACCCTGAAAAAGTTTGATAAATCATAGAAAATGAATCAATCAAATAAATCAAGAATTACGAAGAACGCATCAGGCTGAACACGATAGCGGACGAAATAAAGATGATGTTACTCGCTTGAATGATACGCGAGATAACATTCCAGTTCTATCTTGTTCTTAACGATAAGTAATTTGACTAAAATTTCCGGTTGCCATAGCGAAGTGCTGACAAGCTGTAAAGATTTTCAAAAGAAAATATATCCAATCCGATTGAAATATTCGGTTGCTATTTCTCGTCACAGAAAATCGAAGTGCTGCTGACAATCCAAAAGGATTTTCAGAAGAAAATATATTCAATCCCTGCAGTGTTATAATCTGTAAGGCGACTTCTTTCTACAGATAGTATTTAAATACGGGAGTTAATCTGACTCGCTTCGCTCGTGGCATTTCATTAATCCGTTTTGGGGTCCTAGGGACCCTTTACAGGCACTAATCTTTACGACAACATTGTGATAACTTCAAATACGATATTTAATCATCATCGGCTTGTTATTGTGACAACGCAATGCATTTGTTAGACGCTGGGTAAAATGAATTGTAATGAAGCAAATCTGTGTCCGTGAAAATTTTAACATAAGCCTGGCAATGCTTGTTGCCCTTCGCAACAGGTTACAGATGGGATTCTGGAGTGGGCTTCATCTTCTGATAACCTTTCTTGACAGAATTTTCGCAAAGTGGCGTCAAATAAGGTTATCACGTGGCCAATCGGATGCAATTCCAAATCTGCTGTCTCCTTGATTTCAAATATTGAACCCGACAAGCAAGGACGGTTGAGTGTGTGCGCTCACAAGAACAAGAGCCGAAGGTCAGCGTTTGTAAATTCACCAAGTCGACCGCAAAGATATTGTCAGTTGGGCGTTGACGACAATGGCGCTGTTTTACACGGGCCAACACCGCCATCAAGACTGCGCGATTCGAAGTAGGAGGCTTTACGGGATAAAAATCACAGTGTTCCAATAGCGATGCACAAGTTGATAATAATCGACCAATTTTCATCCAAAACATTTGCATATTGCTACAATTATTGGTTCTAAAATAAAGTCTAAAATTCCATCTAAATCTTGCGTTAAATATTCGCTGATAGCATCCGTGGCCGAAGACTCGTTGTAAATTAAAGAATTGCCATACAAAAAAAAAAAAAAAAATTGTTTTATTTTATTTTGTTTTAATATACATTAGTTGAAAGAATTTTGTTATATATATATATATATATATATATATATATATATATATATATATATATATATCCAAGTGAATAAGGAACGAAGAAAAAATTAACAATGTTCAAAACATTAATTTAAAGCAGTGCTCAGGATAAAATAGAGCTGTGAATACTTATAATAAATTATACTTTAGAACATGCACAAATTATCATCTAATACAAAGTACTACCCGATGAAATATTGTCCTTTCAATGTTGAAACAAAATGTGCACTTTGTAGTAGATGATAATTTCTACATATTCTATATATATATATATATTGTTTTTTTTTAATCATATCACCCCGAGCAAGTCTGTAACGCCACTGATGTGCAGGGTGCTACGTAAGAGTGAAAAGATTGGAAAAAAAAAAAGAGAAAACCGGAAACCACATCCTAAACAGGGAACAAGGGATGAGCCTCTTCACCTCTTCAATAGATGTGGGTGGAGTGTAAACAGGGTGATAGGTTAGTCTATCTCCTCCAATCGGAAAAAAAAGGAAAAGGAGTGAAAAAAGATTGGAAAAGAGAAAGCCGGAAACCACATCCTAAACAGAGAACAAGGGATGAGCCTCTTCACCTGTTCAATAGACATGGATGTTGTGTTGTGATGATGCTTCGTGCCAAGATTGATGTTTTTTCAGTGATTAAAAAATAGATATTCTGGTAATGAGGTTTTGTCGTAAAGTGCTCGATATTGAAATAGAAATAAAGCGCTAACAAGATTAATGTCGAGAAGTTTGTTACTTAACTGTGCAGAGTTATGCTGACTTCGAAGTTTCAGGAAGGTACCATTAGCACATGGAGAAAAAAGCCTTGAGGAGTGAGGACATCACAACGGTGTCTTCACGAAACTTCAAAGTCGGTACATAACTCACCATATTAATCATATATATATATATATATATATATATATATATACAGTGTGTGTGTGTGTGTGTGTGTGTGTGTGTGTGTGTGTGTGTGTTGCGTCAAGATTGTTGTTTTCTTCGTAGGTTCGATTTCTGCCGAATGACACACATTTACGTAACAAAATTGATCGTACATAATCAGGCCGGTAGAAATAAATATGTCATACTTTTTTATTATAAACAGAATATCTACTTAAATACGAGTATCCATCAAGAATAATGTTCAAACAAATCATTTCAAATATATATATATATTCCATTTTTAAACAAGTTATTTTGCTACTCAGGTTTCTACAATGAGTGGAGTTTCAGGTGATTTTTAATAACTGATTTTACCTTTTACGGTTTTTCTTTTTATGAACGCTATATACATATGAAAGTGCGGTGTGGCGCATTGGATATCGGTTCAGAACGAGAAATCGGGGAGCCGAGTTCGAATTCTAACTGAATTCATTGCATTCACTTACGCGCAAATACCCTTGGGAAAGGTATTAATCCGTGTATTATTTCCAGTTATGTGTTAAATAACAGGGCAGATTGGATTCTATAGCCTTGGTCGGCAACCAGTCTACCGCAGAAAGCAATGGCAACCTACTGCGGGATAATTTTCTGCCCAGTCAGTCATGTCTATTTTGAGACATGATCGCCCAAGCGTGTATCACGTATGGCACTTAACTGACTGATATGTATATATATATATATATAGTACATGATTATAACACTACTATACATATAAATTATTGTATAAATGTTGTAACCTAATCATTATTTTAAAAGATTTTCCCTACTGATCAAGACGTCGTTGAATTACAAGTGAGGTTTTAATAGGCGAAGTATCTTACCGTACTGAAAGAAATATTATATTTATATGGCCCAAGACATAATACGTAACCCCGCTTCGTATTCCATCACAGATTTTCTACCTCTCTGTCATATTCAATACATTGTTGAAAAGTAAACTTACACTTTTATGAATTTAGTATTCGTCCATGAATTCAATATTTCTGGCACATCTGGTCTTGTATCTCTACTATGTGTTTAGATATTCTTGATAAAATAGAAAAAAGAAGTTTTCAGTGTTATCAGTCCTGACCGTGCATATCGGCTTCTGTCCATCTCTTACCATTATAATGTAGCTTTCTCGTGGCTTTTCTATAAATATATTCATGGTAATTGTTCTGATGATTGTTGGTTGGTTGTTTTGTTTTATGGCATACTAGCAGCATAGCCCGGCGTTGCTCGGGTGTAATGAAAGCTTTAAAACTAATCCATGGTCGTGGTGCTCAAACTCTTTGAACGTTGGCATGAAAGAATAAGAAAAAATAGTTGTTTCCAGTTAAAGCGAAACCGTAGACCGAAAGAAAAATGAATAGATGTAAGTCAAATTTTGATTTCCTAGTATCGATATCAAATAAGTTTTTGAAAAGATCAGAAAAGATAAAGCCGGAAACCACATCCTAAACAGGGAACAAGGGACAAGCCTCTTAACCTGTTCAATAGATGAGGGTGGAGTGTGAACCGGGCGATAGACAGATCCATCTACTCTAATTGAGAAAAAATAAAAAAGGTAGAAGATTGGAAAAGAAAAAAACCGGAAACCGCATCCTAAACAGGAAAAAAGGGATGAACCTCTTCACCTGTCCAATAGACGTGGGTGGAGTGTGAACCGGACGATAGTTTAGTCTATCTACTCCAATTGAAAAAAAAAAGTGAGGAGATTGGAAAAGAGAAAACCGGAAACTGCATCCTAAATAGGAAACAAGGGATGAGCTTCTTCACCTGTTCAATTGACGTGGGTGGAGTATGAACCAGGCGATAGTTTAGTCTATCTACTCCAATTGAAAAAAAAAGTGAGGAGATTGGAAAAGAGAAAATCGGAAACCGCATCCTAACTAGGAAACTGGGGATGAGCCTCTTCACCTGTTCAATAGACGTGGGTGGAGTGTGAACCGGGCGATAGTTTAGTCTATCTACTCCAATTGAAAAAAAAAAGTGAGGAGATTGGAAAAGAGAAAACCGGAAACCGCATCCTTAACAGGAAACAAGGGATGAGCCTCTTCTCCTGTTCAATTGACGTGGGTGGTGTGTGAACCAGGCGATAGTTTAGTCTATCTACTCCAATTTGAGAGTGAAAACAAAAAATATTAAGTATGGGAAGCCATTGTAATAAACCAATGACTTCGGTTATTAATTATAGGCATTTAAGGATATTTTTGGAGATTTCATAGTTTATTTTGTTCAGATTATGTTTCAACTCTTTTATGTATTTTGCTTCTAGAATTTTTAGTTTTTGTTTATTGTTTTTCTTGTTTAACTATAGTTGTGTTTTCAACGAGGGTTTTCCGGAATTATGTATGTGGCCAGGCATGTTGTTTTAAATGTTTAAAAATCTTAGTGAAATGATTATTTAAAAATCTTTCTGGCGTACACGTGTCATGAAACGCGAGAGGAGTATTCCTTGCATTGATATTTGGCCTGGACATTCACTGCAGTGATCCATTAACAGCCGTCATGGATCCGACCTTGCTGCTCGATCGCCGACGGAATATAAAGAAAGAGCGGATCTGGGACGGAGGATGCGACTTACAATTCCACAATCACCCCTTCGGATAAATAGCATAGGATAAGGAAAAGAAACAAAACGTTTATTTAGTCTGGCTCAAAGCACTCATTCACTTTCAATCCCAGTTTTAATTTTTCTTACTTTAGAAGTTAAGTTTAGTGGATACCTGTATTTGAAATAAACTTCCGTTAATTTGATTTTTAAAGAGTGTGTAGCTCACCCGAGTAAACATCCGAAGAGCATGTTTTTTATTAAGTAATGTATACGCACTACCGACCACAATTATTACGCCACCTCAGTGTTTTAAGAAAATGATGCATTTCATACTATTTTTTAGTATTTATTGCCAAGTAAATAACTGCAAATGAAAATAGAATTGTTCTTTTGTTAATACTGCACAATAACATGTGCATCAAATGAATTTATAAATATTTAATAATTACCTATATTGCAGTTTCATCAATGAAAGAATGAAAAAATTTAATGTGATTCGGACGAGTTCATCTTTGCTTCCTTGCCTTGTAAAATTTTGCAAAGTAATAATAACAAAAGAACCACTCTATTTTCATTTAGAATTGTCCACTAAAGATAGTATAAAATACACTCTTCATTTTAAAAAACCTGGGTGGCCCAAAAATTATGGCCGGTAATGCATATATATATATATATATATATATATATATATATGTGTGTGTGTGTGTGTGTGTGTGTGTGTGTGTAAACGGGGCCGGTGTATAATCTTCGTATCCAACAGCATCTATGATACTGGGTCCTAACTCTGGTACATCTCAATTTTCATAAGGTACGAAGGTCATTCAACAAATAAGGTGAATTTTTCGGTATAAGGACTTCCAATACAGATAGAAGCTTACTTAAAGGAAAAAAAAATATATAAAAGTAAACTTCTATCTGTATTAGAAGTCTTTAATTCTCCCTATTTACCGAATAACCCTCGGAGTATTCATAAAAATACAAATTTTATTATAACATAATTATATGCCATAATGGATCATATGCAATACAGGTGAACAATTCAACTAGAAAAATTGAAAAGAAATACAATGTATCTAAATACAAATTAGAGACATGTCATAAATAGATTATTATATCTTAAATACATCAAAGTTTTTCGACAATTTTTTGCATCAGTTTGTGATTTTTCTTGTTATAACATTGAATAAATTATTTAAACATTCAAAATTATGGATAAAAAATATTGATTATCATACAGTTTTTTGCTATTCGTGACATTACATGAGCGAAACCAATTCACGGATTTGGACAAAATAAAATCTTGCTA
Source organism: Ascarosepion bandense (assembly GCA_037127315.1). Taxonomy (NCBI): domain Eukaryota; kingdom Metazoa; phylum Mollusca; class Cephalopoda; order Sepiida; family Sepiidae; genus Ascarosepion; species Ascarosepion bandense. The sequence goes on from JBBBDQ010001598.1 coordinate 1,425,047, forward strand.
GTTCTTTTAAATCTTGTTCCACCAGCCATTTACTCAAGCTCCTTAAGTTATGCATTGTTTTATTCTGTGTTTCTTCGTCGGTGAACATGACTCTCAACAATATCCGATTTTTTATAGATATTATTAAGGTCTGTCTTTTTACCATACCTTCAACCCCTTTGAACTGCTATACATTTTCACAAGCTCATTTCGTAGTTTACTCGCTGTTTCTGTTTGTTCTTCTCTTTATTATAATGCTTTCAAATTCTTCAAACCATTCCTTATTACGTGCCCTAGACATTTCAATTTTCTCCTTCTGATGTTAAATTTTAACGTCTTTTTTGTTGTATTTTACTTTAAATGTCTCTCATAATATTTGCTTTAATCATTTGACTCCAAGCAAAGCGATAATACAACTCCGACCAAAGCTGTTCTTGAGAGTGACAGAGAAACTGAAATAAATGAAGAAGCGGTAAATTTTCGTTGTAACTCCCGACGCTTTTCCCCTTCAAATTTATCCCAAATAGCATTATCTCTGTGCAAATGTATATGCTGAACTCAAATCAACAATTAGTTATTGAAAAAACTTACCTTTTTTATCTAAATGTCCATAAAAAAACGAACTATATCTTGCACTTTTTCTCTCCCGTAACTCTCACGAAGTCATGTAATTAACTGCAGAATGACGGACTGCGTATGTGAACGAATTTTGGCAGATTTTTGGTCGATTTTTCTTCATTTACTGATAGTTCCGGCGATGTACTTCCGGTAATGAAAGTAATGCGCTATTGTATATTTACGTTTATTACTTTTATTACAGGAAGTACATCGCCGGAAGTTTCAGTAAAGGAAGAAAAACAACCAAAATTCGACAGAAAATTCTGCCTACGTAGAACGTCATTCTGCAGTTAATTTCATGACTTCGTGAGAGTTACGGGAGAGAAAAAGTACGAGATATAGTTCGTTTTTTATGGGCTTCAAAGCAAAAAAAGGAATTCTCTTCAATAATTAATTGTTGATTTGAGTTCAGCATATACATTTGCACAGACATTATGCTATTTTGAATAAATTTGAAGTGGGGAAAAGCCGTCGGCACCTAAAATGAACATATACCGAAGAAACTTCAGAAAGACATGGCGATTGACGTTGAATTCTTGGAGATTCTCGGTTGTGGGGAGGGAAGAAATCAGAAGAAAACCACAGACGAGAGGTGTGAGAAAATAAATTATGAGAATAGAACTTACGGTTACATCTAACTAGTTCAATAGTAAAACCCAAGTAGTAGACTTAAATTCATACGGTCAGGGTACCAAAGAGGAGAGTTCATTAGAACAACTACCATGAAAGTATTTATTAAAAAAAGACAGATGGAAGCTATATCACAACCCTGGGAAAGTAGCTGGTCTCAAGTTGTTACTTCAGGATTGATATCATTTCGAACCTTTCATTGGATTTTATCTAGAAACTCGAGATAAATAATGCCGGGAAACTGGACCTAATATGGCAGCGACATTCAATGCACGGACAAATCATAGATTTATAAGTGTGCCAGATGGATTCAGACAAGAAAAAGGTTATCTGGCATGATACGGTGAATCAATTTTTCTTTTCAGGGGACCGCGCAATTGATTCAATATAATCACTCCACTTTATGTCACAGAAAACATGAGATCAAGAAGGCGCAAACAGTTGCTCTCCTGGAACCTAGTAACAGCTTAGCTGGTGTAGGGCAAAAATTGTTTTATATGCCGATTAACAGGAATTTCATTTCTGAGGCATTAAAATTTACAAGCCATTTCTTGCCTAGTTAACTACGAGTATGTGGTCATCTTCGAGATCAGCTTTCAGTTTTATATCTTCTTTTATGTGCCCTGTCCTTTCAGGACGTAGGCGATCATTGCTTTCCACGTCTCCCTATCCCTGGTGGCTCTTAGCAAGATTTCTTCACCGCGCAACCCCCGTTCTGTCATCCACCTGCTCAGGCCCTTCAAATATGTTATCCGTTGCTCTCTCTCTCTCTCTCTCTCTCTCTCTCTCTCTCTCTCTCTCTCTCTCTCTGGCCTGTCAGTATCAGGTTCTGCAATCCCAACTTTCTCACTGCATGTCCCAGGAACTTCAGTTGCCTCTTCCTGATGCTCAATATTAATTTTCTTTTTGTTGCCATTCTTTCCAACACCTCATCGTTGCTCACATGCTCTGTCCATGATATCCGCAGCATCCTTCTGTATCGCACTAATCAGAAAGGTGTAAATAGTTCAGCCAAATGTCTAGTTAGAAACTGATGACATCGGGGAAAAGTATACAAATAATAAATTTAACGAAAAATAAAATGAAATAAAATAACTATGGATTAACCCAAGTTTTTTTTTTAATATTATAACCGTCCATTTCCTGATTTCTTGTTTGGTTCGAAGTAATTTGACCTTCGAGGTGTTGTTCGCTGTCGTAGCTTTTAGCTAACACCGTTGATCCAGATCGTAAGTGATTATTTATAGCGTCTTCTGTTGCTAATTATATATATGGTGTAAACTTTCGAGTATGATCTAACAGGACAACTTATCGTGATCTACGCGTTGATAAAATCCATTACATTAAAATATAGATTGACAATACATATATACGGAAGGAGACACAAAAAAGTAGTCGTTATCTAAACTTATTTATAAATGGAACTTTCTCTCTGTGTGTATGTCTGCCTGTGTGTGTCTGTATGTCCATTACCTATAGACTCCGAAACGGCTGAACCGATTTTCTTGAAAATTTACACAGTTGTACTATAAGCGTCTGCTAGTGTTCTTAGCTAGATTTTGTGTCGAGGTACCCCCGATAAATATCGAAAATCAAAAATCGAAAAAATCGGGTTATAGAAGGAATGGTCCGATTTTAATCAAATTTGATAGACTCATAGACAAAGACATAAAAATACGATATTCAGAAGTTTCAAGGTTGCAGTTCTTACAATGATGCAGAAAATCGAGAATATATATATATCCAACGTCCAAAGAGTCTGAGCTCTAGGACCATGGATTAGTTTTAAAGCTTTCATTACACCCAAGCAACGCCGGGTTATACTGCTAGTTTAATATAACATAAGAATTTACTTCTTCGATGCGCCATTTACCTTAGTATAATTGTAGTTCTTAGTCTCAGCCATGATACCACTTACTCAGAGGACTTATTTAGCTTACAAAATTCAGTTTACGACGAAAAAACTTATTTGATATCGATACCAGGAAATCAAAATTTGACTTATATCCATTCATTTTTCTTTTAGTCTACGGTTTCGCTTTAACTGGAAACAACTTTGCTTTTTAGTCTTTTGTGCCAACGTCCAAAACGTCTGAGATTCAGGACCATGGATTAGTTTTAAATCTTTCATTACACCCGAGCAACGCCTGGCTATACTGCTAGTATATATATATGTATATATATATATATATATATATAGAGAGAGAGAGAGAGAGAGAGAAAGAGAGAGAGAGAGAGAGAGAGAGATGTCGATGGATAAATTGTCGCCATCCATTTTATGTTTTTTGTTTCACGCGGGCCTGTTGTTTGTTTCTGACTTTGTGGACTGCACAGCGTAGTAGGATCAGATAGGCGCCGTCTGTGAGAAAAGAGGAGCTTGACGCAATTCCCTCCGCCATAAATTTTGAAATGTTATAGTGTCCTGCTTGATATTCGCGCTGGAAACTACATTGCAAACATTTCAGTGTATTTTAGTGTCAATTTGTGGACAGTGCAGAGGATTTGGAAAGCGATGGATGAGTCTAATGGTGATTACGAAGGTGTATGGAGTGATTACTAGCGATGACGACGTTGTACCTTCATTCGTCTTCCCACAAAGACTTAGATTTAATACAGAGGCCTACATCGAGTGCCTTGGGGAGGCAATGATACTGGAGGTGGCTAATGGAGGTGGCTACTGAAACACACTACTATGTCTGGCAACAGAAATATGCACCATTCCACACAAGCAGGGGAACCCATTTAGGTGAGTCAGGCAATTTCTGCGGTTATATTATCCCTTACAACTAGTCACCTAACATTATTATGTGCGGGGTGCAGTTGAGTTAGAGACCAACAAAACCCTTTCTGAAACTGATGAACTAGATTATGTCAGCATTAAGACGCATAAGATTCCAGTCGTCTGGAGACCGTGGCTGAAGTAAATGTCGATTTTGCTTAATAATTTTTTTCTTTGGGAGTTTAAGATACTGGGCAATACCCTTAAAGAGGAAGGAAAAACTTGAAGCAACTGAAATGTGGTTCTACAGAAGGATGCTGCGAATATCATGGATCGAGCATGTGAGCAATTATGAGGTCCTGGAAATGATGGAAACAAAAAGGAAATTAAATTATTCATCAGGAAGAGACAGCTGAAGTTCCTGGGACAGGCAATGAAGAAGGAGGGCCTGGGGAACTTGATACTAACAGGCCAGATAGAGGGAAAAAGAGACAGGGGGAAGTGACGGATAACATATTTGAAGGACCTAATCAGGTGGATGACATAACGGGGATTGCACGGTGTAACAGGAGAAGGTGCGCACAGGGCCACCAGGGATAGGGAAACGTGGAAAGTCATGATCGCCTACGTCCTGAAGGGACAGGGCACATAGAAGAAGAATTTAAGATATTATTGTGTAATTTTGGTTAATATGTCTGTTAAATTGAGATGTTAGTGTTATTTTCATTGTTACATGATTTGTATGACAATTTATTTATCGTAACCAGTATTTTTCATCGTCAATCGCTTTCTTTTGGGGATGCAAGCATCTGACTGGTAGAAGAAATTACTATTGACATATTAGCGACTACAGATATTATGTATTTATTTATTGTTTTACCCCAAGCAAGGCGGTAACGCTACTCATGCGCAGTGGGTACATAAGAGAAAAATATTACATCGGAGGAGAGTAAAGAGAAAGACGAACCACTTACAGGGGACGTCAGAGAAGGGAGCAAGAAAAAGATGGAAATACAGGTGTGATGACAGTTGCAAAGGTAGAGAGATAGGAAAATATGTACAGGGTGATGTAGAAAGAACTGGAGTTAAGAGATGGCATTGACATTGCATTTAAATTCCTGGAGGTTGTAGCCGTCAGGAAAGCAAGAATATGGAAACGAGTTCCACAGGCGGGAATTGCGAGAAAAGAAGCCGAAGGACTAGAATTGTCGGCTGTACTTGGTTGATCTAACTGTGAATGGGTAGGACCCATTTGCCAGTCTAGTTTCACGAGTAAACTCATGTAACAGGGGCACTAGTGACTTAAGTTCGTCGGAGCAGAAGCCATGAAAACATTTATAGAACAGAGGGAAGCCAAATCCTGTCTATGAGAAAGTGGCTGGAGACGAGCCGCCAAGTCGGTACCTATCACATTATTGATTCTCCTTTGGAGCCTGTCAAGAACACTGAGATGAACAGTGTGGGCACCTGACCATATATGAGAGCAGTATTCCATTTTGAGCTGGGTTGAGAGAATTGTTTTACTGGTTTTGGTGGTTTGCAAAATAAGTTTGGTTTTGCTTGGTCCCACGTGTTAAGCAGGTAATTTCCTCTTTTTTTTTTTCAAGGTTTTGTTTTCTTTTAGTTTTTCTTCATTGCTTTGATTTTTTTTTTATGTTTTGTTTTCACTTTCTCTTTTCTTATCGCTGTTTTATGTTATTTTTGCTTTTCTTGCTTTTTCTTCTGTCCTTTTTTTGCGTTTTTGTTTTCCTTTTTTTTTTCTTCTTTTTCATTTCATTGTACTTAAAGATTAATTATAACTTGGTCGATAAATATTGCCACCAGAAATGTTTTCTTGTCAGCTCGATTGGTCAACTCGCTGATTTGTCCCTAGTCACGGACCCAAAAATGGAACAGGTGACTTGTGTTGCCAAATCGTATCTTCGCCAGGCAGCCTCTGTGCTAGGTCAGTCAATCAGTTAAATGCCACACTTGGGCGATCATGTATCGAAAAAGTCATGACTGACTGGGCAGAGGATTTTCCCTCAGTAATTTTTCCATTATTTTCTGCGGTAGACTGACAAACCAAAGCTGTAGAACCCGATGTGTCCTGCTATTTAACCCATAGCCGAAGGGAGAAGTGACGGATTAATACCTTTCCCAAGGGTATTTGCGCGTAAGTAAATGCAACAAATTCAACTAGAATTCGAACTCGGCTCACCGATTTCTCGTTCCGAGCCGATATCCACTGCACCTCAATGCATATCTCCAGTCTGAGCTGCGCGAAAACCCTTAATTTTTATATTAAATTCACATCATACATGGCTTGAGAGCCACACATGATGTACAGTTATTGATAAAAGGGTAATGAAAAATGAAGGTAAGCTTGATATGATATGAATGAAAGCTATATTAGAAGATTACGATAAGTAGGATAGATAACGATTGATGCTAGACTTGAAGAGTTTAAGTCTGTAGTGTCTAGGGAAGCATTTACAAGAGGCTATTTCCAAATTTTTTTTAATCATTTCACCCCAAGCAAGGCATTCCACTGCCACTATAGCGCAGGGGAAGGTGCTGAGAGAGCGATTGGATATAGGAAATGTCAGAAGGAGGGTGATAGACGAGTAAGGAGGTACATAGGAAGAGTGTTTGAGAGAATGGGTGCGAGTTAGTATGTTAGGAGGTGTCTATTGACTTTACATTTAAACTCCTGGAGATTGTAGCTCTCGAGGAAGCAAGTATGCGGAAGGGAATTCCACAGGCGGGAAGTGCGAGAAAAGAAGCTGTTGCAGTAGGAATTGCGGTTACATTTTAACGGTTTCACTGTAAAAGGGTGGGACCTAGTTGCTAATCTAGTATCTCGTGCAAATTCGTACCTAGGGGGCACCAGTGATCTAAGTTAATCTGAGCAGAAGCCGTGAAAGTATTTATAGAAGAGGCACAGAGAAGCCATGTCACGCCGGTGAGAGAGTGACTGCAGGCGGTCAACCAAGTGTGCCAGTTCTTGAGAAATATGGCACTCACTTCAAGAACACTGTTGAATTGTGGTTAATTCGCATTCGTGGAATTAAATGTTTTGTTTGGCTTTTCTTCAACTACATTCAACAATTTCAGACATTAAAAAAAGCGACAAATTCTAACAATTTATCCACAATTCTGACCTCGTCAAAAAGCTTTAGTTTCATATGATTTCACCTTTAAGAATCTAAAAAGGGGTTCTAGCAGGTTTAGAAATATCAAAATTTTATAAACACGCAAAACTAATAACACGGAATTATTGGTGATGACAAAAGACATTATATATTAAAAATTTGCTAGACATACTAACCTAGTCAGTATTACTTATATATATATATATATATATATATATATATATATATATATATATACGAATGGACCCGTGCTGTCAAAAATGACTGCAAAATATTCATATCGATACGCCGTATAAAATAACGGCAATACTTATATATATTGATATACTTATTATTGAGTATTTTACATTAAGAAACAATAAAAAGTAATCTAACATCCTCCCCAGTGCGTGATAGAATATATATATAGTGTATCGAGGCAGCAGATGATTCTCTAAACATGGACTGTTAGATATTAGAGACTATGAATGTCTATTATGTCTAATAATGAGCTGTTCTAAACATCGTATTTTGGCTTTAATTTCAGGTGAAAATAGACAAAAATTCTCCAGCATTTGGATATTTTTTTATAAAGTTGGTTCTAAGCTATCGGCTCACATGAGCCAACTTCAGAGAGGTTACAAGGACGTTAACATAAAAACATCCACCATCAGCGACAATTTTATCTCGTGTTGACATAAAAGTTTGCTAAACAACAATAATTCACTCCACTAATTCTATCTATCTATCTATCTATCTATCTATCTATCTATCTATATATATATATATAAATATATATGTAAATATATATATATATATATAACTATCTATCTATCTATCTATCTATCTACCTATATATATATATATATATATATATATATATATATATATATATATATATATATGATGTGGTGTTACGGATAGCAAGCTTGTCTTTCTAGATCAGTTACACTTAGAAAATCATTGGGCGTTTCAACATGGTGCAAGGGTTTGCAAGCTTGATCAGTTACAATCGGATACTGGGCTTGATCCTCATTGTGTTCCTTATAATTTCGCCCTAGTGACAAAACTATGCTACGTAATGCTCACCAGGATTGTTTCACTAGAACAATTCCGACTGAGTAGTGAGTTCGATCTTTATTTGGTGCTCCATACTTTCGACCTTGTGCCACAAGAAAGCTACGCATAAAAATGTTATCTATCTATCTATTCATCTATCAAGAAAGAAATTCCATCTGAAATTTGAACAATTTATTATGGAATTTCCTCCTTCTCTGAGAAAGATTATTTGTAAGTCGATCATTAAAATTAATTGGCGCAAAATGTCTGCCGTTTTTAATATTTGCCTTAAAGAACATTTTATGCCTAAATACACAGAATAGATAGATAGAAAGTTAGAGAAAAGAACGAATAAATATAGCATAGAACCAAATTAAAGAACAGAATTTCAAATGCTGATTTTATCAGCCAGCAAATGTTTCGCCTTCAAGAGACCAGCATAACAAAATCTATCTACATCTATTTTATTTTATTTTATTTGGCATCCTAAACAAAGCTATGCTTAACCCATCAAAGAATAAGTGTTCAGTAAAAGAGATCAAACAAGCTACCCTACAAAACTTATTATTATGATGTCAATTCATATACAAGAAAGAATAAAACACTGAACATTATTCGTAAGAAGACAAAATGCATGACAGTAAACACGGTGGGAGAGAGACACAGAGTGAGAGTCATAGATTCGTGTTACATATCGAGGATGCTAATAATAAACAAGTGAAACAATTCAATTATATGCACAGTCTAATAACAAACAAAATTGTGAAAGGGAAATTAGAAGATGCAAAGTAATGTATCGTCCTGGCATTAACGATAAAGACTATCCGGCAGCAAGACATCTGAACGCGAGGTTCTGAGGTGCAGGGAACCACCTCTTAATAGCTGTTGTTCTCATGTCCACCTTGACCCGGAGTGGTAGTACCTGTCAGGGTCACAACTATAATCACAGCAAATAGATAAACCCCAAAATCGGGTCAAAACACTTCTTCTTCTATGTGACCTGTCCCTTCAGGACGTAGGCGATCATAGCTTTCCACGTTTCCATATCGCTGGTGGCTCTGAGCACGCCTTCTGCTGTTACACCATGCAAACCTCGTTCCGTCAATCACCTGATTAGGTTCTTCAAATATGTTATCCGTTGCTTTACCCAATCTCTATGAAAGCATAAAAACTGATTTTTATAACAACAATAAAAAAACACATTAAAAAAAGACTACCAGCTACACATCTTTTAAAAAATATTCAGTAATACATTTTTGAAAAACAAAATTACCAGATATACCTTTTTGGAAAAACTATTTCTAGAAATAAATTTGACAGTTGACAAAAAACTCTCTTTAGAAAAAAATACGTCAATGAATCCTGTTCAACAAAATGATTTCTTACAAAGAATACCCATTCTTTTCATACGAATTTATCCAAAAAATCTCGTCGGCAATAAATCAGCCATCGAAGTTGATATGCCGTAAAACAAAAGAAACCAAACCAAACCAAACAAACCAAACTAAACAAACCAAACCAAACCAAACCAAACCAACCGAACCAAACCAAACAAAACAAAACCAAACCAAACCACCACCAAGTTAAGTCATGAAGATTATATCCTTTTACCTTCTTATTTCGTCAATTACTATCAGCCAGTATTTGTTTGTAAACCCTAGGCTGTCATTCGAATTGTGGACCTTACATTATCGATTACGATATCTGAGAGACTTCTCTCAGTTCTGCTCTCTTGTGTGAGTATTCATACATATTTTCCAAGCATTTATTTCAGTTGTAACACTATCGATCATGCGACTAGACTACTAGCTCACCTGTAAGGCCAACTCTTCACCTCGAGACTAGGAAGGAAACTGAATGCAAAGTCTATTCTTGGATGATATGTGGTGAGACCAATGCTACAGTTATAACAGAATATACTATTCAGAAATTTAGTAAAATATCAAAGTTAATTAATTACCATACGTGATACACGCTTGGGCAATAATGTCCCGAAAAAAACATGACTGACTGGGCAGAAGATTATCCCGCAATAGGTTGCTATTGCTTTCTGCGGTAGACTGGTTGCCAGCAAAGGCTGAAGAACCCAATCTGTCCTGTTAGTTAACCCATAACTGGAAGGAAGAGACGGATTAATACCTTTCCCAAGGGTATTTGCGCGTAAGTGAATGCAATGAATTCAACTGGGATTTGAACTAGGCTCCCCGATTTCTCGTTCCGAGACGATATCCATTGCACCACAACGCACGTAACCTATGATTTCAACTCAGCTTATCGATAAAGAAAATGTTGAGAATACTAAACAGAAAGTGGTAGAGAGCCATCAACGCTCACGTCCTGAAAGGACTTGGCACATAGAATAAGAAGATTTTCATCCAAATCGCTTTTCCGACTTTCTGGTGCTGAGAAATTTATAACGACATTTGATTCTAATCAATCCTTTTCGATCTTGTGCCTCTTGAATATTTGAAGCCCTAATGGAATCTCGGCCTCAGCGCGTACATCTGCGAGTGAAGTGTTCATGGTAAAAATCCTAAATATTGAATGAGCCAAAGTGCGCAAACCAAACTCGGTTTCTTTTCTCTCTGATGAGTGGATCTTTTATTCCAACTGTCATTGGTTTTTCCTTCCAGTCTTCTTACGACTTTGATGAATCCTTTCGAGAGCACCGCCACCCGCACTGTTGTTTGTTCTACTTGCACCACTTGTTCCACTTTCAATCTCTTATTCCCGAGTCTTCTTAGTTTTTCTGCTTCCCTTGCTCTTGCCGCTGCCATTCCCAACTATTTAGTTGGGGGTTTTCCACTTTAGGCTGAAACCTCATCAATCATTTTTGACAGCCAGCAACTTAGTGCCCGCCTGTCCTCCTGTTGGAAGAGGTCAGGCAAACGATAAACAATATTCCACCTTTGACAGTAATATGTGGTCAGTCAGAAGGAACATGCGTCTAATTCCTTCGGGGTTGATAGAAGAACAGTAAAAAGAGAAATAAAACCTTAAGAGGTGCGGAAAATGAAGTAAGCCCGGCAAAACTAGACACCTTGCTTATTGATATAGAAATTTCAAAATGATATTTCCGCATTTCGCAATCGGCCTGAACCAGAACATCCTGTATCCTCACCATGGCAATTCATATACTGATGTCCCAATTTTCCTTCACGGAAGCGACATATACCTTGAAAATAAAATAAAAAGCCACTCAGAGTAAAGCTTTTTAAAATTAGCTGGGACAATGATTCAGTCAGTTAAGTGCCATACGTGATACACGCTTGGGCGATCATGTCTCGAAAAAGACATGACTGACTGTGTAGAAGGTTATCCCGCAGTAGGTTGCCATTACTTTCAGCGGTAGACTGGTTGCCAGCCAAAGATATAGCACCCTGTTATTTAACCCATAACTGGGGGGAAGAGACGGATTAATACCTTTCCCAAGGGTACCAGTGCTTAAGTGAATGCAAGGAATTCAACTGGATTTCAAGCTCGGAAGAGAAAATTTGCATTAAATTATTTTCAAACTATTAAAATAATGAATATTTTGCGACATGTGTGTGTTAGGGTGCAGTGGATACCGGCTTGAAATGAGAAATCTGAAGGCCGAGTTCGAATTCGTTGCATTCATTTACGTAATAATATTTTTATAACAGACATTAATCCGTCTCTCCTCCTGCCAGATATCGGTTAAACAACAGGGCAGATTGAGTTCTATATCCTTGGTTGGCAACCAGTCTATCTCAGAAAAATAATGATAACCTACTGCATGAAAATCTTCTGCCCAGTCAATCATGTCTGTTTTAAGATATGATCTCCCAAGCGTGTATCACGTATGGTACTTAACTGACTGTTCAGGAATTAAGCTAATTAACTTGAAATTATCTCTGATCATTAGGTGATTTATGGGATTAAATGTCGAAAAGAAATGCATAAACATACAATTTAAGTAACCAAATTAGAAGTGGAAAATAATGGGCATATTGTGTAATGTTACCTACTTGCGGAAAGTAGTACGCGTTTAACTGCCTCAAGGGTAATAGCCGTAGCTATTTATAGTAATTTGAATTCATACGTAAATGAGTCACCTCGGGGAGCCGAGTTCGAATTCCAGTTGAATTTGTTGCATTCACCTATGCGCAAATACCCTTGGGAAAGGTATTAATCCGTCTATTCCTTCCAGTTATTGGTTAAATAACAGGAAAGATTGGATTCTATAGTCTTGGCTGGCAGCCAGTCTTCCGCAGAAAGCAATGGCAACCTACTACGGGATAATCGTCTGCCCAATCAGTCATGTCTCTTTTGAGACATGATCGCCCAAGCGTGTATCACGTATGGCATTTGACTGACTGACATATTCCTGTACCGAAAAGGTTTTATCCCCCTTTTTATCTGGTACGCTTTCTGGGAACGATCGTTTACACATTACCTTCCTCCCTCTCGCTAAGAGATTGTCTAGATATGGATGATATTGACCATTGTTTTTCAAATGAGCGTTCCTACAACTATCTTGGGTGAGCAATTGCCGTTAATTTTATAATGGCCTCACAAACAGCAGTTTCAACAAGAGATGCGTTATTTGTTTGTTTTTGTTTTTTTTCTCCAATCGGTTTTGAAGTCGTTAGCATTTTTTGTTCTAGCTTCAGCTGCTTGTATTCTAAGCCACGCTTCATCGTATTGATAATTATTAAGTGATCATTGTTTGTATTGTTCGTTAGATTTTTTTTAATCATTTCACCCCAAGCAAGGCATTCCACTGACACTTTTGCGCTTGGGGCTACATAGGGGAAGGTAAATAGAAAGAGGGGTTAGATATAGGAAATATCAGAAGGGGGTGATAGATAGATGAGTGGGTGGGAAGGGTGTTTGAAAGAATGGAAGCGAGTTAGTTTGTTAGGAGGTGTCTATTGATCTTACATTTAAACTCCTGGAGATTGTAGCCATCGGGGAATCAGTCATGTGGAAGGGAATTCCACAGTAGGGAAGCGCGAGAAAAGAAACTGTTGGAGTAGAAGTTGCGGTTGCATTTTATCGGTTTCACTATAAAAGGGTGGGATCTAGTTGCTAATCTAGTATCTCGTGCAAATTCTAACCTAGGGGGCACCAGTGATATTTCGTTAACGACATTATTGTGCAGTGTTACCTACTCGCAATCAGTAGGATTCATTCAACCGTATCTAGTTATAGTCGTTTTTTTTAAGCTTTAAATGATAGATTTTATGAAATTAAAAACTAATTCAGTCTGATTTTCTGCAGTGAGGAGTTATCATTACTTTTATTATTTGCACTCAATCTATTTTCGTCATCTTTGTTATTATAAAAACTTCAGGCCGTTGTGTACTACAGCCATCGTCAAGAGATTTCAGTTCTGTCTGACCTTCACAGAATTTCGAACTTAAATCCTTTATTTAATCTACGGGTGTAGTTAGTTCTGGTTCTTGTACCTATGTTTAAGTATAGTGTTCTTTTTTAGTACTGTTCAGTTACTGCATGAGAATAGGTTTGCGGTGCCCGGCTAGGGGACTGAACTCATTACTGAAAATTAATTTCGTACAGTAAAATTTAATCGATATTTACATGATTCGGACTGTTTTGGTTTCCATTTGTACGACATTTCGGTCGTTGTACGCTCTGGCCTTCTTCAGTTGCTAGGGACCGAACCCTTTATTATAATCAATATGGTATATCATTCTTATTCCTTACCTAGAGCCTCTTTTAGTAGAGCATGAGTTATCTTCCTCTAACCCTGCTGTAGACTGGTATTTAACTCACAACTTTTTGAGTGAAGTCACAGGAACTAACCAACGTCTATATCCACTGGACTATGTGTCCTCAATTAACTTGGCCTTAGTAAGATTTACATTTTTGTTGTCACCCCTCAACACTGGGTGCCAACTATTTACACAAACTCATTAAGTACGTTATTCACACCTTTATATGAAACTCTTTCCGTTAATACGTTCTACTAGCAGTATAACCCGGCGTTACTCGGGTGTAATAAAAGTTTTAAAACTAATCCATAGTCCTGGAGCTTAGACTCTTTGGATGTTGGCACGAAAGACTAAAAATCAATAGTTGTTCCCAGATAAAGTGAAACCGTAGACTGAAAGAGAAATGAATGGATGTAAGTCAAATTTTGATTTCCTAGTATCGATATCAAATAAGTTTTTTCCTCGTAAACTGAATTTCGAAGGCTAAATAAGTCCTCTGAGTAAATGGTATCATGGCTGAGACTAAGAACTACAATTATGCCTACTTAAAGCCAAACCCAAAGCAAAAACTAAAATAAAAGGGCTGAAAAGATACAGACATACAGGCAGATAAACAGACACACAAACAAACATCTTGCCTTTTATATATATATATATATATATATATATATATATATATATATATATATATATATATATTATCGATTTTCTGCATCATTGTAAGAACTGCAACCTTGAAACTTCTGAATATCGTTTCTTATGTCTTTGTCTATGAGTGTATCAAATGTGATTAAAATCGGACCACTCCTTCTATAATCCAATTTTTTCGATTATCGATTTTCGATATTTATCGGGGGTATCGCGACACAAAACCTAGCTAAGAACACTCGCAGACGCTTACAACTGTGTAAATTTTAAAGAAAATCGGTTTAGCCGTTTCGGAGTCTATATATAACGGACACACGCACACACACAGACACACACACACACTCATACATACACACACATACAAAGTTCCATTTTAAATACGTTTAGATAATACATATCAGTCATAGTTACGCCGAAGTTTAAGTCTTTTTGAATGTATTTTGTTCCCGCTCTTTTCTAGATTTGTTTTCTTTTAGTGTAAATTTTTAAGTTGGTCTAGGTTGAGCATTCTTTATCCTATTAAAAGGTGGGTTTCTCAATGTCTTTTTAGCTATTGTTTTGTCTTTAGCAGTTTGGGATTTATTTTTTCATTAGTTTTGCTTATATAATCATAGGTTGAATCATGAGTAAATTCCCTTTTTGTGTGGTGAGGAACAAAGTATAATGATGAATGAAACATCTTACTAATCATACGTAACAGCTAAGAATAAAGAATTGTATTGTATTGAGATACGACAATGATCAGTATAAAAGCTAATGAATTAACAGGAATTAATCTCCAAAATTGACATAAAGGCCATATTGTGCTCACTGTGAGATCGTTGAATTATTATTCATTTAAAGTTCTTAAACAGAATTTAAAATTAAATGTACGTTTATGCGTTCAGCAACTCAACCATTTACACAAACTCATTAAGTAAGTTATTCAATCATTTATCTGTCACTCTTGCAGTTAATAAGTTTAGATAAGTGTTAAATCTTCTAAGCTGTTTTTTGCGCCGTAGTCAACTGTTTTTCTAATTATAAGTCTAAGTCTTCTTTTTGTTTCCATTTCCCCTAAAAGGTCGTCGTTACTCGTCGTATTTAGTGCCATTGTATTTTCAGTGTTCTTCTGAAGGACCGTATTTCATCTGCCACAATTCTCTTCATCCATGAAGAGATTGTTCAACAATCAAATGAAATCAAATCAGCCAAATAAGAGGATTGATGATACAATAACATTTCAATATTCGTTTCTTTGTTTGGTAAGCCTCTTTCGCTATTCTAATGAGTGTTCGGATTTCACTGTGACCATTCTCATCCTCTATTAAAACACCTCCTAGATACTTAAATGTTCGTACCGGCTTGATTTTGGTATTCCCAGTTTCGAGTTCACACCTTGAGCTTTTTCCTTTTGCTGGGAAGCATACATTATCTTACCTTACCAATATATGATTAATTCTTTGTTTTCGATTTCTTTCTGTATAGGTTCTGGTCATGACGGTAAACTGCATCTGGCAGCAAGACCTCTGACTGGGAGTTTGTGAGAAACATGGAACAACCTCTTAATTGCTGTTGTTTCCAGGTCCACCCTGACCCGCGGTGATAGCACCTGTTAGGTTCCCAGCTATGGGGTCAAAACACTATGAAAATATAAAAATACTTTTATAGAAATATATACATAAAAATACTTCCATAGAAATATAAACAATTTTTGAAGAAAAAATTATTACCATAACACATTTTTGAAGGGAAATATTTTTCTCCGCAAAAGCATTTTTGAATATAAGACTAGAAGACATTTTCAGTTTTCTAAAATAAAAAAGAATAAAAACAAACCATTTTCATGAAAATCTGACTAAATCTTCTCTCTATAACTGAACATTAAAAAATACCTTAAAACCCCAACTTTTTTGGCATTAAATAACCCACAGAGGTTGATATGCCGTTAAACAAAACTTAAATCCTTCTGTAGAAGATGTTGTAGCTTATCTGCTATTACTACAATGTCATCCACATATTTTATTTAATCGAGTTAGCCACAAGAAAAGCAGTAAAGTCCACTAAAACTCAAAGCTTTTTCAGAGTGGACGAATTCAAAACTAGGGACTTTATTAAGAAACTAAAGAATAATAATCAGGAGGACAGTAGATAGCGATTAACATTGCATCTAACTTTAAGATTAAAGTTGGTTGGAATGTATGGGGCTAGAAGGGTGTTTAATGAGTGAGAAATGCGAGAAATGAAACTTTTAGCCTAGAACTTACGGTTAGATTGAGCCAACTCAAATGTAACTGATAAGACCTCGTCGCCAGTTTAGTGAGTCACCTAAATGCAATACATGATACACACTTGAGCAACCATGTCTCTTTCAATCCAGGACTGACGAGAGTAGAAGGTTTTTTAGCAATAGCCTGCCATTTCCTTCTGCAATATACTGGTTTCAAACCAAGGAGATAAAACCCAATCTGTTCTGTTATTCAATCTATAGCTGGAGAGAGAGAGAGCAGAGGGATTAATAGCAATTTCTAGGGGTATTTGCACGTAAATGAATGCAACGAATTCAACTGGAATTCGAACTCGGCACTCCGATTTCTCATGCCACTCTACTACACGCTTAAATTCATAAAGTCTAGTTAATATTGCGAAGAAATCATCAGAAAAATTACCAAGAAAGTATTTACAGAAAAGGAAGAGAGAGATTTCTTTACGCTGTTTGGAAAATGACTAAAGTCGAAACGCCAGATCAGAACCGATAATATCTCTGATTCTTCTTTGGAGTTTTTTTTATCAAGGATCTGTAGATACATAGCAGGAGTATCTCATGTTGTTAAGGTTGTAGCCGCCGATGATAATTCAAAATTTTGTATATTTACTTCACTCTAACGTTTGTATAAGAGCTATATCTACGGAATAATTAAACTGTTTTAGGTAAGAATTTCAGGAAATCGAAATGGAATAAAAGAGCTTTCGTCCATCCCATCAAATATTGTTAGCGCTCTGGTCAGTCAAGAATCTTATACTAAGACTAGATAGATTTTAACATGAATTAGAGTCGAGTTCCTTATATTCGCTTGCATAGAAATAATATTGGGAAAGTTTTGAATCTATCTCTTCTCTCCTCCAGCTTTGTGTTAAATAATAAAACTTATATCTGAAAAAAAAAACATTGCTCAGTTCTCAGTGCAGGACCAGAAAGTTTTTCCCATCTGAAACAATCCTGTACATATACAAATCTACCATCCGCCCGTGCATTTCGGATGATCCTGTGATCCACCTAGGGGTCCTTGACAAAATCCAACGGAGAATCTGTAATATAATCGATCCTGACTTGGCAGCTAGAATACAGTCATTTACTCACCAACGCAATGGCGCTTCCCTGTGTCTCTTCTACAAATACATTCATGGCTTCTCACTGGTACGCTCTCTATATGAATTTCCTCGAGCCACAAGATTGGCAACTAGGTCTTACCCTTTTACTGTGAAACCAATAAATTGTAAACGCACGTTTACAATGTATTGGTTCTTTTCTCGCACTTCCCGCCTCTGGAGTTTCCTTCCGTTTACTTGCTTCCCCGACAGCTACAATCTTTAAGAATTCAAATGTAAAATCAATAGTCATCTCCTACCTTACTAACTCGCATCCTCTCTCTCATGCTCCTTTCTCCGTCCACCCCTCTCTCATCAGTATTCTCATCCTTCTTCCTGACACCCGCTTTAATCTGTCACTTTTTCTCATAACTTACCTCCTATGTAAGCCTCTGCACAACAGTGGTATTAAAATGCCTTTCTTGGGGCGACACGATTATAAAAAAAATTGCTAAACAATATTCACTTGAAAAAAAGTATTTTGCAATGCAAAAAGTGTTTCGATATTAAATATCTCATAAAGCGTAGATAATTAGTAAAAAGAAAATAACACAAAGAAACAACCAGCTATGAAAAGTTTGCACTGCCTAGACAACAAGGCACTACTGACCAATATCCAAGATAATGACTTGGCTGTAGGAGTTTTTCTATTTTCTTTTTAATCGTTTCACCCGAAGCAAGGCGATACTGCCACTGATGCGAAGGGGGCTGCATGAGAAAGTAAAAGTTAAGGCAGGAGGAGAGCGAAGAAAAAGATAAACCAGTTACAGTGGGTGTCAGAGAAAGGGCAAGAGAATGATGGGAATACAGATGTGAAGACAGTTGCGAAGGTAGAGAGAAATGGAATGGAAATGGAAAAAAAAACAAGATACACGGGGTGATGTTGAAAGAACGAGGGAAGGACTGGAGTCAAGTGGATAAGAGATGGGAATTGACATTGCATTTAAATTCCTGGAGGTTATAGCCGTCAGGGAAGTAAGTATACGGAAGGGAGTTCCACAGGCGGGAAGTAAAACTGATGGAGTAAAATTGTCGGCTGCATTTGGTTTATTTAACTGAAAAAGGGTAGGACCTAGTTGCTAGTCTAGTTGCACGAATAAATTCTAGTTAAGGGGGCACCAGTGACCTTGCTGGATAAAAGCTAAACGCTTCAAGGACCCCCGCTCCGAATTTTTTTTCTGGAATTATCCCCATTACTTTTTCTATGTTTGATTATTGTTGCAAAGCAGCGGGGGTCTTCATTCAGTGTCTTTCTTCTCCTATATTGGCTGCCATTTGAAGGAAGTGAGCATGATATAACTTTTCACAATGACAATAGTACAAAGTAAACGAAACTGATATTGTAAAATTTTGAACTCCAATCGCTGAGTCTACTCTTTTTTCATCTTTTTTTTTTTTTTTTTTTTTTTTTTTTTACACCGCCGGCCAATACAATTGTCTGCCCCTCGTCAAGGATGATATGTTGATTATGACATTAAATTGTAAATAGAACAAAGGCACAAGTCTGGGGAATCTATGAAATAATTTAAAACTCTCGTCAGGAAAATTATGAAGCGAACTGTCTTGAAGTATCGGTTATTTTTCAACATAGTCATTGGACGTGCACTGGAGGGAATTATAGTCGACAAGAATGATTCTGCTTAAATATGCATTTCACGTTATCATTTCGAAACATTACGTGAAGTCTAAGAAATATTCTTTTAAATATATCCGCTTGCTTGGTTAACATATCAGTAGCCATCATCTTTATTCATTTTAATAGATATTTGGTAAAGTTCTTCACAAATACTTACTAGAAATATATATTTATCAAGCTTTTTAATAGTGTAGTTCAATGATATATGTCGAGGGTCCTTAGTGAAGATGAAACGCATTTTAGTAGTAATAATGTTTTCTTCTTAGACCTGATGATTAAGCGCCAATCTGCTTAGGTGTTGAGTTCGAATTTTAGTTGAATTCTTTGCATTCACTGACGCACAAATACCCTTAGGAAAGGTATTAATCCGTCTCTTCCCTCCAACCAGTCTACTGCAGAAAGCAATGGCAACCTACTGCGGGATAATCTTCTGCCCAGTCAGTTATGTCTCTTTCGAGATATGATCGCCCAAAGCGTATATCACGGATAGCACTTAACTGACTGACTGAATATAATAGTTGGAAACATGATTAAGGCTTTTACTGGGCATAAAGTAGGGGATCAATTTTATATTATTATGAAGTAATGAACTGATCCCCCACTAATTACTACTTAAAAATATAATACATCTCTTCCTGCTCTAGCTATGAGTCAAATAACAGGACAGATTGGGTTCTATAGCCTTGGCTGGCAACCAGTCTACCTCAGAAAGCAATGGCAACCTACTGCGGGATAATCTTCTGTCCATTCAATCATGTCTCTTTTGAGACATGATCGCCCAATCGTGTATCACGTATGGCACTTAACTGACTGACTGTTTTTTTCGAATACGCTTGCGGCGGTCAAACTTTGCAGCCATTTTTTTATTTATTTTATTATCTTATCAATATGCCTCCAAAAAAGACGATAATGCTCCTAAGACCCAAGGGGCTTCTGGGAGTGAAAGATGCATTCGAAGTAACTAGAAATTCAGTTCTAAACAGGAAAGAAGGGATAAATCTCTACTCCTATTCAAAAGACCGGGAAAGTGTGTGAACTGAACGATAGACAAGCCTATCTACTCATCCTGAAAGAAAAATTTTTAAAAAAGAATAAAATAAGAAATAAATATCAAATAAAATTGTAAACTTTAAAAGTTTATGTGAAGACGTTAGACTTATTAAAATTAAAGTAGACTTTAATCAAGAATCTCTACTGGCAGCAAACGGCCTGCATACGGACAGGTAACGACCTCAGTAGATATACAAAGATAGAAAAAGGCGTAAGACAAGGATGTGTCTTTTCACCGGATTTGTTCAACCTATACGGCGAGAATATTCTGAGGACCCTAGATGACACACCAGGATTTGTTATTGGAGGCCACAACCTGAACAACATAAGATATGCGGACGATACAGTACTGATCGCGGACACGGAAAGTAAACTACAAGATCTCATACAGAAAGTAGCAGTGGAGAGTGACAAGAAGGGACTACAAATAAACTTTAAGAAAACTGAGTGCATGGTCATCAGCAAAAGATACAACCGAAAATGCCAAATACAGGTGGGGGATAACAGAATCAAACAAGTCCAAGAATTTAAGTACCTAGGAAGTGTTCTAACAGGAGATGGAAAGTGCGACACGGAGATCCGAAGGCGAATTGGCATGGCAAAGGACGCGTTCCAGAAGATCAGCAAAATACTAACACACAGGAAAATCTCAATAGAAACGAAGAAAAGAGTGCTAAACTGCTACGTGATGTCAGTTCTTCAATACGGCTGTGAATGCTGGACAATATCATCGGAAATGAGGACAAAACTGGAAGCGGCCGAAATGTGGTTCTACAGAAGGATGCTACGGATATCGTGGACTGAGCATACAAGCAACGACGAGGTGTTAGAAAGAATGGCAACAAAAAGAAAATTGATGCTGATCATCAGGAAGAGACAACTGAAGTTCCTGGGACATGCAATGAGGAAGGAGAGCCTGGAGAACCTGATACTGACTGGTCAGATAGAAGGAAGGAGAGACAGAGGAAGGCAGCGGATAACATATTTGCAGGGTCTGATCAGGTGGATGACGGAACGGGGGTTGCCAGGAGCAACAGGAGCAAACATACTAAGAGCCACAAGGGATAGGGAGACGTGGAGATCCATGATCGCCTACGTCCTGAAGGGACAGGGCACATAGAAGAAGAAGAAGACTTTTCAAGAACGCAGAAACGGAAAACAAGGGATTAATATCGGAGTGGGGTGTAAACCAGACAGTGGGCGAACCGATCAACACATATTTAGGAAAAATAAATAAATTGTAAATCTAGTTTCAGATTTAAGGCGTACAAGTTAGAAGTAGAGAGTTAAAGCAGATTTTAGAAGGATCTGAAGACCTAAGCAGGAAACAAAGGATACAATTCTACTCCCGTCCAAAAGATCGAAGAAGAGTTAAACCCCGGTGATAGGCGAACCTACCTACTTCTATTTCTCTATTTTCTATCTATTCTATTTATTTCTATGCTACGCTTACTAAGGAGATTTTTATAGCCTAGCATATGCGCTGAGTTCGGGTTAGTTTGAGACATTACTTTAAATGTGAAGCTTTCACTCGGTATCAAACTCAGTAAAAAGCCTTCCATATATTAGACGTCCGTTTATTTTTCTAACAATGACAAAATGTGGATGTTATTTTTTGGTGTGGATTAGTTCGTGTTTGGAAGATTCAGGTTAGAATCTGGAAAGAAAGAGTTTCAAAACTATTATTTCTTCCTTTTCCTTGCGGTGGTTAACCAGTGAAAATGTTCAGATTTACACAAGTGATTTAACTTATTCTCTGGAGGAATAAAATTCTCGAATAAAACTACAAAACAAATTCAACATCGTAGACTTAACTTTTTGATTTTCTTTTTTCCGTTGTTTCTTCTTCTTCTTCTTTTTTTTTTTTTTTACTTTCAAGTTTATCTTCGTATTTGATTATGCCTTCCCATGGCAATCAAGAATTGAAAGCTAACTTTCCGAATCCCAAGCTCAAAAAAAAAAAAAAAAAAAATTATAAATAAATAAAATAGCAACTGGGTCAAAGGACTAGGAAGTCTTTACCCCCAACACATCATACCATTCCTTTTAGCCTCAATGCAAGAATCGATTAACGTGAAAGTTTACCGGCTTTTTGGATCGATCAAACTGAATCAATATCGCTGACAGCTGAGTAGAGTGAAGTCTCGTCTGATTTGGCAATATTGAACGATGTAGATACACCACGATCACTACGTTGGTCGCAAATGATGTCTTTTCAAAAATACTTTGTGTGCCACTATCTTTCCGTAGTCTATTTAAGCAAAGAGGAAATACTGCTCCGTGCCTATCGATTACTTAATGGGTCTTTTAACGTATTAAAGTATGTGTGTCAAAGAAAGCAGCTAGAATTCATCTGGATCCGTTAGAAGTTTTAAGAAGATATATAATGTTGTTTACGATTTGATCGATACCGCACTCACCCTAATAATCGAGGGATTTGTATTTTTCTTTCTTTTCTCATTTGAAGATCTGTTTTTCTCACTTTAATACAAGTCTATCAAGAACACTAATGCAATTGCTGTTGTTTTCCTGATAACCAATTACAGCGGTATCTTTATGCAATGAAAAATTGCCTTTAAAGCTGAATAAAAATACCCACCATCATTTAATACATTGCAATATGTTGAATGATTGGTTTAGTTTCATGGCTTACTAGCAGTATAGCCCGGCGATGCTCGAGTGCAATAAAAGCTTTAAAACTAATCCATGGTCCTGGAGCTCAGACTCTGCCTAAAGAATATTTATGTGAAGTTTGGTGAGAATCGGATAAAAATTGTGGATTTGTATAAAGGACATACAGACAGATAAACAGATACACACACAAACATCTTGCCTTTTATATATATATATATATATATATATATATATTATCGATTTTCTGCACTATTGTATGAACTGCAACCTTGAAACATCTGAATATCGTTTCTTATGTCTTTGTCTATGAGTGTATCAAATTTGATTAAAATCGGACCACTCCTTCTATAACCCGATGTTTTCGATTATCGATATCGGGGGTGGATACCTCGACACAAAACCTAGCTAAGAACACTCGCAGACGCTTATAGTACAACTGTGTAAACTTTCAAGAAAATCGGTTCAGCCGTTTCGGAGTCTATAGGTAACGGACATACACATACAGACACACACACAAAGTTCCATTCATAAATAAGTTTATATATATATATATATATATATATATATATATATATATATTGTAGTATCCTGTGCAAATAACTCTGCGAATATCATGGATCGAGGATATAAGCAATGATGAGGTCTTAGAAATGATGGAAACAAAAAGGAAATTAATAGTGAGCATCAGGAAGAGACAGCTGAAGTTCCTGGGACACGCAATGAGGTAGGAGGGCCTGGAGAACCTGATGCTAACAGGCCAGATAGAAGGAAAAAGAGACAGGTAAAAAGCAACGGATAACATATTTGAAGGACCTAATCAGGTGGATGATGGAACGAGAGTTGCATAGTGGAAAGGAGAAGGCGTGCTAAGAGCCACCAGGGATAGGAAGATGCGGAAAGCCATGATCGCCTACGCCCTGAAGGGATCAAGGCACATAGAAGAAGATAAAGAATCTTTAACTCGGGATGGATAAATACCTTTCTCAATTCACGTAGCGAATGTAATGAACCCGACTGGACATCGAACTTGTTTCCCAGATTTCTTTTACCGAGCCGCTATAAACAGAACATGAAAAATGAAATTGAAAGCGCCCATAAAAGTGCATGTATACGGAGTTCTCTTTATCATTTTGACATAAATATGCAGGGAGCGAGAGGAAAACCCCCAACATACACATCCCAGAAATACACCCCACACAATGGTAAGACATTAGACATAGGATGCTGTAAAAATACCACCCATATTTTAGATTATCACCTATGCGGTCTTAGTGAATTCAGGTACGGGGTAATAATATCTTTATCTAACTAATGCCTCACAATTATGTGTAAGTTATTTTTGATGCACACTGTATCTGCCTGTTTTTAAATTCATGTGAAAAATATTTTAGTCTGTTAGATGTTATAGTAGAGTAATGGATTGCGCCTCGGATTAAGGAATCTGTAGAGCCGAGTTCAAATTCCAGTCGAGTTCATTACATTCTCTAATACGCTTAAGAAATGTGTGAATTTAACTCCTATTCCCCATATCTATGGATAAATAAGATAGACTGGCGTCTATAGCATTTGGGTAGTAACGTGTCTAGGAGAAGGAAAAATCTGAAACTGTAGTGGCCTTTGAGAAGCATACACTATGCAGTTAAAGAAAAGGATCCTTCGCATTGAGTTGATGAACTCAATTACTCTTTATAAATGAATTTGACACTCAGATATATAAAAAAAGTGAAAGTGAGGTGAAACAGCTTGAGTAAATGGATGGCGGAAGAAAGACTAGCTGATATAAAAAGGTATAATCATTGCTTAGAGCTACAAAGAAATACACCCCACCAACTGCCTATTTCTCAGTCCTTCTTTTCTCTCCCCAACTACGGGTTAAACAGTAAGACAAAATGGAGGGTCACCATAGGTTACAGTCTGCTTAGGTGTTGAACGATAGAAAACAGTAGAGAACGAAACTGGAAACCAAACAAGTGCTTTACTTTTCGAAGAACAATCATGATAGGCACAGATGTGAAGAGCCATGATCGCCTACATTTTAAAAAGGAAATGAACACAGAATACAGAATGATGCCAAGCATGTGAGTAAAGACGAAGTTTGGTGAAAAAAATGGAAACAAAAAGGAAACTAATACTTAATATCAGAAAGAGCTAGTTCAGGTTTCTGTGGTATATAATGAAGAAAGAAGGATTAGAAAATCTAGTACTCACGGGACGGATAGAGGGTATGGAAATTGCTTGGACGAACTACATACTTTGGTTTTGCCAGCTCTATTCTTCACGGCTGGGACATGCCATGCCACTTACATAATAATAAACCACCCACTTTCTCTTCGAATTCCACCGGCGATAAGTAAGTTCCACACAATTAGCTTCTTCCCACGAACCAATTCCCTGTGGAACAGACTCCCAAGTGGATGATTGCCTGTTCACTCAAATGTAAGTTCACGTCTAGAGTTAACAGTTATCTTTACCTTTTATCCATAAAAAGCGTCCTTAAAATAACCCCCTACCTCGAGTGGCACCCGAGACTTGAACAGGGTGAGCCTTACTATAATTTCTTTTTTTGAATAGATAGAGTCAAGACGGAGAGGAGAAAGAGACGTGATTGCCCAAGCTTCTATCCCGTATGAAACTTGATTATTTTCACGTTATAAGGAACTGTGCTGTATTGTTATTGCTGTACACATTTCCTATGGCGGAACAGGGCTTCGGTAAAATAACAGAAATACAAAATTTATTTTGTATTTCTGTTATTTTCCACCCACGTCTATTGAACAGGTTAAGAGGCTCATCCCTTGTCCCCTGTTTAGGATGTGGTTTCCAGCTTTCTCTTTTCCAATCTTCTCACTTTGGTTTCTTTTCTTTTTCAATTGGAGTAGATAGATCTATGTATGGCCCGGTTCACTCTCCACCCACGTCTATTGAACAGGTTAAGAGGCTCATCCCTTGTTCCCTGTTTAGGATGTGGTTTCCGGCTTTCTCTTTTCCAATCTTTTCACTATTACGTAGCCCCCTGCACATCAGTGGCATTACCGCCTTGCTCGGGGTGATACGATTAAAAAAAAAATCTATTTTCAAACTCACACAGAACGCTGTTTATATTGTCAGATAGCCATGAAAAGAGATTAACAGAAATCTTGATCACATGTGATTCAACATGTGATGTAAATCTGCGCATGACCGTTAAGCACTTTCCGCATAGATGTCCCGCTGTAACCTTTCAAGGTACGAACCTCATTTATAATACGTCATGAAAGGCAGATGACGGCAGATAACAGAAAACAACAGCCCCTCTTTTTTTTCCTTTTTCTTTTTTTCAACTTGTATATTTTACTTCTCCTCATTTCTACTTCTCAATAGATTTGTCACGATTCATTGAACTATATTTTCATACTTCAAAGTCTAAAAAAAGAAATAATAATTCTGTCAACACGCGTTGTACTTTCTGAATATTTTTTTCTCCCAAATATGTATGAATTCATTTCATGAATAAATACGATATATTCTCTTTTTCGTGGGAGTCGATGTTTTCGCTTAAGTTCAAGTGAAAGGTTGTATTTAAAAGGAAAGTCATATCAACATAATGTCCAATTACTTCTCCTGGTTCCTGATTCCGATTTATTTCTTTAGGCACAGAAGGGATTTCATCCAATGATGGCAGAATTGAATAACCACCTCTTTTTTTCAAAGGAAAACTTTCATACACTGATGTAATAATTCCATGCATATTTGATTATGCTCAATAAAATTTGCTGAACTTAACATTATTCATTTTACTATCATTTTTATTTTGTTGTGCTTGATCATTTCATGTGTGCTGTGGTGTAATGAAGAACGGCACGAAATGAGAACTCGGAGAGTCAGGTTCGAATTCCAGCCGGGTTCGTTACATTAATTTACGCACAAATGCCTTGGGAAAGGCATGAACCCATTCTCCCACTAACTATGGTGATTTTCAAAGTACGGTACAAGACTGAAAGTATGGAGTACACAGTGAAGATAGAACACACTATTCAGTTGAAATTCATCAAGCTTGCTTCCTATTACAGCAGGAAATGCCCATCCTCCCACTAACTATAGGTAGAACAGACTGGAACATGTAACCTTGATTAGGAAACCAGAATACAAACGACGGATTGCTGGATGTCCGCTGTGGTGCAGTGGATATCGGCTCGGAACGAGAAATTAGGGAGCCGAGTTCAAATTCTAGCTGAATTCTTTGCATTCACTTACGCGCAAATATAGATGGAAAAGTTATTAATCCGTCTTTTCACTCCAGTTATGGTTTAAATAACAGGACAGATTGAATTCTCTAGCAATGGTTGGCAAACAGTCTACCGCAGAAAGTAATGGCAACTTACTGCATGATAATCTTCTGTCCAGTCAGCGATGTCTATTTCGAGACATGATCGCCCAGTCGTGTATCACGTACGGCACTTAGCTGACTGAGTCATGGTATGATTCGGAAGAGACGTGATTGCCCAAGCTTCTATCCCGTATGAAACTTGATTATTTTCACGTTATAAGGAATTGTACTGTGTTGTTATTGTTGTACACATTTCCTGAATTCAAGTCTCACTCTCTGACACGTAACATTATTGTTTATTCAACTCCTGACTACGTTGGTCCTGGGTATGGCAATAAACTACATCCGACAGCAAGGTCTCTTATTATGAAATTGTGAGGAGCATGGAACAATCACTTAACTGCTGTTGTTCCCAGGGCTACCATGACCGGGGGTGGTAGCACCTGTTAGGGTCCCAGCTATGGCCAAAGTTAACCCCCCAAATTGATGTCAAAACATTATCTAAATTTATTTATAAATGGAACTATGTCTGTGTGTGTGCATGTCTGTGCGTGTTGTATGTGTGTGTATCCATTACCTATAGACTCCGAAACGGCTAAACCGATTTTCTTGAAATTTTACACAGTTGTACTATAAGTGTCTGCCATACCCATACACCTAATATATTTTTCTATAAAAATCTATTTTTATGTCTATATTTCTATAAAAGTGTATTGCATTGTGTTTTGACCCCAGTATGGAGATTAAGTATTTGCCCATAGCCGGGACCCTAACAGGTGCTACCACTCCGGGTCAGAGTGGACCAGGGAACAACAGCAATTAGGTAGTGGTTCCATGTTGCTCACAACCTCCCCATCAGAGGACTTGCTGCCAGATGCAGTTTACCGTCATGCCCAGGATCGATTTTTTTGTCATAATTTCTGTTGACTGTTACTATCCTACACAGACAATGAAAACCTTTATCTTTATATACACTGCGTAACTCATACCCAAGGCCGTCTCTTTTGCTTACAATTATGAATTCTATGTTCTTGCAGTTAATAGTTTCATCCAGCTGCTTCCTTTGACCACCCTGTCTGAGATTTTAATTTCTTTATTGATAAACTCGATACATTTTTGTACCCATTTCATTTCGTCGTCCTAAATACATAACTCATATAGACTGACAATCAGGCGTTCTCTCCTCTTGCAGTTAATAGTTCTTTCTTACTTTCCATTACTACATTGTCGACGTGTCCTTTCAGATTTCTTTCTGAGTCTAACGTCAACACAGTGTCATCCGCGTAACTTATTCTATAGAATTCTTGCTTCCTAGTAATAAATCATAGACACTTTCATGGTAATTGTTCTGATGAACTTTCCTCTACAATACCTAAACTTTATGAGTTTAAACGCAGTACAAGATTGGCGACATAGTCCCGACACGTTAAAGTTGATATGGCTAGATATATCAATAAGTTCTATGATAATCTTCTTCTATGTGCCATGTTCCTTCAGGACGAAAGCGATAATGGCCTTCCGCGTCTATCTATCCCAGGTGTCTCTTATCACGACTTCTGTTCAGTCAGTTAAGTGTCATACGTTAAACACGCTTGGGCGATCATGTCTCGAAAGATACATGACTGACTGGGCAGAAGATTATCCCGCAGTAGGTTGCCATTGCATTCTGTGGTAGACTGGTTACCAGCCAAGGCTATAGAACCCAATCTGTCCTGTTATGTAACCCATAACTGGAAGGAAGAGACGGCTTAATACATTTCCCAAGGGTATTTTTGCGTAAGTGAATGCTATGAATTCAACTAGAATTCGAACTCGGCTGCCCGATTTCTCGTTCCGAGTCGATAGCCACTGCATCACAGTGCACTTCACCTGTTACCCCACACAAATCCCACTCTGCTCAGACCTGTCAAACAGGTAATTTGCTGCTTTCCGCTGTCTCTCTTTCCCTCTGTCTGACGTTTGAGTATCAGATTCTCCAAACCGCCCTTTCACATCACAGGTCCCAGTTATTTTAGCTCTCTTTTTCTGATGATCATTATTAATTTCATTTTCGCATCCATCCTTTCGAAAACCACATCACTGCTCTCATGCTCGAACCACGATATCAGCAGCATAGAAGACAGGAACATCTTCTCTGCGAACTTTGATCTATACTACAAACAATCCGCTTTCCTAAAAATGCCTTTCTACCAGTAGACTACTGAGAAAAAACAACAAGAATTTTGACACTATGCATTATTACAATTTGAAACTATATATATATATGTATATATATATATATATATATATATATATATATATATATATATATAGGTTTCATTGAATAATATAGACAAGTTCTGTCTATTTATTTTGTGTAAGATCCTTTCGTATGATCTGTTTAGCTTGATAGTGTTGTCATGAAAAGACGACAAGAAATCACAGTAATTGTTGATTTTTTATCAGGTCAGAGCTTTCGGCTTGCATAAGCCATTATCAAAGGATGAACATTTAATATACAGTGAACATAGAGCATTTAAATTATTAACAGAGTGGAGTTATACCGAGAAAATTAAACAGGTCCATTTTTTGCGTCGCAGATGGACGCAGGCCGAGAAGGAATGGTGGTAGTGGTGTTTTGGTCAAATGAGAGGATAGTGGCATGAGGTGATTGGTCTGGAAACTGCTACTACTATGGGTGTAGGGGGTAAGTATAGTATATATATATATATATATATATATATATTCTAAACATATACTGTTAAATATAAGAGACAATGAATGTCTATTATATTTAATCATGAACCGTTCTAAACGTCGTATTTCGCTTTAATTTCAGGTGAAAATAAAGACAACAATTCTCCAAAAGTTGGATAACTTATTATTATGTTGGTTTTAAGCTTTCAGCTCACATAAGCCATCTTCAGAGAGGTTATAAGGACGTTAACATAAAAACATCCACCATCAAAGACCATTTTATCTTGTGTTGACATAAAACTTTGCTCAGAAACCATAACAGTTACCAAAGAGCAAACGCAGTTCGTATATTTGTAATGCGGTTTTTATGTTAACATCCTTGTAACCTCTCTGAAGATGGCTCATGTGAGCCGAAAGCTTGGAACCAACTTAATAAAAAATTATCCAAATGTTAGAGAATTGTTGTCTTTATTTTCACCTGAAATTAAAGCTAAAATACGATGTTTAGAACGGCTCATGATTAAACATAATAGACATTGATTGTCTCATATATTTAACACTATACGTTCAGAAAATTACCTGTGGCCTCGATAATCTAAATATATATATATATATAAATATATATATATATATAAGTTTCATCACTAGATTTTCTTGCCATTTATTTTTCATATGCAAATAGACTGCTCTACTCTCTTGCCAGTAGGCTATAAATATTGAGGTCATATTGATTTTGTACCTCACGATTGGCACGTGCATGAAACCCAGATTCGCATTGAGCGGTGAAGAATATGAATTGGGGTGTGTGTGAGTGTGCTTGTCAAAAGTGTCAATGGGTGAACACGTATTTTTACAGTGGTAGACTTAAAAAATATTTTTTCAAGGGAATAGTAGAACGTTATTTGTATGACGGTAGAAAACAGATAGATAGATAGATAGATAGATTGATAGATAGATAGATAGATAGATAGATAGATAAATAGATAGACAGATAGAAACAGATCGAGATAGATAGATAGATAGATAGATGAATAGACTGAGATAGATAGATAGATAGATAGATAGATAGATAGATAGATAGATAGATAGATAGATCTGTTTCTATCAATCTCTTTCCGCGTCTGATTCAGCTTGCTCAGTTTTTCTATCTATCTATCTATGTATCTATCTATCTATCTATCTCAGACTGTTCATATATATATATATATAGCTCAGTCTGTTCATATCTATCTATCTATCTATCTATCTATCTATCTATCTATCTATCTATCTCACATTTTGTTCATGATTTATAAACCTTCCTATTTTGATTCTTCCTACTACTATGTATTTGAACCTCTTAAAGTCGAGTGTTATATATACGTGTATAACATTTTTTTTCATCTCTATTTTCATGTAAGAGATAGATAGATAGATAGATAGATAGATAGATAGATAGATAGATAGATAGATAGATAGATAGATCTGTTTCTATCAATTTCTTTCCGCGTCTGATTCAGCTTGCTCAGTTTTTCTATCTATCTATCTATCTATCTATCTATCTATCTATCTATCTATCTATCTATCTCAGACTGTTCATATATATATATATATATATATATATATATATATATATATATATAGCTCAGTCTCTTCATATCTATCTATCTCTCTATCTATCTTTCTATCTATCTATCTATCTCACATTTTGTTCATGATTTATAAACCTTCCTATTTTGATTGTTCCTACTACTATGTATTTGAACCACTTTAAGTCGAGTGTTATATATACGTGTATAACATTTGTTTTTCATCTCTATTTTCATGTAAGAGATAGATAGATAGATAGATAGATAGATAGATAGATCTGTTTCTATCAATCTCTTTCCGCGTCTGATTCAGCTTGCTCAGTTTTTCTATCTATCTATCTATCTATCTATCTATCTATCTATCTATCTATCTATCTATCTATCTCAGACAGTTCATATATATATATATATATATAGCTCAGTCTGTTCATATCTATCTATCTATCTATCTATCTATCTATCTATCTATCTATCTATCTATCTCACATTTTGTTCATGATTTATAAACCTTCCTATTTTGATTCTTCCTACTACTATGTATTTGAACCTCTTAAAGTCGAGTGTTATATATACGTGTATAACATTTTTTTTTCATCTCTATTTTCATATAAGCGTTTTTATTGGTGTTCTTCTTGCTGTATTTTATTTCTTTTTATTTCTTTTTAATCTTATCAAAACCTTGTCAAGAAAGAGGAAAGCTCATTTATGATTGTTTGTTATTCTACCAAATGCCACTGAAATGATTGATGGTTGGTCTGATGTGAGTAAGGACAAATGAAAAAAAAAAAAAACTTCGCGGACAGGCATTGTTACTCTACAACCCCAATGCCCTAAATGCAAAAGACGAGCCTCACATGCCAAGCGCGTTTAATAGCTCCAGCTCATTCACATTAGAGGTCAGGCGGTTCTTGGGGAAGCCTACCACCAACGACACAACAACTTGTCTCCCAGAAATAACAGATTTGTCGCGTAGCAAGTGTCAAAATGCATCTTCTTTGGAAACTATAAACACCCATTATACCTTAATTCCTGTCAACAACAATAAAGGCTGGTGACTTTTTTTTATAGAAAAAATCTTATTTGTGTCGGTGGACCTGAAGCTTGAGTCCGCTTCTGCCTTTAAATGAAACTATAGAACAGACATTCTTCCATATGCTACGTTATTTAATAAGCTACTTTTAAGACACGAGAATATTGCTAACTTATTCCGCTTGCAAAACTCCAGATATTAATTTAATTAGTGTAGGAAGTACGCATGCGCAGATATGCGATTATTTTTTTTTTAATTATCGATTATTTTAGTCAGTATTACTTTAAATTGTCCCATCCCTACATCTTCGTTATAATAAAAACCATTGAGTGAATATATATATATATATATATATATGTCGTCTGTATACACAGCTTACATACAAGACGCTAAACTTTCCCGTCTCTGACCCCATACGCCGATGGCTTAGGGATTAGAGTTTCGAGTTTCGAGTTTCGAGTTTCGATCCCGGCCAGAAGTAAGTGGATATGCCTAGCCACACTGAGGAGCTGTGATACAGCGAAACGGGCTTATATATATATATATATATATATTGTATTTTAGAACATGTATGTGCGTGGTGGTACAGTGGGTATAGGCTCGGAACGAGAAACCGGGGAGCCGAGTTCGAATTCCAGTTGAAACCATTTTCTTCACTTAGGCGCAAATACCTTTGTGAAAGGTATTAATTCGTCTATTCCTTCCAATTATGGGTTAAATAGCAGGACAGATTGGACTCTATTGCCTTGGTCGGCAACCAGTCTACCGCAGAAAGCAATGGCAACCTACTGCGGGATAATCTTCTGTCCAGTCAGTCATGTCTCTTTCGAGACATGATCGCCCTAGCGTGTATCACGTATGGCATTTTACTGACTGACTGACATAACCTCTCAATCTATAATCGCTATGAGAGCGCAATCGTTCCGGCACTGGAGTAGCAGTGCGTCGTTAGGCGATATGAATGTTAGCGGAAATCCTTTTCCTTTATATTTATTTAGTTTTGTTATGGGTCTTGGCTGGGTTTGTTGATATTGTGATATTTCGTTTACACTCTATAGAGTATATTATATACCGAGCACTGTTGTAAATTAATGTTTTGGACGTTGAAAGAATTCTTCGTTCTGTATTCACTCTGATATATATATATACATTGGTCATCCACATACAAGCCTTTTTCGTTGTAACACAGTAAATCAGTTTGGTTGTGACACATCCACTTGCTTTTGGCCGGAATCGAAACTTGACCGATTTGGTGTCAGTATACTTCCTCTCACATTCACAGAGAAAGAGAGAGACAATAACGAGGTAGTGTCGACTCTCTTCGTTCATTTTACAACCAGTTATTTAAATTTACTACCGGTTAGAAAACCTCTCGCCGCGTGTCTGCACTTTAACACTGCCTTATTTTATTTTTTGCAATAATTATGTCGTAGAGTAATGAAGAATATATACATATATATATATATATATATATATATATATATATGTGTGTGTGTGTGTGTGTGTGTGTGTGTGTGTGTGTGTGTGTGTGTGTGTGTGTGCGTAAAAGATTCTCGGTGTTACAAAATTTAATAACAGCAAGGAATAAGCGAAATTTTGATGACATTCTATACACAAAAAACTAAAATAACCAAGCGGTTTCGTCCCAGATCTCTTCAAGTTTAATTTCTGGGAAATTTAATCTTAGAAAACAGAAGAAAATTCTAATGAGAAGGGAGAGAAAAAATATTATTCAAGTCGCACTTCTTATATCATCTAAAAGCTGAGGAGTCCATTTACATCAAATCTCGCAAGCCTTCTCTCTGTAAGCAGAGAGATTGCTTGTTGGATTTGAATGGGGTTGGACTATATATATATATATATATTGTAACAAAGTTATAGAACTAGTAGGTTTTTTTTACCCGTTGTTCATGCATTTACTTTTATAAATAGTGCTCGATTCTTCACCCGAAGAAGAGGCAACCAAAACACATGGTCAGCTTCGAAACGCGAAAATTTTTGTGTAATGATACTATGAATTTATATACCATTGTAACAACTATTACAATATATATATATATATATATATATATATATATATATATATATATATTTTGTATTTGGGCAACAATCTCTTTTATACAGTCAAGTGCCATTCGAGATACACGCTTGTTTAATCTTCTGCCCAGTCAGTCATGTCTCGAAAGAGATATGACTCACTGGGCAAAAGATTATCCCGCAGTAGGTTGCCATTGCTTTCTGCGGTACACTGGTTGCCGACCAAGGCTATAGAACCCAATCTGTCCTGTTATTTAACCCATAACTGGAAGGAATAGACGGATTAAATACCTTTCCCAAGGGTATTTGCGCGTAAGTGAATGCAGTGAATTCAGCTGGAACTCGAACTCGGCTCCCCGACTTCTCGTTCCGAGCCAATATCCAATGCACCACAACGCACATCAGGTTTCATTAAAATTGACAGACAACTTTTTATCATTAATTTTTATATACTTATTCATGTTTTCTTATATATTTTTTAAATTTTTGTTGAACTCGAATTATATAAAAACTATCCAAAGTTTTTTTTACTTTTGAGCGCTTTCGACTATAATTTTATCCATCAAGAATTAATTTTGTTTTGCCTATTAATTAACATGTGAAGAGTTTATGTATATAGAGTCTTGTGTATGTTGTATATTGGTAAGTTTCCATAACAGAAGCAAAGGACATATTCACTACATTTACTATCAGTTTTACAATAAAAAAATATTTCGCGCCAATCTAACTTATCGTCGTTTTAAAATCAACCACCAAAGAGTATCATTTGAAAGTTTTACGCACAAAAATTGACAATCAATGTCTTGAATAGGAGTTAAAAAGAAAACTGTTCATAAAGGACATCCACTGTTAAGCATAAAATAAATCCCCGATTTTATGTTTAAAAATTCAAATTTTCCGACATCTTTAATAAGAAAAACATTCATAATAACTTTAGTTCTTACTTAGCTAGCGATTAAAGAATATTTATTTTGCACATCGTTTATATATATAAACAATATATTGTTATGTCTAATATATCTTTTAGTTTCAGTACTCAATACGTGGTAGACCGTTACACGTGACGTAATGGAGGGCTAATAGTTAACGGCTTAGCACTTAAACATAACTCAGCTAATTTGCACAGGATACTACAATATCTATCTATCTATCTATCTATCTATCTCTCTCTCTCTCTCTCTCTCTATATATATATATATATATATATATATATATATATGTATATAAACTTATTTATGAATGGAACTTTGTGTGTGTGTCTGTCTCTGTGTGTGTCCGTTGCCTATAGACTCCGAAACGGCTGAATCGATTTTCTTGAAAATTTACACAGTTGTACTCTAAGCGTCTGCGAGTGTTCTTAGCTCGGTTTTGTATTGAGGTACCCCCGATAAACGTCGAAAATCGATAATCGAAAAAATCGGGTAATAGAAGGAGTGGTCCGATTTTAATCAAATTTGATACACTCATAGACAAAGACATAAAAAACGATATTCAGAAGTTTCAAGGATGCAGTTCTTACAATAGTGCAGAAAATCGATAATATATATATATATATATATATATATATATATATATATATATATAAAAGGCAAGATGTTTGTGTGTGTGTCTGTTTATCTGTCTGTATGTCCTTTATACATATCCACAATTTTTATCCGATTCTCACCAAACTTCACACAAATATTCTTTAGGCTGAGTCTGAGCTTCAGGACCATGGATTAGTTTTAAAGGTTTCATTACACCCGAGCAACGCCGGGCTTTACTGCTCATATATATATATACATATATATATATATATATATATGTGTGTGTGTGTGTGTGTGTGTGTGTGTGTGTGTGTGTGTGTGTGTCTTTGCTCTATTTTTGTATATCTTCTTTTGTACTTTGTATCGAGCACTTTTTCTTGTGGTTGGTTCCGTTTGGGGTTTTTTTTCTTTGCTGCGGAGTATTGAATGTTTTCTTCTTGTTCCGCGGATTTCTTTTTTTCTCCCCATGTATCCGACGCCTTAGTGCACCGGATTGTAACGGAATTAGGTTCTGTTTGTTAGTGGTTTTTTTGAAGGTTTATTTTAGTATAAATTTACGGCCTACATAGTTACAGAGTCTATTTAGTTATTATATATATATATATATATATATATATATATATATATATATATATATGCCTCACCTTACGTCGGTAATTCGCTCCAGGAAAGGCGACTTAAGTTAAAAAAACAACTTTTCGAATTGGCTTATTTAGAAATTATTTTTCATTAAGCTAAACACCAAATAACTATTCTTAGTTCTGTGTTTTATGCATTTTAATAATACATGTTCAATTAAAATACATTTTAATCTCATAAACAAATACATTTTAGTTTTAAATATAGTACAGAAAGCAAAAGTTATCTAAATTTACGAATACATGTATGTATATACTTGTAAATATAGATGTTTAAAATTTAGTGATCATTACAGTAGATCTTAATTTTTGAATGTTGTTTGCTCTATGATTCTGACTGTTGTCGTTCATACGGTTTTTATTAAGAAGCTAGTCGACCTGGGAAGTTTTATAACAGAAGACGGAAAGTGCGACACAGAGATTCGAAGGCGAATTGGCTTGGCGAAGAAAGCATTCCAGAAGTTGAATAAGGTATTATGAAACAGGACAATTTCGCTAGAAACAAAAAAGAGAGTACTGGATTGCTACGTGCTGTCCGTCCTTCTATATGGCAGTGAATGCTGGACAATATCATCCAACATGAGGGAAAAAATTGAAGCAACTGAAATGTAGTTCTTCAGAACGATGCTCTGAATATCATGGATCGAGCATGTGAGCAATGATGAAGTCTTAGAAATGATGGAAACAAAAAGGAAATTAATACTGAGCATCAGGAAGAGACAGCTGAAGTTCCTGGGACATGCAATGAGGAAGGAGGGCTTGGAGAACCTGATACTAACAGGCCAGATAGAGAGAAAAAGAGACAGGGGAAAGCAACGGATAACATATTTGAAGGACCTAATCAGGTAGATGACGGAACGAGGGTTGCTTGGTGTAACAGGAGAAGACGTGCTCAGAGCCACCAGGGATAGGGAAACGTGGAAAGCCATGATCGCCTACGTCTTGAAGGGACAGGACAGATAGAAGAAGTCGAGAGTTCCTTTAACTGCATTCTTTTTATTTTCTTCAATGATTACAGATATTTTCATGTTTCGTTTTCTAGCATTTATCATGATTATATTAACATTTACTGTAAATGTACGTATTTTAATATGATTTTATATACTTTTTCACTTATTTATTGTACATTAACGTCCTTTGATGCAATTTAACGCTTTTCTTGTGATATTATGACTTTAAAATCTTTGGCGGACAGACGAAAAGTCGAATAAAATGACTTAAACTTGATTTTTATTTTTCTATATATTTTTTGACAAACGACGAATAATGGAGAACGAATTAACTCGAAACGTCTTAAACCGAGGTATACCTATATATATAATTTCGGTATGATATATTTACTTGTCACTGCAACACTTCTCAGTTAATCAAATGATGCTTATAAATGTACTAAGTCCAATATATCCGTCATGACACCCCGCCTAAAAAGGGTATCGTATATACTGGTGTGTTAGTCGACTTTATGTATAGTGCGACTCCTGAATTTCTTTAGAAATTTTAACCACTCCAAAAACAAAAAAATATTGCATGAAGATTAATCACTCCAGAAAAAGAAAGTAAATGAAATTTAACAACTTCAGAAAATAATTGTATAAATTTTAACCTCCCCAGAAAAAAATGCATGAATTTTTAACCATTACTGAAAAAATCTTATAGCGCAAACTGTCGCTGTAAAAGCTTGATTTTTAACTTCTTCAAAATCGTTACCTGTGTAAGAATTCCTATCAGTCAGTCAGTTATGTGCCATACGCGATACACGCTTGGGTGATCATGTCTTGAAAGAGACATGACTGACTTGGCAGAAGATTATCCCGCAGTAGGTTGCCATTGCTTTCTGCGGTAGACTGGTTGCCGACCAAGGCTATAGAACCCAATCTGTCCTGCTATTTAACCCATTACTGGAGGGAAGAGACGGATTAATACCTTTCCCAAGGGCATTTGCGCGTTAGTGAATACAATGGATTCAACTGAAATTCGATCTCGTCTCCACCGGCTACTCGTTCCGAGCCGATATCCACTGGACCACAATAGATAAAAAGAAAAAAAGAAAAAAAGAAAAAAAAAGAAAGAAAATGATCATATAAAACTGTCATTATATTCGTGTAGATACAGTATTGAAAACCCTTGCGCCACAGGCATATATGCACGTTATGGAAATAGGTTTTGATAAGAACAGCGCATATATAACCTTGCAGTAGGTGGAGTGCAGTTACACATAACTTCAGGTCCGATAACTCATTCCGCTCAGACGGTCTAAAATTTGACGGTATTCTCAAGTAACTAGATCTTATTTTCAAGTCGCCCTTGGGGGACCCAGCCTTCAAAAGAAAAAAAAAAAAGAAAAGAAAAAAAGGAAAAAAAAAGAACAACTATCTCGTCAGTCAGTCACTTAAGTGCCATACGTGAAACACGCTTGGGCGATCCTGTCTTGAAAGAGACATGACTGACTGGGCAAAAGATTATCCCGCAGTAGGGTGCCATTGCTTTCTGCGGTAGACTAGTTGCCAGCCAAGGCTATAGAACCCAATCTGTCCTGTTATTTAACCCATAACTGGAAGGAAGAGACGGATTAATATCTTTCCCAAGGGTATTTGCGCGTAAGTGAATGCAAGTGGAATTCAACTGGAATTCGAACTCGGCTCCCCGATTTCTCGTTCCGAGCCGATATCCACTGCACCACACCCGGCCATAATTTGCTTCACTACTTCTGCTCGTGAACAGAGATGCATCATTATTTTTATTTCATTTTTCACCATATTCCCATTTCTGCTATGGTCGCACTACCAACCAAGTCTGCGGGAAGACCTAAGGCAGGTCCTGGCGTGTTGTTATGGCTCCATTTCATGTTTTTTCTATCTTTCCCATCATCCCTAGCGTTACATAGACAAAGTTCTCCTTAGTATGTGGGCTGTACTTAAGAAGACAATTTGTATATCTCTTAAGCTGGGGTTTCCAGGAATTCTTTCAATGTGTTGTTTTGTTCCATTTTTTATCATTCCAAGCGCACCTACTATCACTGGCACGACTCTTGTTTTCAATTTCCACATTTTTCCTATTTCAATTTCCAGGTCTTTATATTTTGACAGTTTTTTCAAATTCCTTGGTTGCTATGTTACAATCCGCTGGACAAGCCATATCAATTAATAGGAAAGTTTTTTTCTTTCTGGTTTTTAACAATAATGTCCGGCCTATTTGCTTTAATTTTTCTGTCTGTGTAGATGGTGTAATCCCATAGAATGGTGACATCTTCTATTTCTGTAACCGGTGCTGGGTGATGTTTATACCAGTGTTTGTTTACAGATTTTCCATTATTATTATTATTATTATTATTATTATTATTATTATTATTATTAATTTCTTTGATTTCCGTTGTATAATCATTTCTTTTCATGAACGTAAGTCAGAAATGACATCATGATATTTTCCATTGAATATTTTCGTAAAAAGTATAGACACGCTAAGATCACACACGTTATGCATAGATAAAGAACTTCATAAGGTGTCAGCTGTACAGGTGAGTGCAATTTTTTTGTGTGTTTCTTAAAGGGATAGGCTATCAGGGATCCCTTTGAACGAGTCTCTCAGAAATTTGTTCCAATCAAAGCAGCGACCCAATCACAACTGGAATTATTGACTTCTTCCTCGTGTGCCTCATGCTTGAGATTTATACTTCAAGATTCTTGTACTTCATAATTTTTGGAAGATCTTTAAAGATGCATTAGACTCAGCAGGAATTTTTTTTAATCATGTCACCCCGAGCAAGCCGGTAACGCCACTGATGTGCAGGGGGCTACGTAAGGGATTAGAAAAGAGAAAACCGGAAACCACATCCTAAGCAGGGAACAAAGGATGAGCCGCTTCACCTGTTCAATAGACGAGGGTGGAGTGTGAACCGGGCGATAATCTAGTCCATCCACTCCAATTGAAAAAACAAAGGAGTGACAAGATTGGAAAAGAGAAAACCGGAAACCACATCCTAAACAGGAAATAAGGGATGAGCCTCTTCACCTTTTCAATAGACGTGGGTGGAGTGTGAACCGGGGGGAATTACCATTTCAATAAGAAAACGCATTCATTTTTTGTAATCTTTGACCACGACGTCTCGGCGATTAGCTTTGGTTGGTCTACCTGTGTGTATTGTAAAGTCTCATAAAATTGTTACAGGCCATATCTCTGTAACCAGATTTGCGTGATGTTCATACCAGATACTTTTAGTTTCCTTCCTGTAAAAATCCATAGCTAAATCCGCTGCTAAGAAGGTAGGTTCTCTGAGCAGGGCCAGAAAGTTTTTCCCGTCTGAAACAATCCTGCACATATACAAATCTACCATCCGCCCGTGCACTGAATTCTGCTGCTATGTCTGGTCGAGTGCTCCTGCTATCCAGCTAGGGGTCCTCGACCAAATCCAACGGAGCATCTGTAATGTGACCGATCCCGATTTGGCAGCTAGAATACAGTCGCTTTCTCACCGACGCAATGTGGCTTCCCTGTGTCTCTTCTACAAATACTTTCACAGCTTCTGCTCTGATGAACTTAGCTCACCGGTACCAACTATATATGAATTTACGTGAACAACAAGATTTGCAACTAGGTCCCACCCTTTTACTGTGAAGCCAATAAATTGTAAACGCAAATTCGATTCCAGCAGCTTCTTTTCTCGCACTTTCCGCCTGTGGAATTCCCTTCCGCTTACTTGCTTTCCCGACAGCTACAATCTTCAAGAATGTAAATGTAAAGTCAATAGTCATCTCTTGTCTCTATCATACTCCTTTCTTCGTCCATCCCACTCTCATCAGCATTCTCATCCTTCTCTTACGCTCTTCCTGGTACCCCGCTGTAATCTGTCACTCTTTCTCATAACTTTCCTTCTATGTAAACCCCTGCACAACAATGGAAGTAAAATGTCTTGGTTGGGGCGATACTATTATATATAAAAAAGTTGCATATTTTCCAGTGCAGATGTTAGCTCATTCTATCATGTCGAGTTTGATATTCAGTGGGTAGCACAAAAATTTGCGTTTCGGGTTTCCGTATATGCGCTTGTAATTTTTAGTTAGTCAGCATTTGTACAGTGCGGCTAGAATAAAACCTCTAATTTAATTCTGTACCACGTAACCACTGATGGGTGAAACGTTTCTCTGCATCAGGTTGCTTAGTACGGACTGTGGACTGACCACGAAGAGGCTTGTTTTACCATCGTTTCTGCATTTGGTCTGTTTTTTTTTTAATCGTATCACCCCGAGCAAGGCGGTAACGCCACTGATGTGCAGGGGGCTACATAATAGTGAAAAGATTGGCAAAGAGAAAGCTGGAAACCACATCCTAAACAGGGAACAAGGGATGAGCCTCTTAACCTGTTCAATAGACGTGGGTGGAGTGTGAACCGGGTGATACATAGATCTATCTACTCCAATTGAAAAAAAAAAACAAAGTGAGAAGATTGGTAACTCTAGTAAAAAAGGGTAACTGAACATAAGTTTATCTTTGTTGCCAAAGTTTATAAGTCCCAAAAATGTTATTCTGATATTTTATCCTTCCGCGCGGATTACTTTTTTCGGCCTTAGTGCTTGCATGATTAGTGCGCTCTATGAAATCGTACATCCTCAGACAAACTGTACGTTTCACAGAATATTTGCAGTACCGTGCAAAACCAGACTCTTGAAGCGATGGTAAACTACGTTGGAACAATAGTAGTCCGGATGATCCCACATCCGGATGGCCTCAATTCGGAAGTCGGTGTACATTTAAAGCTTTTTAAATATTTTTAATCTTAATATTATAGTCACCTGGCATAACTTAACCGATTTTACGCTTTTGAGTTAACGATGCTGATAACCGGTTTGGTGGCTTCAAAGACGCGATCTGTTTCGATGCTGAAATCTCACAAGATATTAAATGGCGCATTTTCAGTCGTCTTCCGTGGCTAGAGTTAGTGTCATTTCACCCCGAGCAAGGCGGAAATGCCACTGATGTGCGGGTGGCTACATAACTGTAAAAAGATTAATTAGAAGAGAGTGAGGAGTACAGACCAGTTAGAAAGAAGCGATAGAAAGATGAGAATGTAGGTGTGATGACAGGTACATAGGTGGAGAGAAAGGGAAGGATATACGGGGTGGGGAGAGAGCGAGAGTCAAGTGGTTAATAGATGAGTATTGACATTGCATTTAAACACTTGGAGGTTTTAGCCATCAGGAAAGCAACAATATGGGAACGAGTTCCACAGACGGGAAATGCGAGAGAAGAAGCTGCAGGAGTAGAATTGTCGTCTGCATTTGGCTAACCTAACTGTGAATGGGTGGGACCCAGTTGCCACTCTGGTTGCACGAGTAAACACCTGTTGCAGAGGCACCAGTGACTTACGTTCGTCCGAGCATTTACATTCGTCATCAAGTTCGTACTATCTACAAAGGTACCAATAGGAAGCAACTTCATCATGGCGACGCTTTTACCCTTTCTGGACAAAGCATATCACAAAAGCTAGGGATTGTTGTTATTATCATTGCAAATTGTTTCCATTTGTCAGATATCTCGGCTCACAGACACCAAAATGGGTCTCTCAAGAGAAGGAGACAAAAATAATCTTCCTCTTCTATACGTCATTTTCTTTTAGGAAGTTGGCGATCATGGGTCGCCATAATTTATTACCCTATGTAACTTTTAATAACTTTTATCTCTCCCAAATCCTACTTCGCCATCCATTCGGCAGGAGGATATGTGTCACTTTTATCTGTCTCGTTTAGCTTAAATGTGTTCTGTGAGTATCAGATTGTCCAAGCCCTGTTTTTTCATTATGTACATCCGAAATTTCAACTCATTCTATTAAGTACAAATGTTTTTTTTTTGTCATTTCAGCATCTTCTTGTAAAACCATATATCTGTTGCTTCATGTTCTTCACTTCATCTGTTTTGATATGGTATATTTATTATTTTTCTTATTCTTTAGATTGTAAGATTTTTCTGCTAAAACTTCTTCAAACGGAAACAAAAGAAAACAGAAGAAAAATTGTGACTAAATGCTGAGAAGTCTTCTTTCATTTTTATCATTGACAAGCAGTATATCCCGGCGTTGCTCGAGTGTAATGAAAGCTTTAAAACTAATCAATGGTCCTGGTGCTCAAACTCTTTGAACGTTGGCACGAATGACTAAAAAGCAATAGTTGTTTCCAGTTAAAGCGAAACCGTAGACTGAAAGAAAAATGAATGGATGTAAGTCAAATTTGGATTTCCTGGTATCGATATCAAATAAGTTTTTTTCGTTGTAAACTGAATTTTGAAGGCTAAATAAGTCCTCTGAATAAATGGTATCATTGCTGAGACTAAGAACTACAATTATACCTACTTAGAGCCAAACCCAAAGCAAAAAGTAAAATAAAAGGGCTGAAAAAATACAGACATACATGCAGATAAACAGACACACACACAAACATCTTGCCTTATATATATATATATTATCGATTTTCTGCACTATTGTAAGAACTGCAACCTTGAAACTTCTGAATTATCGTTTCTTATATTTTGTCTATGAGTGTAACAAATTTGATTAAAATCGGACCACTCCTTCTATAACTGGATTAAA
Source organism: Ascarosepion bandense (assembly GCA_037127315.1). Lineage (NCBI taxonomy): Eukaryota > Metazoa > Mollusca > Cephalopoda > Sepiida > Sepiidae > Ascarosepion > Ascarosepion bandense. The sequence goes on from JBBBDQ010001598.1 coordinate 1,469,537, forward strand.
TGGATTTTTTCGATTATCGATTTTCGATATTTATCCGGGGTACCTCGACACAAAACCGAGCTAAGAACACTCACAGACGCTTATAGTACAACTGTGTAAATTTTCAAGAAAATCGGTTCAGCCGTTTCGGTGTCTATAGGTAACGGACAGACACACAGAAACATAGACAGTGACAAAGTTCCATTTATAAATAAGTTTAGATTAAAAAAAAACTTGATTTTTCGATATATTTCACCCCATTTGTTTCAGCGTTTTGCTTTTTCTATATAATATTTTTAAATCTGAAAAGCTGTGCGCTAATGCTCAATCTTTTAACATTTTTGTTTTTCGTGGGACACAAGCCAAGTAACTCGAAAAAAAAAAGTCCCGCAAGCAACCGAAATGATAAACACATCGATTTTTGGTGCGCAACCTTGGCTTTATGAGACCAAGAAGAAGCGATGATATTAATACTCGTCTTTTGCTGCCGGTTCTAAATCAAAATTGATCCCCAAACAATCTTAACCGCAAATTGATTTTGATGCCCTTACCTATCGCCAACACGACTGCAGTCGGTTTTAAGAAAACAACTCGTCAAGAAATTCAAATTCAAATGATGATCATTTATTCGGATTAGAAGTCAAAAATATTCTCGTCGTGCTACGGGCAATAGGTCGCCGAACATTTAAGCTGATTAACATTCAATTGGATAATATGGGTTAGCACGTGTCAAGGTATATTAAATTTGGTCCAGTTTCGAATCTATCTTTCCCATCTTTATCACTCACTCTCTCTTTCTTTCTCTCTCTCTCTCTCCCCCTCTCTCTCTGTGTATATATATATATATATATATATATATATATAGTCATCCGCAAACAGATCTGTTTCGCTGTATCACAGCTCATCAGTACGGTTAGACATTGTCAATTGCTTTTTACCAAGGATTGAAACCCGATCGAATTGGCGTCAGTAGGCGATTCTACCTCTGAGCTACGGGCGCTCGGTAGAAGTAGGCAGACATTTTAGCGTGTATATTATCATTATACATACCCAATAGCTGAGAGTGTTCTAATTCACTACAGTTTTTCAAAGTCTACCATTCTTCCAGAGTTCTCAATCATTATATATATGTATATATATATGTATATATAAAGATGTTTTTCAAGGTACAATACTTGATAATAGATATGAAAATTGAAAGCTAAATACAATTAGGCATGTTAAAAACGAAGCAACCGATTTCGCTCCCGCTCTTCAGGTATCATCGGGAGAATAACTGAAATTAAAATAAATTATGGAATGAATGAATCATCGGAAGAATAACTGAAATTGAAATCACTTATGGAATGAATGAATCATCGGGAGAATAACTGAAATTAAAATAAATTATGGAATGAATGAATCATCGGGAGAATAACTGAAATTAAAATAAATTATGGAATGAATGAATCATCGGGAGAATAACTGAAATTAAAATAAATTATGGAATGAATGAATCATCGGGAGAATAACTGAAATTGAAATCACTTATGGAATGAATGAATCATCGGGAGAATAACTGAAATTAAAATAAATTATGGAATGAATGAATCATCGGAGGAATAACTGAAATTGAAATCACTTATGGAATGAATGAATCATCGGGAGAATAACTGAAATTAAAATAAATTATGGAATATATGAATCATCGGGAGAATAACTGAAATTAAAATAAATTATGGAATGAATGAATCATCGGGAGAATAACTGAAATTAAAATAAATTATGGAATGAATGAATCATCGGGAGAATAACTGAAATTATAATAAATTATGGAATGAATGAATCATCGGGAGAATAACTGAAATTAAAATCACTTATGGAATGAATGAATCATCGGGAGAATAACTGAAATTAAAATAAATTATGGAATGAATGAATCATCGGGAGAATAACTGAAATTGAAATCACTTATGGAATGAATGAATTCTCGGGAGAATAACTGAAATTAAAATAAATTATGGAATGAATGAATCATCGGGAGAATAACTGAAATTGAAATCACGTATGGAATGAATGAATCATCGGGAGAATAACTGAAATTAAAATAAATTATGGAAGGAATGAATCATCGGGAGAATAACTGAAATAAAATAAATTATGGAATGAATGAATCCTCGGGAGAATAACTGAAATTAAAATAAATTATGGAATGAATGAATCATCGGGAGAATAACTGAAATTAAAATAAATTATGGAATGAATGAATCATCGGGAGAATAACTGAAATTAAAATAAATTATGGAATGAATGAATCATCGGGAGAATAACTGAAATTAAAATAAATTATGGAATGAATGAATCATCGGGAGAATAACTGAAATTAAAATAAATTATGGAATGAATGAATCATCGGGAGAATAACTGAAATTGAAATCACTTATGGAATGAATGAATCATCGGGAGAATAACTGAAATTAAAATCAATTATGGAATGAATGAAGAGAAAGGAAAAAAATGGGATAAAAATAGCGTATAAGAGAAATAATTGCTAGAGACTAAAGATAGCACTTCAAAACCGACCTATTTTCTGCTCTGGTCATGTAAATTTTGTAATTTATCAATATCATTGTGGTTGCGGTACCAACTACATAGAAAGAACCACTCAACGTCTAAACATGAGAATTAAACATCACTTTCCTAGTAAAATCAGGAATCATACCGAGGCTTCTAATGAACCCGTCCCGAATAACTATGTTCCTCCATATGCGAGCACCTTATAAATAATAGAAAGTGTGCCGCTGATTTTAGTGTTGACTGGTTTACAATCATGTCCCGTTTACAATCTTTATTTCATTTAAGTGTTCTAGAGTCAGAATGCTATCTGAACGAGCAATACAATTAGAGGACCTTTATCTGTGCTTTATAGACTACGCAGTCATTTGACAAAGTACGACACAGAAGTACGACACATGGACTGGATAGAGATGCTCGACAACCTCGAAAATTTTCGGAAAAGACGTTAGGATAATCAAGAATCTATATTGGCAGCAAACCGGTTGTATACGGATAGGAGGTGAACTCAGCAGGTATGCAAAAATAGAAAAGGGCGTAAGACAAGGATGCGTTTCTCACCAGATCTTTTCAACCGGTACAGCGAAGCAATTATGAGAGAAATAAAAACCTTGACAGGATTCGTCATTGGCGGCCATAATCACAACAATATCCGATACGCGGATGACACGGTGTTGATAGCAAACACGGAAAGGAAAATGCAAGACCTTCTACAGAAGTTAGTAAAAGAAAGTGAAAAGAAAGGACTGAGCATAAACCTCAAGAAAATTGAATGTATGGTCATCAGCAAAAAGAGGAGACTAATGTGCCAACTTCAAGTTAGAGAATCTAAAATAAAAAAGCAAAAAATTCAAATACCTGGGAATTGTTTTGACAGAGGATGTCAAGTGTGACACGGAGATCCAAAGGCACACTGGCATGGCCAACGACGGATTTCAGTTTTGGCCAGAGTACAGAAGGACAGGAAAATGTCATTAGAAAGAAAGAAATGTGCTGGATTGCTATGCGATATCTATCGTTCTGTATGGATGTTATTGCTGGACGATCTCATCAGAGATGAAGGGGAGCTTGAGGCAGCAGAAATGTGGTTTTAACGAAGGATGCTGGGAAAGCATGGACAAAGCACGTGTGCAATGATGAGGTGTTGGAAAGGATGCAAACAAGAAGAAAATTTATAATAAATATCAGGAAAAGACAAATGAGGTTACTGCGACGCGTAATGATCTATGGAGGCCTGGAGAACTTGATACTCACAGGTTGGATAAATGGAAGGAGAGACAGGAGAAAGCAGCGCGAGACGTACTTTTTAAGTCTAAGCAAATGGTTGACGAAGCGGAGCTTAGAAGTAATACCAATAGAAAAATTATTGAGATAGACAAGAGACAGAGCCAAGTAGAAGTCCATGATCGTGTACGTCTTGAAGAGACACGACACATGATGAAAAAGAAGAGACTTTGTATATCAGGTTCAGCAAACCTTCTCTTTGTAAACTGCGTGAATGTTTGCTGGGACTTGCTAACGTTAGCCTCAAGCAGTTCTTTCCCTTCTACATTCTATTTTTATCCTCTTTTTTCCCTTCCATTCATAAATTTAATTTTTTAATATTTTAATTTGAAATTAAAACATTATTAAATTTTTCATATTCATGTAATTTTTGTCTATGCATATTATACTCTTGATAATTTAAAAAAATACTACCCTAACATAATAAGATTTAACTTCCCCGGACATCGAGTGAACTTAAATTTAAATCAATTAAACAGTCAGTTTGTAATATACACTTGATGATTGTGGAGTGCTTGAAACTTCGAGTCGTTCCACAACGAAAATAATATGTATATTTATTAAGATATAATTAATAGCTCTGTTTAAGCTATTAATAGCTACATTATGCATTATTTTACTAACACCTGAATACTATTAATACGTGGGCTAGAATTTTAGGTGACTATCTGGTAGGCCCATATGTTCTCCCAGTACATCTTACAGGAGCTGTCTACAGAGACTTTATTTCGAACAACACTCCCAGATCTGCTTAAGGATATATTCTTGATAATTCATAGACGCATATGGTTAGTACACGACAGTGCTCCAGCAAATTTTTGTCACATTGTTCGCGATGACATCTGCCATGAAAATTGATAGGTAGGGAAAGACCGGTTTCATGCCCGTCTATCCGATCTCAGTCATTTGGATTTTTATTTGTGGGGCCATTAATTTACACACCAGACATTATTAATGCATATACACTTCGTCAGTGGGTCATGGGGGTCTGTGAAATCATTCGACAATGTGTGTGATTATTTGAAAGGATGCCCCAGTAAATGAACCGACAGGCGCGATTGCACATGTTAAATCAAGCGGAGGACATTTTGAATATTTGTTATGAGTTGTTGTGTTGAAGTACAATAATGGCCTCTTGGATATATGCTTATATAGACATTTTTAACTTGTTCTGGTATCAGGAAACCGCCGATAATGTTTGTAAAACTGTTTTTGGATTCTAACTTGGATTTGTCATTTTAAAACTCAAAAAAGAAATATTTCCTGACATATGTCGGTATGAATTTTTGTCCTTATTTTGTTGTAAAGAACCCATCCCAAAAATTTGGAAAATTATTTTTGATACAAACCTGACTATTTATGTGGGTGGATGCGATGTTTAAATTTTTATTTATCAGAGCAACATTGAATAGTTGAAAGACGAAATGAAATCATTCCGTGTAAGGCGTGTTTGAAGTCACTTCAGATTATATATATATATAAAGTACCAGAGAGAGAGAGAGAGAGAGAGAGAGAGAGAGAGAGATTGATAGAAGCCCTCATCATGTCCCGAAAGGAGACAAATTTACGTCGCCATGTCAGAAAACAGAAAAGTCATCTGATTAGAATTGTCGACAATGGCGTGTATCGCAAACTTTCGTAAATCGATTCGAAAAGCCATTGTCGTGTAAATATCACGTTACACAGGTTTTTTTCTTTTAGGTGGAACGAATTAACCGTTTAAAATATGATTTATTGTAGCATTGTAAGTTATTAGTAGCCGGTGAATACTTTGATTGCGACACAATCGTTATTTTTGCTGCAGCATGTTTATGATGTTTTATTTGACATAAACTTTCAGGAATGCTTGAATCAGTCAGTTCAGTGCCATACGTCATACACGCTTTGGGAGATCATGTCTCGAAAGAGACATGACTGACTGAACAGAAAATTATCCCGCAGTAGGTTGCCATTACTTTCTGCAGTAGACAGGTTGCCAACCAAGGCTAAAGAACCCAATCTGTCCTATTATTTAACCCATAAGAAGGTCGGGTCTCTGTGTCGGACCAGGAAGTTTTCTTTTCAATCCCTTATGCACATTTACAAATCTATCAACTGCCCGTGCATTGAATACTGCTATCATATCCGGTCGGGTGCCCCTGCTGTTCACCTTGGGGTTCTCGATAGAATCTATCGCAAAATCTGCAATGTAGTCGATACAGACCTGGCGGCCCGACTCCAGTCTCTCTCTCTCACCGACGAGATATGGATTCCCTCTGTCTGTTCTATAAATACTTTCACGGATTCTGCTTCGACGGGCTAAGCTCCTTGGTGCCCCACATACGCGAATTGAATCAAGCTTCTAGTCTGGCAACAAGGCCCGATTCTTTTACTGTGAAAGCAATCAAGTATGACCACATCTTCTACTCTTACAGCTTCTTTTCTTGCACTTCCCGCCCGTGGAACTCAACTCCCTTCCGTATTCTTGTTTCCCTGATAACTATGATCTCCAAGAATTTAAATGCAACTTTACACTTTGCTCTCAAGCAGCTCTCTTTATATCAATGTACCCTTCTCTTACCCATTCTCCGACACCTACTGTGACCTGTTCTCCTCCTCTCTCCACTCTCTTATGATGTAACCCCCTGCGCATCAGTAGAAGTCTTGCCTTGCTTGGGGTGAAACGATTATGAAAAAAATGTTTGACATCCAAAGTTAAAAATTCTATATTCTCTTCCAGAATGTTTTGACATTGTCTTAAATGCTAACTGTTTTGGTACTGTCTTCAACGTTAAATGTTTTGACCTTGTAATCACTGCTAAGTAGTTGACATTTTCTTCGACACTAAATGTTTGGCATTGTCAACTTTAAGTGCTGTGACATTATCTTCAACGCTAACTATTTTCATACAGTCTTCAACACTAAAGTGTTTTGACACTGGTTTCAAAGTGTTTAGATGCCGTTTTCAATTCTATATGTTTTTGATGTTATCTTCATTTGTTAATTCAAGTTTCACATCTATCTATATACTTTAAATTTCCGAGCTCAGGAGTATTAGGAAGTCGAGCATTTAATAATAAGAGAGTCTGCAAATTTATCTGTCATTTCTCGCACTGGGAGACAAAATTCGCGTGGTATCGTAAAATAAGTCGACAGCGCTATGGGTTAGTCATAATGATGATTCAACGGCAAAACCATGCCAGATGATATAGCAGTCGTACTTTTTGTAGTGCATATATATATATATATATATATATATATGGTTAGGTCTTGAAAGCTGTCACAATGCGTTTAGTAAAATAAAGGAAGGTAAAGAAGTTTTGGGGTATTACCTATTTATTATACATTAATATTTTGAGATCAAAATCTCATTTTCAGAATGGCAGAGAAGCGTGTATCTGTTCGAGTGAGTCCGTGCCTTTCAAGGAATGACGCTTTAATATTTTCTCTCACGATTGCCTTCAAGACATAACCATGTACCTAATATACACAATGCGTCAAGCAAATTACAAAACTTTACTTTATATGTATAGTTATCCGCAAAGAGATCTGTTTCGCTGTATCACAGTTCATCAGTACGGTCAGACATCCGATTGCCGTTTACCCAGAATTTAAACCCGACCGAAGTGGCGTCAGTCGGCGATTCTACCTCTGAGCTACGGGCGCTCGGTAGAATGTGGCAGACTTTTTAGCGTGTATATTATCATTATACATGCCCAATAGCTGAGAGTGTTCTAATTTATTGCTGAATGAACGATGCGTAGATGCCAGAGTAGCTACTGTTTTTCAAAGTCTACCATTCTTCATATATATGTATGTTGTAGAGTAGCTAGATACCCGTCAGCACTCTAACCGATGGACTGGCTCATAGGCTGAAAGAATCTACGAGTATGTATTTAAAGAGTCGATTTTAATAAGTAAATTAATATTCGGACCGATTTACTTCGTCGGCTTTTCACCTTTTAGACTCTCCTCTTTTTTACTCGTAAGTTTTGTTTTTGTTAATTGTTTTTAACTTACTTTTCTATATTTTTTTTATATATCTGTTAGCACCGGATACGGTACTGAATAAACATATTAAGTACTAATTTTTCACTGCGTATTATATACCTCAACGATACAACAGATAGGCAAGGACGGATTTGAGAAATCTCAACTCAAACAACAGATTGGTAAATGTAAATTACGACAAATAAATATAAAACGCAAATGCTGCCAAAAAAATACTACAGTCAACGATATCAAGAAAGGACGAATAAATGCGCAGAAACATTCATTGAAAGTATAAATTAAGAAGTTCTGCTCACGCAAATAAAGGATTTATAAAATTGCATGAACGTATTTTTTAAACAACAAAAGATTTGGACGCAGGAATGGCAAGAAGACTTAGAAAGTCATCGAGAAGAACTCGAACGACAAGAAAAAAAGGTTTACAAAATTACTGGAAACTTTCTCAAGAAGGGAAAATGATCCTGACAGCTTTAATATTTTTTCTCACGATTCCGGAATCAACACAGTTATTGAATTTTTATACAAACCAGACGAAGTCACATTCGGGGAGTATTTTGAGATACGAAGAAATATTCCAAAAAGACATGGTCCGATAAAAAATTGGTGCGGCTATAACACGACCCGTGGCTGAGTCCAGTCAGCCTCCCTGACCTTTAGCCGATTTCTCCCACGCTGCGCTGTTGACCCCAGATTAATCAAAGCAAGACCACTTCTTACCACTTGATGAGGATTATTCAAAACTGCGAGGGATCAGTATATGATAAAAAGTATATCGAATAATTACAAAATTACAAGCAAGTCAAAATCAAGGGACGGAAGTAAATATCAGTTGGCTGGTATTTCATTTACGATAGCTATCAACAGACACACACAATGGGCTCAACAAATTCAATAGAAGATTTTTTGAAATAAAACAGAAAAGAAACTACAAGAGCTCCTACAGAAGGTAGCTGAAGGGAGTGATAAGAAAGAACTACAAATAAACTGGAAGAAAACCGCATACATGGTCATCAGTAAAAAGGGCAGCCCAATATACCAACTACAAGTCGAGGATACTAGTATCAAGCACGTACAAAAATTTAAATACCTGCAAAGTGTTCTAACAGAAGATGGAATGTGCGACACAGAGATCCGAAGACGAATTGGCATGGCGAAGGAAGCATTCTAGAAGTTGAGTAAAGTATTAAGAAACAGGACAATTTCGCTAGAAACAAAGAGGAGAATACTGGATTTCTATATGTTCTTGAATATGGCAGTGAATGCTGGACAATATCATCAAAGATGAAGGAAAAACTTGAAACAATTGAAACGTGGTTCTACAGAAGGATGCTGCGAATATCATGGATCGAGCACGTGAGCAATGGTTAGGTTTTGAAAATGATGGAAACAAAAACGAAATTAATACTGAGCATCAGAAAGAGACATCTGAAGTTCCTTGGACATGCAAGAAGAAGGAAGGCTGGGAGAACCTGATACTAACAGGCCAGATACAGGGAAAAAGAGACAGGGGACAGTGACGGATGACATATTTGAAGGACCTAATCAGGTTGATGATGGAACGAGGATTGCATGGTGTAACAGAAGAAGGTGTGCTAAGGGCCACTAGGGATAGGGAGACGTGGAAAGCCATGATCGCAAACGTCCCGAAGGAACAGGGCACATAGAAGAAGAATGGACACCATGTCACTGAGTTAAATTTTGCACTTGCATAGGTAGAAGATATAATAATAAAAATAAGTAAAAACCGAGAATAACATGCAAAATATGTAAAGGAAGTTTTCAAAAAAATAAAAAAGTTCGGTTTTATTGAAAAATGAGAATTTTTCTTACCAAAAATCAAGTATTTTGGACAGAGTTAAGAAGAAACGGGTAAGAGGCCTGATCCTTGCCGAGCGAACGGAATAAAGAATATGTCCGCTCCAACAGATGTATCGTTCCTACAATCAATTTTAGGTTTAACAAAATATTGCACTAATTACATTCTAAATATGCACAAATTAAGAGCACCATTAAACAAACTCTTTAAAAAAGACGTAAAGTGGAACTGGTTGGTCGGTTGTCAAAAGGCCATCGATAAATTAAAAACAGCATTCGCGCTAGACTTAACTCTCATACTTTACGACTCTATAAAAAGAGATTTATGCTGCAAGCGATGCTAGTAATCTGGGTATAGGGGCCGTACTCTTACACACGTGGATGTGCGTTGTGGTACAGTGGATATCGGTTCGGAACGAGAAACCGGGGAACCAAGTTCAAATTCCAGTTGAATCCATTGTATTCACTTACGCGCAAATACCCTTGGGAAAGGTATTAATCCGTCTCTTCCTTCCAGTTATGGGCTAAATAGCAGGACAGATTGTGTTATATAGCCTTGGTCGGCAACCAGTCTACCGCAGAAAGCAATGGCAACCTACTGCGGGATAATCTTCTGCCCAGTCAGTCGTGTCTCTTTCGAGACATGATCACCCAAGCGTGTATCACGTCTGGCACTTTAACTGACTGACTCTTACACACGGATGTGCGTTTTGGTGCATTGGATATCGGCTCGGAGGAACGAGAAATCGGGGAGCCGAGTTCGAATTCCAGCTGAATTCGTTGCATTCACTGACGCGCAAATACCCTTAGGAAAGGTATTAATCCGCCTATTCATTCTAGTTATGGGTTAAATAACAGGACAGATTGGGTTCTCCAGCCTTGGTCGGCAATCAGTCTACCGCAGAAAGCAATGGCAACATACTGCGGGATAATCTTCTGCCCAGTCAATCATGTCTTTGTCGAGACATGATCGCCAAAGCGTGTATCACGTATAGCACTCAACTGACTGACTGACTCTTACACACACAAAAAGATGATCAGTTAAAGGCCGTACATCATGTTTCTAGGATTTTGCTTCTAGCAGAAACTAATTATTCACTAATTGAAATAGAGAGGAATATGGCTGATATTTGTGTTTAAGAAATTCCAGAAATACATACACGGAGGACAGTTCACCCTCAAAACTGACCACCGCCCACTACTGTCTATATTCGGTTCAAAAAAGGAATTCCAACACATTCAGCTAATTGCCTACAAAGATGGTGAACCATCTTATTAAATTACTCTTTCAAAACGTAATTTTTACCATCTATGAAAATAGCACACGTTGATGGTTTGTCTAGGTTAATTCCCAAAATAACAGAATCATTAGAAAAGAGAGTTATTGTTTTACTGAGTTCCGAATTGGATATTAGAAACGTTCTGTATAACACAATGAAATAACACTGTATAACTAGTCACGTTGGAAGAAATAAGGCCCAAAATGGTAAATAAAGGGGACAATAATTCTTTCTATATGTAGCGATATATTGTTATATGGAGATCGTGTGGAAATACCAGCAGTTTTAACACGAAAAATTTTGAGGGATTTTCATACCGAACCTCTAAGAATATCAAGAATGAAGTATCTCATGAGGAATTTCGTCTATTGGTATAGACGAAAAAAGAAATTTGAAATCTTGTAAAACTTTACAAAAAACTGTGCGTTGATAGCAAAAGCTCCACCTGTAAAATCCAGTCCCTGGCCAAAGACGGATAAACCATGGTCAAGAATAGACATTGACTATGCCGGTCTAATAAAGGAAACTTATTACTTTGATGTGGTTGGCAGCTTCACCAAGTAGCCAGAAGCTTTTAAATGTAAAACGCCAACTAGTAGAGTCACGATAGATTTTTTGCAAGAAATATTCGCTTGATCCGGCGTGCCGGAGACTATCGTGTCTGACAACGGTACAAAATTTTCTGCAAAATAATTTGAAAATTTTTGTAAAATCCATTCAATCGTACACCCAACTTTCCCACTCTACCACCCAAAGTCAAACAGAAAGTTGGAAAGATTTATTGATGTGTTCAAGAAAGCAATTAAATAGGCAACCGGAATTGAAACCGTAAACGAAGAATTACAAAGAAATTTTGTACATATATCGCATGACACCTAATGTAAATGCAAGTTCATGAATGGTCGCAGACGAACCCATGTTTGCGAGGAAAATCCATTCGATATTCGATAAGTTGAGACCGACAGAAAAGAAATTGGATGATAGAAAAAATATCAACGGTAAAACTACAACCCCGGCGAAAAAAATATATTTTAAAAATTATATATTGGTAACAAGAACGCGGAAAGAAGGGACCATTGATAAAATAAATAGGTAAAATGTTGTACTTGATAAAACATCCAAAATGAGTGATTAAGAGACATTTAAATCAAATAGAAAAAGATGTACGGCGGACGCAGATCATCGCAGGGATGATCCTATGACGGAGATGTTCTACGTACCTACGCCTCAAACAATAGAGCAGAATCACTCAAGTAAGCGAAAAAGTACATCAACAAATACTATGGAAACAGACCCTAAAAGACAGAAATATTCAAAGGAGATATATAGAGTAGCTAGCATCCATTAGCACTTTAACCGACGGTCCTGCTCATAGCCTGAAAGACTCTATGAGTATGTATTAAAGGGTCGTTTTTAATAAGTTGGGACAAGCAGATTTACTTCGTCGGCTTTTGTATTTTTTTTATATATTAATTGGAGTAGATAGATCTATCTGTCGCCCGGTTCATACTCCACCCACGTCTATTGAACAGGTTAAGAGGCTCATCCCTTGTTCCCTGTTTAGGATGTGATTTCCGGCTTTCTCTTTTCCAATCTTCTCACTTTGTTTTTGTTTTTTTCAATTGGAGTGGATAGATCTATGTATCACCCGGTTCACACTCAACCCACGTCTATTGAACAGGTTAAGAGGCTCATCCCTTGTTCCCTGTTTAGGACGTGGTTTCCGGCTTTTCTCTTTTCCAATCTTCTCACTTTGGTTTCTTTTTTTTTTTCAATTGGAGTAGATAGATCTATCTATGGCCCGGTTCACACTCAACCCACGTCTATTGAACAGGTTAAGAGGCTCATCCCTTGTTCCCTGTTTAGGACGTGGTTTCCGGCTTTTCTCTTTTCCAATCTTTTCACTATTACGTATCCCCCTGCACATCAGTGGCGATACCGCCTTGCTCGGGATGATACGATTAAAAAAAATATATCTGTCAGCAGCGGATACTTTGCATAATAATTATATTAAGCACTCATATCATTCACTTCAACGTTACAACAATATATATTCAAAGATTAACATTTTTTTTTATAATAAAACATGAAACATTAGAATATCTATAGAATTTTTATAAAAATTAGTTTCGGTACTGTTACTAAGTTAACGGAAGTACGCAGAGTAAAGCCGCTTGACACAGACTGACCTTGACTTCTATGTAAGCGTTATAACATTCTGTATCATTTCCATTGTATATAAGGGTGCTTAGATGAGTGCTTAGAGTGTGACTGTTTCACGACTCCACAAAGGTTCCATCAGTGATTTTGAATTATGCAGTGGTCTTTGACAAAGGAAAAAAAAAATACTCAACGCCTGACAACCGTATACCCCAGATCTCGCCTGTTGTGACATTTACCTCTTCAAACATCATATTCCACTTGAAAAGAACACAATTCCAAGACATCGAAAAAATTTAAAAGAATAAGACGAAGCAATTGCTCACTATCTTTACTGAAGGAGTTTCAGGAAAGCTTTTATCAATAGTAACAACGCTGCATAAAATTGTGTCACTTCAGAATGGGATAACTTTGAAGTGCCAAGTTCATATGTTGTGTAGTTTTCTTGTTTTATAGCACTCATCCCGATACTTTTTCATCAGACCTCGTATGCAAACAGTCAGAAGCTATTAAAAGAAGTTTTTATTTTCAAAGTAAAATTGCAATCATACATCAGGTTGCTATTATATGCATCCAAGAAACATTCCAAGAGAATATCCCTTTATACAATATAATCGTATTAAGTATTGATTATAATTTACTTTGTGTGGGTCTGATCTTAATTTACACGGTGCAATATAACCTTTATCAATTGCAAAATGACAGAATGGTTGTCAGCAAAAGAAAAAGCCCAACATGTGGATAACAAATTGGAAATACCACGGTTAGGCAAAATAATATATATATATATATATATATATATATATATATATATATATATATATATATATATATATAAGGTCTTTTAAAAAAGAAGGTAGTGTTAAATAATACCTTGGCTAATGTGGAATTTTGCAAAGAAGTGTATTTTGCACTGGGTGACGCAGGAATATGTCACTGTGCGCAGGATGTCAAGGAGGTCAGCACATGAGATGGTACACAGTGCACTGGAAGTGCAACGGGCCAGGTGTCAAAATGGGAACAATTATTTAAGTGATGTCAGCTGTAACACAGAGTTGATTTAGAGTTGCAGACAGTAGCTAGTCTGACTCGCTGGATGCCTCGTATGCGTTTGCTCCGATCCGACCGAACCTCTCACTTCATGGCCACTTCACCGAAGAAGAGAAGTAAATAAAGGTATTAATATTTTTATTTAAATACGAAGTGTTTATGCCTCTCAATTTTATCAATTGCCAAAATGCAAGTCATGGTGTTTGAAATCTATATTTCCTTATTTTATCAGTGGAGAAAACATTTGGTTTGAGCGTATTTTTGCCGAATGGGTAGCAGTTTTTTATGATCCGTCGTTTGTGAGGAGAAAACACTGGACAAATCGTGAGAGACGTCGTTTTGGTTGCGTCTTTTTTTCGATGAAGAAGAAGAAAACGTTTATTCTTGTCCATTATGATTCAAATATATACCCGCCTGTGGAATTCCCTTCCATATACTTTTTTCCCCGACAGCTGCAATCTCCAAGAATTTAAATGTAAGGTCAACTGTCATCTCCTATCTCTCTGACTCGCATCCTTTCTCTCATGGTTTTTTCTCCGTTCATTCTACTGTACTTCATCCTTCTCTTAATCATTCTCTGACACCCCATATAACTTGATCCTCTTTATCATTTTCCTCCTATATAACACCCTGCACACCAGTGGCAGTAAAAATGACTTGCTAGAGGTGAAATGACTAAAAAGAAAAATACTCAGAAGGGTTATATAACAGTAAAAAAAATGACACTGGAATCCGAAGTGCATTATTGGAATAACGATATATGCCTTTCAAAACCAAAGCAAATTATTTTTAAAAAACCGTTTGTGTCATGGCGGCATCATCAACAACAGAATAAACTCTTCCAACCAGTACATATACGTCCCCTCACAAGACGTGAGGGTGAGTAGCTTAGGAGTAGCTAGTAGATAGCCTGAGGAGAACGCCCTGAACATAGCCGAGAGTCGTCTACGAACACTGATGCCGTAACGACCATTACGAGTCCCAGTTCGAGGGTCGAATTATAGTATTACTAACCGTATTATCGTTCTACTAACAAAGTTGCAAGTGTTTTATTTTGCCGTGTTTAATATATATATATTCGTTATTTCCTATTTTGGTTGTTCTGTGTTATTCTTGCGGGACTTTTACCGGATCCACCACAGTTCGAAATTAAGTAAAAGAGAACGGGACTATTTCGTAATATCAGTCCTACTGTCTGGTAGTAAATGCTGAACAATATCTTCACAGATGAGGAAGCGACTCAGGACAACAGAAATGTATTTTTGCGCAAGGGTTCTCAGGATACCGAGGGCTACGATGTTTTGCACAAATTGGTAACAAAAAGGCGCTTTCACTTAACATCAGAAAGAGACAGCTGGAATTTCCAGAGTACATAATGAAGAACAAAAAAAGCTTGGAAAATTTCATACTCACAGGACATTGAAGATAAAAACAGAGATTGAGTTACCAAACGTAAATTATGTAAATGGTTGGCAGAACAAGTATAGACAAAAGAAGAAAAACTTTAATAAGAGCTACAAAGGACGAGAAAATCTAGAGAGCTATCATAGTTTAGGTACCGAAGTTATACGACACATAGACAAAGAAGAATATAGACTTTATTTATAAGTAAATCGAAAACTATAAAATCAAAGATACATACATTCGATCAGCAAAGTATCCGATATCAATGCATAAATTATTATTCTATGATTTAACGTGTTACTATGTGGTTTTAAGTCTATAACTTTTGTTTCTATTTCACACATTGATTTGATTATTTTTTTGTCTGTCTCGACTATAAAATGACTTGCAGCAGTTTTTAATGGTTACCAGGGATATATTTTTGCATTAATACTGGTTTTCATTCTAAGATACATTTCTTTTAATTACGGAAGGCAATTTTTTTTCTTTTTTAATTATAACCGAAGATCCTAGGGGTTATTCTATTAATTTGATGTCTTTGAAGCATGTTTTTCTTCAAACGCTTTTAGATAACTGTTTGACACTTTCATGTCTGAATATACTCTCTAGTTTAAAACTTCTTGAATGTGACCTGGCTCACACAAAAACGTCTTGTCGAAAAATTTACAGTGGTTTTACATTTAATCTTGGAATCATTAATTAACCTTGGAAGACACTATAAATTTCTTCACTACAACACAAGCCGAAAATATTAGTTTGTCATATGAATTTGTTTGTTTTGCGTGATTTATTTTAATACTTGTTATTTATCAATAGTTCAATATTCCCCTTTATTGTTTACGACCTGTTGCCAACGATCTAATGAACGGTCAATAGACGATATAAATGACGAGGATTTGTTTCGAAAGGTGCCTTAAGCCTAACCATCTCCATCAGTCAGTCAGTTTAGTACCATACGTGATACACGCTTTCGGCGATCATGTCTCGAAAGAGACATGACTGACTGTGCAGAAGGTTACTCCACAATCGGTTGCTATTGCTTTTTGCGGTAGACTGGTTGCCAGGCAAGGCTATAGAATCAAACCCTTCCTATTATTTTACCCAAACTGGAGCGAAGAGACGGATTAATAACTTTCCCAAGGGTATTTGTACGTATGAGAATGCAAGGAATTCAACTGGAATTCGAACTCGGCAATCCCGATTTGTCCTTCCGAGTCGATATCCACTGCACCTCAACGTACATCCTAACTACCTCTATACACAGTACCAAAATTTCGAACACTTTTCTGACCTTGATTAAAAGTAAAGAGAAAAGATGTCTACATGGCATTCCATCCCAAAGGGGTGTTTAATCTGAAATAAAATCATAATAATGTTGCATGATATTTTCACATGATGACCAGTCTTAGTAAGTAGTAAAAAATTCCACGAATGATTATACTGCGAGACCATTGGGAGAATATCAGAGAAACAAAGATATGTTGTAATCAAATGATACTTCACCACCCAACCGTTGTCGTCTCTAAATCATTTTGACTTATTATTTCTAAGTAGAAACCAACACTAGACGAAACATCAAGACTATCCAATATAGTTTTCTATTCATCTCTGTTGTATCGTGGAATGAAGAGATACACAGAGAAACTACTTTATTAACAGAGTGGTACAACCAAGATGTATGTACAATATTTACTTTCTCTCGCAGTAGTATGTGTTACTTCCCAAAGTCCGTGATAACAAGTCCCGTGCCAAGCGCACATTATTTTATAGATCCGATTGACTGGATGTCACATGGTACGAGCCACGACACAAAAATCTCAAAACTATTGATTGGAATCAATTGGTTTTTGCTTCTTCGCTAAACTTATATCTTTGTATTTCTCCGCTTCTTTGTCTTCGATCCCATCTGTCTCTTCGTTCTTATCTTTCTCCCTGTCTTTGTTCTTATCTTTGTTTTCTCTCTGATATTTCTCTTCGTCTCATATTTGCATTTTTCTTGGTTTTCCTTTTTGTTTTCGTCCTCATATTTATGTTTCTCCGCTTCTTTGTCTTCGATCCCATCTGTCTCTTCGTTCTCATCTTTGTTCATATATTTGTCTTTGTTCACATGATTGTTTTCATTCACTTCTTTCTCTTCGTTCTTATATTTGTTTTCCTTCTCATTTTTGGTTTCGTTCACATCTTTTTCATTTTTGTCTTGTTTCTCCATTCGTCTTCTTTCACATCTCATTCTTTGTTCTCATCATTGTCTTTATTCTCATCTTTTTTCATTCTCATTTTTGTTTTCGTTCTCATTTTATCTCTTCTTGTTTTGTCTTTTGTCTCAGTCTTCTCTTTTTTTCATTCTTGTTTTTGTTCTCATCTGTGTCTTTTTTCTTATCTTCGTCTTTCTTCTCATCTTTGTCCTCATTCTCATCTTTAGCCTCGTTTCCATCTTGCTCTTCGTTCTCATCTTTGTCTTCGTTCTCATGCTTGTCTATGTCCTCATTTTTGTCTTTCTTCTCAACTTTATCTTCGTTCTAATCTTTGTCATTGCTCTCATCTTTTCTTATTTTTATTTTTATTTTCTCATCTTTGCTTATTTTTATCTTCGTCCTTATCTTATTCTTTGTTCTAATCTTTCTCTTTCTCTTCTTTTTAGTCTTTGTCTTCGTACTCATTCTCTTTATTTTTGTCTTCGTTCTCATTCTCTTTATTTCTTATTTTGATTTCGTTTGCATTTTTGTTTTCATCTTTTTTCATCTTTGTCTTCGTTCTCATTTTTTCTTTGTTCTCATCTTTGTTTTGTTATCACCTTTCTCTTTTCTCTCATCTTTCTCTTCTTCGGCCTTTTTTGACTTCGTCTGCCTCTTTATCTTTGTTATCATCATTCTTTCTGTTCCCAACTTTGTCTTCGTTCGCATCTTTCCATGTATGTCGGTTTTTCTAACGTTTACTTTCATTTCCTTTTCTTGCTTTCGCCTATTCACCCATTTTGATCTCTGCTTTCATTGGAAACACCATTTTTTTTTCAAATATGTTCTTGCTGGACAATCTGCTTGACTTAACAATTTATTGAGTTTAGAGACCTCATCCAAAGTAAGCTATTCATTTATTATACGTGTCAGTATTCAGTACAATCAAAACGGAAGTTAATAAATATATAAAGGAGACGTGCATTTATGTCGATGGCGCTTCTGCTTGATTTGAACCCGGGGATTTTATCAATAAAACGTGGAATAGGACAACCATATCAAAAATGTTTAATAACATACCGAATATTTTTTCACTTGTTCATTGTCTCCAGATATTTATTTGTTCTTCATTCAATCGTTCATTCATTATTTGATTCATTCGTTGCTTTCTTCAATTTTTCCTGTTTAATTCATTTCTTGTTTTTGTTCTTTCTTTCTTTCTTTTCTGATGCGTCCAAAGTTTTTCTTTCTTTCTTTCTTTCTTTCTCATTTCCAATAGCTAGCTAGCGAGCTTTCTTTCTTTCTTTCTTTCTTTCTTTCTTTCTTGATGCGTCCAACGTTCTTTCTTTATCATTTCCAATAGCTAGCTATCTTTCGTTCTTTTTTCTTTCTTTCTTTCTTTCTTTCTTTCTTTCTTTCTTTCTTTATGCGTCCAACGTTTTTCTTTCTATCTTTCTTTCTTTCTCATTTCCAATAGCTAGCTAGCTAGCTTTCCTTCTTTCTTTCTTTCTTTCTTTCTTTCTTTCTTTCTTTCTTTCTTTCTTTCTTTCTTTCTTGATGCGTCCAACGTTCTTTCTTTCTCATTTCCAATAGCTAGCTAGCTTTTGTTCTTTTTTCTTTTTCTTTCTTTCTTTCTTTCTTTCTTTCTTTCTTTCTTTCTTTCTTTCTTCCTTCCTTTATTCTTTCTTTCTTCTTTATTCTTTTTTTTAGTAATTTTTTCTGACATTTTCTTTGTTTACATTTATCGTATTTCTCTTTGTTTTCTTCTTTTTTATGTCTCTTCGCTTTTCTTTGCTTATTTTTTGTTTCGTTTTAATCTCTTTCTTAATTTCATTCTTTATCATTAATCTCTTTAAATCTTTTTCTTCGTTTCGCTTTTAATTAATTTTTATCTTTTCTTTCCATATCTTTGTTTGCTTCTTACTTTTCTTTCTTGTCTCTTTCTTGTCTGTCCTCTTTTCTTTCTAACCTCTTTTCTTTTCTGTTCACTTTTTTTCATTTACTCATGTACTTATTTTGGTTATGGATATTTTTCCCAGAAAAGTCAGAAACCAGCTTAGGAGTAAACAGTTCGGTAACATTACTCTCAAATAACACAGGCCTATAGAAAGAAAAATGAAAAGGCTTGCTACTTGAGATATTTTAAGTTTGTTATATTTTGATGTACCGAATCTAAAGTTCGTAGATATTTACGTCCCTCAAGTCTGAATTCTTCTCCATCGAAATCAGTTAGAAACCAAAAATTCCGTTTTGATCCTGAAAAGTTATAAAACCTGAACCTGATATAAATAGCCCAAAACACAAGTCATGTTGAAAATAAAAGCATTTTGGGGCGGTGAAACAAATTGCGGTAAAACAAAAGATAAATTTATGATATTCTAACTCAGTTTCAAGCATTTTCTTGACTCAGAAACCATATCTTTTATAGATCTTTCATTTATTTGAAATCCCAGAATGAAATCTAAAGCTTAAATCTTCCTTTCTTCTCAATAACGTGTCATAAAAAGTGTCATACGTGATACACGCTTGGGCGATCAAGTCTCGAAAGAAACATGACTGTGCAGAGGGTTTTTGCGCAGTAGGTTGCCATTACTTTCGGCAAGAGACTGGTTGCCAAACCAAAGCAATATGACCTAATTAGTCCAGAGGAACTGGAGGAAGAATAGATAAATTAATATCTTTCTCAATTGTATTTGTGCGAAAGCAAATGCAACAAATTCAACTGGAATTCGAACTCGGCTCTCTGGTTTCTTGTTCTGAGCCAATAACTACTGAACCTTAACGCACATCTAAAGGTTAAACACACACATAAAAATATTAATAAAATTAGCCGTGATATCTTAAAATTTTGATTGGACCATACATTTGCAATCTTAGATTAATTCAAATTTTAATATTTATTGAAACAGCCTAACACCTGTTTTATGACTTTGCTGAACATCACCAACACAATTCAGTCAGTTAAGTGCCATACATGATACACGCTTGGGCGATCATGTCTCGAAAGAGACATGACTGACTGGGCAGAAGATTATCCCGCAGTAGGTTGCCATTGCTTTCTGCGGTAGACTGGTTGCCGACCAAGGCTATAGAACCTAATCTGTCCTGTTATTTATCCCATAACTGGAAGGAATAGACGGATTAATACCTTTCCTAAAGGTATTTGCACGTAAGTGAATGCAATGAATTCGGCTGCAATTCGAACTCGGCTATCCGATTTCTCGTTCCGAGCCGATATCCAATGCCCCACAACGCACATACAACACAATTTTTGCTAATCTATCGCTACTTCTATGACATATGTTCTAATGAGCTACATTCTTTAAATCCGACGAGCTTAGCTTCTTGGTGTCCCCCTTCGAGACTTTACTCGAAGTACTAGACTATCAACAAGTTCTTACTCTTTTACTGCAAAAAAAACAAAAAAAAACAACTTCTACTCTAATAGCTTCTTTGCTCAAACTTCCTGTCTGTAGAACTCCTTTCCGTATTCTTGTTTTTCCTGTTACAGTCTTCAAGAGTTTAAATGTAACGTCAACAGTCATTTCTTATTTCCTTGACTCCCATCTTTCTTCTCAGTTTACACTTTCCTCTCACGCAGCTCTCTTCACAACAATGCATTCGTTTTTTCCTCCCCATTCTCCGATACCTACTGTGACATGCTCCCCTCTCTCTCGTCACTATCCTATTGTGTCACCCACTTCATACCAGTGGCAGTATCGCCTTGTCTGGGGTGAGACAATTTTAAAAAGAACAAAAAGAAAGTTCGCCTAGTTTAAACGTTCAAAGCTAAAAACGACCATACAAAGTACTCGGTGTAAAATCATTCTGTTTATATTCTAAGGGTAGGTAGAAGTTTAACCCAAGCAGCAGAACTGTCTTATTGGGGAACATATTTCCCAGAGAATGCTTTCCCGATCCCCGCAATCTTAATCGCTTCAAGTCTAAGGTCAACTGTTATCTCCCCCACATAATATCCCCATCTTCCTTCGCTCTTTGCGTCCAGACAACAATCTCATTCATTAAATCCCTGCCTTGAGTGTCTCTTCCGCTTTCTATTGGGTGAAAAATTATATTAAAAAAATATGAAAATTGAAAAACCTGCATGTGTATTTAATTATATAAAATATTAAACCATAATTCGTTCAAAATGCTCGTTTTACGCAATATAAAAGATGTCAATAATAAAAACCACAATAAGTGATAGTGAAATGAAGAGCTTTCTTTCCTAGGTACCATTCGTGACGTACATTTTGAAGGATCATTTCTTTTTACGATATTTGATTAACTTGGAAGAAGAATTCCTCCTATTGCTTTCTACCATAGACTGGTTGCCAACCAAACCTGCAGAACCCAATAGCTCGTCGAGAAGATATGGATATCCATGACAGTGACCAACATCATTATCGTTTCAGTAATTTTTAAAAAATTGTTTCACCTCCTAAGCAAGTTGGGAGAATTTACTGAGTGAAAGAAAAAACGTTATTGAGAAGAAAGGAAAAGTACAAGATTCAGGAAGACAAAAGATGGTGATTAGCATTTCATTTAAATTATTAAAGAGTGTAGGAAGCAAGGAAGAAAGAAACCAGATGAGAGTACTACAGTCGAAAAGTACAAGAAAAGAAACTATCAGGATGGAATATACAGTTGTATCGAGCTATTTAAACAGTAAATCAATCTAGTAGTACGTTTCAATTCATGCAGTCGACGTACCAAGGAGGAACGCTGATTAGAACATTTGCCATCAAAATATTAATGGAGAAGATAGAAGGAAGCCAGATAGTAACAGTGGGAAAGTGACTGAAATCGAGATACCAGTTCAAGACTGATAACATTAAAGAAATTTCTTTGGGCAAGAATATCGAGATACATAGCAGAAGCCCCAAACGAGGTATTATAGCAATATTCAATGTACGAACGAAGAGTAGAGTTTTAATTATTACAATAAATATCTTCTTCCTTTCAATTTTTTTTTCAAAAACAAAAGCTTGTTTCTTATTAATTTGTCGAAACATCAAGGCGCGACTGCATCACCACAGCCTGATTTGCTTGCATTATCTGTGGACTAAATATTGACAATATTTGAAAAACTCATACCCTGAATTACATTCGTCAACCTTGTAAATCGAATTTTTAATTATCGCAATTTCCGGTGCCAAAGATCGTTTCTGTTTTCCCTTTCGATACATTTCATTCATTGCTAAAAGACAAGTTTTATGTATTTATTTAAACTTATTTATAAAATGAACTTTGTATGTGTGTGTATGTGTGTGCCCGTTACCTATAGACTCTGAAACGGCTAAACCGATTTTCTTGAACATTTACAGTTGTACTATAAGTGTCTGCGAGTGTTCTTAGCTAGGTTTTGTGTCGAGGTACTCCCGATAAATATCGAAAATCGATAATCGAAAAAATCGAGGTATAGAAGGAGTGGTACGATTTTAATCAAATTTGATACACTCATAGACAAAAACATAAGAAACGATATTCAGAGGTTTCATGGTTGCAGTTCTTACAATAGTGCAGAAAATCGATAATATATACATATAAAAGACAAGATGTTTGTGTGTGTGTGTGTGTGTGTGTGTGTGTGTTAATCTGTCTGGGTTTTGCTCTAAGTAGGTATAATTGTAGTTCTTAGTCTCAGCCATGATACCATTTACTCAGAGGACTTATTTAGCATTCAAAATTCAGTTTACGACGAAAAATTCTTATTTGATATCGATACAAGGAAATCAAAACTTGACTTGCATCCATTCATTTTTCTTTCAGTCTACGGTTTCGCTTTAACTGGAAACAACTATTGCTTTTTATTCTTTCGTGCCAACGTCCAAAGAGGCTGAGCTCCAGGACCATGGATTAGTTTTAAAGCTTTCATTACACCCGAACAACGCCGGGCTACACTGCTAGTTTTTTCATACTAACCGCGTATGCAAGGGGAGCGTAATAGTTAACAGCGCGAAAATAATAATCGGTTAGCCGTGTTCAATTTTAGAGCTTAGTCTCTTGCGTTTTCTTTCCGAGAAGTGGTAACTGTTTATGAAAATTTTCCTGTTCGCTTAGCAATATTTTGACTTTTCATTTTCTTCCGCTTATGGCTTACTAAAGACTCTAAAAATTACACTTTTTGTGAAATTTGTCAGTTATTTTTAACTTAGGTACCTCCACTCATTTTCGATATCTAAATTTTCTATTGAATTTTCAAAAATAAAAAAATAATTTATTGAAACTTTTATTTTAGTTTTAATTGAAGCTTGATTAAATTTACTATTTTCAGTAAGCAAAATACTCTGATGTATTTCAAGCAGAAATTATATTGATTCCAATCTAAAATTTATTTTATTTTTAATCTTTCAATTTTTCGGCCATTTTTAACCGATCGACACATTTGTAAACGGAAGTTTATTGATGGTTTTAAAAACTTTGCAAAACACATATACATCTGTGACAAATTATTTTTTTCGAAAATTAGCAAATTTAATGCTAAATTAATCTGATGTACACAAGTATTACTTATTGATAACATGAAATTTAGAATAAAACTATTTCTTAATCACAGAGTTCAACTTTTTACCTTTCCGCCGTATTTCAAATGTGTTGACAGGTTGACAGTTGAAAGATATATTTATGGCGATCACAAGTGACATAATTGTACAATTTTGTTCCAGTAAAGGGAAGAAATTTTGAAACACGTGACTTTTTAATTTACACATAGAAATTACCATACAAAAATCATACTTGAAATACATAAAAAAAATTAAAATTATTTTAAAATAAGGAAGGCACGACGATTTGTATGCAACTTTTTAATTTCCGATTAGAAGTATAATCTTCACTTGATAAGTTTTTAAATTAATCCCCCCACAAAATTTGAAGTATTTTAAAAATATTTTTGAAACTCTATAAATTACCATAATTGAAAAATGAAAACGATTCTTTTTAAATTTCATTATTTATTCAAGCAATTAAAAGCTTTTCAAATTAAATAATATCATAATTATATTGCATTTTTTATTTCATTATTGGAAGAAGATTTTAAGAAATAGAAGAAAGATTTTTCAAAATATAATAAATGATTTACATTCCCGAATGAGTCCTGCGTTTAACTAGTAAAATCAATTATCGCAACAAAATTTAATTTCTTAAAACTTCATGAATTTACGTGATGGGGGGTAAAAAATTACTAAAACTTTAAATAATGATTTCATAATTAATTTCATTTATTTGTGAATAATTTCTGAAAGTTTCATTAAAATCTTACAATTATTTGATTTTTGCAAGAATTTCCAAATTAATGTGTTTGTCACCGAAAAACAAAAAACAAAAAAACAAACACAGAACCTGAGTTATGCAATATTTCGTTTTTTATTGTATATATATATATATATATATATATATATATATATATATATATATATATCTATTAAGTTTGGTCAGAAATAATTGTCGTTTTTTTTGCATAAAACATCATGCTGAATGCTTTCTTCTCATATGTATTCTTGTAAAAATTATATCTAATAAATAAATTAGAAGTATTTTTTTAATGTGCAGTTACTTTTGAGTCACCCTGTAGATAGATAGATAGATAGATAGATAGATAGATAGATAGATAGATAGATAGATAGATAGATAGATAGATAAGGTGACTGGATACAAGGAGTACAGGAATTGGAGTGTTGAAACATACCCCCACAATAGCTCACTGTCAATATTAAACCCTTATTAAAAAAAAAATTAAATACGTTTCTATAAGATATAGACGACACTAATTATTAGTTTCTTATAGGTCTTGAATGTATGTGATTTCGTTCAATAAAAGTGCCCATACATCTTTTTTCTTGTAAAAAGATGTATGAGCACTTTTATTGAACGAAATCACATACATTCAAAAGAAACACTTTTTCGTTCAGGGTGCAGGGAAAAAATCAGTCGCACATACGAGAGAATTATTTCCTGTGACTCCGTAGAGACGGTGAAGTGATATATTTCGAAACAGAGTGAAGTGATATATTT
The DNA here is from genome assembly GCA_037127315.1 of Ascarosepion bandense. Taxonomy (NCBI): domain Eukaryota; kingdom Metazoa; phylum Mollusca; class Cephalopoda; order Sepiida; family Sepiidae; genus Ascarosepion; species Ascarosepion bandense. Next base: position 1,495,239 of record JBBBDQ010001598.1, read on the forward strand.
CGAAGTTAGTTGCATTTTAATTCAACTTACATTTTAACGGAGTTTGTATGTCAAGCTATAATCACACAATCATGATAAATCTTCGTCGATGTGCTATCAGTATAAGCTGCATGTTTATTCTGATGAATTTCAATTATTAAATAATGAATCATAATGGAGAGAAGTTAAAATTTCCAATAGGAAAATGTAAAGAAGAGAAGAAGTAGTAATGACTAGACTTTAAATAGGCCACACCGCTGTCACCCATTCTTCTTCTTCTATGTGCCCTGTCTCTTCAGGACGTAGGCGATCATCCCTTGTGGCTCTTATTATGTTTGCTCCTGTTACTCCTGGCAACCTCCGTTCCGTCATCCACCTGATCAGGCCCTGCAAATATGTTATCCGCTACCTTCCTCTGTCTCTCTTTCCTTCTATCTGACCAGTCAGTATCAGGTTCTCCAAGCTCTCCTTCCTCATTGCATGTCCCAGAAACTTCAGTTGTCTCTTCCTGATGCTCATTATTAATTTCCTTTTTGTTACCATTCTTTCCAACATCTCATCGTTGCTTGCATGCTCAGTCCACGATATCCGCAGCATCCTTCTGTAGATCCACACTTCCGCTGCTTCTAGTTTTGTCCTCATTATCGATGATATTTTCCAGTATTAACTGCCGTATTGAAGAACTGACATCACATAGCAATCAAGCACTCTTTTCTTTGTTTCTAGTGAAATTTTCCTGTGTGTTAGTACTCTACTCAGCTTCTGGAACGCGTCCTTTGCCATGCCAATTCACCTTCGGATCTCTGTGTCGCACTTTCCATCTCCTGTTAGAACATTTCCTAGGAATTTAAATTTTTGTACTTGCTTGATTCTGGTGTCTCCCACCTGTATTTGGCATCTTGGGTTGCAACACCCATTCACACTTACTAAAAGGTGAGGAGGCACCAATTTGCATTTCATGTCAGGATATCTACACAGGAAATTATACACTAACAAGCTATATAGATCTTGAACAAATGCGATTAAGATACTATCAAGAAGACAATCTGAAAGACATCTTCAACAAAGCTGACCCAAATGACCTTTTAGAATTTCTAAAAACAACAAAATTATATAACAAAATATAGTTGCAATAGAAAATAGCATATAACCATCACACATCAAATTACAATACTTCTAGTTACATCTCGACAGCAATAAACTTAAAAGATCAACAAGCAGTAAACAAAAACCAAACAAATTCTTCAGCATTAAATGACTCAAAAGGGTAGGTATGCTGTAAAAACAAACAACTAAACTAAACTAAACTAAATTAAAGAATTAACTCTAGTGTCTAGGGAAGCGTTATCGCGGTAATTTATTCTTCAAAGTTGTTGTATGGCGGAAAAATCTGTCTCATTGAAATTTCTTTTCTTAAATATAGAATTCGATGATAATGTGCATGATTCGACCTCGTGGATTTTACATGGCGAGTTTTAACTGTAAAGTCTTCAACAAATGGAACAAAATGTGGAGGCAATCTAAAATTAGCTTAGTGATTAGGTTGGTTTGTACGTAGTTTTATTCTTATTTTATTTTTCTTTTGGCGATAATAATCGTTTTTAGTGATAAAAGTCTTAATAATTAACCCGCAGAAGTTTCAACTGCAAGTCGAACTCGGTTCCCCCGATTTGTCGTTCCGAGTCGATATCTACGGTACCACAACGCACATACTGCTATGCTATTAAATCCCTAATTTCTGTTTCCAAAATAATATGTAGCGTCTTACCCCTTGTAGTGTCTTAGCATACGGGAAATACTGTATATATGAATGTGTAAAGAACATTCTCTTGAAAGATAAGGAAAAGTGAGGTTAAAGAGAAATAGTGTATTATTTGGGCCGTTGTGGTGCAGTGTATATCGGCTCGGAACGAGAAATCAGGGGGGGGCCGATTTCGAATTCCAGTTGAATTACTTGCATTCACTTTCGCGCAAATAACCTTGGGAAAGGTATTAATCCGTCTCTTCCCTCCAGTTATGGGTTAAATAATATGACAGGTCGGGTTCTATAGCCTAGGCTTGCAACCAATCTAACGCAGAAAGCAACCTCCTGCGGAATAATCTTCTGCTAAGTCAGTAATGTCTCTTCCGAGATATGATCGCCCAAAGCGTGTATCACGTATAGCACTTAACTGACTGACTGAATATAATAGTTGGAAACATGATTAAGGCTTTTACTGGGCATAAAGTGGGGGATCAATTTTATATCATTATGAAGTAATAAACTGATCCCCCACTAATTACTACTTAAAAATATAATACATATCTTCCTGCTCTAGCTATGAGTCAAATAACAGGACAGATTGGGTTCTATAGCCTTGGCTGGCAACCAGTCTACCTCAGAAAGCAATGGCAACCTACTGCGGAATAAGCTTCTGCTAAGTCAGTAATGCCTGTAATACGTATTGTACTTAACTGAATGACTATTTTTTATATCTATGTAAGCGTCAGTTAGTTCCCTATGACTGAAAAGAAATATACAGCTTAGTAGTTTCATAGTAAGAAGCCTTTTCGGTTCATCCAGTGCAGAGTATCTACTACACGAAGAAAGAATTCCTTATTCAAAGTCAAGTTGTGTTGCATACTCTCTGTTCTTCTTCCATGTCAATCGACCTATTAATGCAATGATACCGTCGGATTCAATCGAGAAAACCCATGTTTGTTTAAAATTCGTTTGCTTCTTTCTTCTCAAAAAGCCGAAACGAATTTAAGCGAAAATAGTAATAAAAGACTTTTGGAAGAAGGCAAAAAAGAAAAGAAAAAGAAAACCTGCTTTATTTTTCACACAGAAATTATGTTTATTTCTTTGTACAAAGAAGAATTTTCTTGTTGGTGGAGAAAGGCATCGTAAGCGCGTCAGGTTTGTACCAAAACGAAAACAAAAATTTCCCCATGAAAAAAAAAAAAAAAAATGAATCAACTTTAAATGTAAACTATTTTTTCCCCAAATGAGTAAGCATTACCCACACAAATCTCCCCCCCCCCAAATACGCAAGCTCACAGTAATACCAACGTAACATGCACACATTTTTTTTCTTTTTACTTACGCATCTACATACTTTGAGATTTAAAGTTCTTAGCTTATTATGGGTCTTGTTATAACGTTTTTATTTTATTTGCATTCTTGATGCATTTTTTTAATTCTATTACTTATGTTTAATTTTTTTTTCCTTTTTTTCTCCATGAAGAAATTTTCTGAGAGTTAGTATCTGATTTTCCGACTGAATTTACCAAAGATTTGACGTTCAAAGACTCTTTGCTTATTCCATAATAACTGTTGGTGGGGAAGATGGGGGGCATCAGTAGTAATCGTATAACCAACAGACACTGAAAAAGATGATCTTGTAAGAAAATAAATTTTAACAGTAGTATTACTAGCAGCAAAACTAACGTGAAAAAAAAAATAATAGAAGCAATAAGAGATACCGTTTTGCAAAAAAAAAAAAACACAAAAAAACACAGAAAATAAAAAAAAACATAAGTGTAACGTTAGCAAATTCGAATCACATAAACATTTTGATTCTCACAAGATGGCTCACCTACTTATGGGTTTGTGTCAGACTAAAAACTACAAATATGTTTATTTATCATGAATTTACATGATTATGGCATAAGGCCGAAAAAGGGAGGGAGAAACAAAACCTGGGATGGTCCTCAATTATCTACCTTATACCTAGCTAATCCGACTCACGACCCAGACATACGTTACAATATTTCTCTTTCACCATAAGCATTTATCCATCAACACTCACACTGCCATGTACCAAAATACTACACAACAGTCCAGGGATCTAAAAACACCCCAAATGAACATAATTTATAATGTACAATATATTACAAAAATATATTAAAATATATTTGCATGAAATGGCATTAGGGGTGGGGTATGATAACAAATTCCCCAAATAAAATTTTAAACATAAAATACAAACAAAAGACATGGTGTTAGCTGGATCCAACCTACCCACAAAACAAAGAGGCCACTGTATTCTGCCCATAGGACAAAATCAAGCAGCCCTCTTTCTACAGGGAGTGGAGAGGAGAAAATAATTTGGATGTGAAACTATGAAATACTGAACCAGACGAGATAAAACGGGACAAAAATAAACGGAACTGGGGATCTCGAACTGGATCATAACAAAAGAGGCAGTGCTGGGACACATGCTTCACGGTTGCTTGTCGTCACTGTCCTTTATAGACTAGAGCATTCAATTATGAGGTATGATAGGGTGTTCCACTATAACAAAAGTATGTACACACATTTTACACCTCATAAAAATACTTAATTATTATACAAAATAAACTTCACTGAAAGGAAAATTGATTATTACTATTGTATATTTCTGAAAAGAATGTATAAATATTATTTCAATTAACATTGTTTCTACTTTTCCGAAATATACACAATAGCAATTAACGGATAGGAGCGAAATAATCTATCAAGTAGAGAATGCCTTCGCCTCTGAAGTATGTTTATTTATCATGAATTTACATGATTGTGGCACAAGGCCGAAAAAGGGAGGGAGAAACAAAACTTGGGATGGTCCTCAATTATCTACCTTATACCTAGCTAATCCGACTCACGACCCAGACATACGTTACAATATTTCTCCTTCACCATAAGCAATTATCCATCAACACTCACACTGCCATGTACCAAAATACCACACAACATACTAGGAACCTAAAAACACCCCAAATGAACATAAGAATTTACAATGTAAAATATATAAAATTATATTCGCATGAAATGGAGGGGGTATGATAACATTTTCCCCAAATCAAGTTTTCAACAAAAAATACAAACAAAAGATATGGTGTTAGCTGGGCCCAACTCACCCTCAAAACAAAGAGGCCTAAAAACTACAAATATGTGTCTAGTATCCAAGTTAGTTGCGTATTTGTTCTTTACATTAATTTCATTCGTACTAATATCCTCGTTGTTGTTGTTATCAGGACATTTCAGCCGTTGTACTCTCCAGCCTTTTTTAAGTGTCTGTCGATACGTGTAATCTTCAAGCAATTTAAAACAAAATATTACGTTCATACCCCCTCCCACTCATATCATTTCATGTGGAATTTTTATGTATATTTTTGTATTCATTATATATTGTAAAAATTATGTTCATTTGGGGTGTTTTAGGCCCCCAGAATGATGTGTGGTATTTTGGTACTTGAAGGCCTGGATGTTTATGGATAAGTTCTTGTGGTGATTGAGAAAAATTGTAACGTATGTTTTTTTTTTTAATCGTATCATCCCGAGCAAGGCGGTAACGCTACTGATGTGCAGGGGGCTACGTAATAGTGAAAAGATCGGAAAAGAGAAAGCCGGAAACCATATCCTAAACAGGGAACAAGGGATGAGCCTCTTAACCTGTTCAATAGACATGGGTGGAGTGTGAACCGGGCGATATGTTTGGGTCGTGAATCGGATTAGCTAGGTATAAGATAGTTAGTGTGGACCATCCTGAGCTTTTTATCCCCCGCCCCAATTTGGCTGTGTGCCACAATTGTGTATTTTTCACAATAAATAATAATTTAAAACAATATTACGGAAGTTTCGAATCAGTTTGCGTATTAAAGTTAAGATTTTGAATACCCCTCCCGAAAGAAGTATATTCTGACGACGTGATCATCCCTCTCCACAACTTCCTATGCATAATAATACTCAGAAACTTAACCATTCGTTTCGCTACCTGTTCTCCGATTCTTTTACCAAAGCTCGTCAGGTAGGTAGTCCAACACAATGCCTTTGCTCTGTCCCCTTTGTCCAGTGTGTTACATTTCTAAGCCTTTGTCCCTTACAGTGTTTCAAGAATTTAAGTGACCTTTCGGTTTCCATTTTAATTCAGTCAATTAAGTGCCGTCATTATATTTTTGATATATATTCATTATATTTCTAGGAAAGAATATTAATAAAAAGTTTTGAATTTAAAAATGTACTTTTTTTGGACAGTATTTGTTTATTTTTATTATTGTATTTTATATTTCAGACCGCCGTCGGTCCTTCATCAGAAACGAGTGATTTTTAAATTTGAATTAGAAATGTATTTCACGATAGCGTCCGAATATTTTTTTTGTGTTTACATCACGTGGTGAGTTTGTTCACAACATGCGGCACGTCCGTAGAGAAAGTCTGTTTGTTTTAGATAAAAATTTCTTGGAATATCTGAAAAAAATTTTTTAGCTATTGAAATATTTGTAAAGATTCAACACACCTAAGTCCCTATTTAACCCTAGCTTGTGTATATTTAATTTTAAAATCCAGTATTTTTCTTTCTTTCTGCGTGTGTATGTAGAACTAAAATTGGAGTCTATTAGTAAACATTTGCAATTTTCTAAAGTATGATCAGGTTGATTAAAATGGGCTGCAATTGGGGAGTATACATTTTTTGTCGTATATTTAGTTTGTGATTATTGAAGCGAAATCTAAAGCTATTACCGGATTCGCCGATATATCCACTGTTGGGGCAAATTGAGCAGAAGAGAAAGTATATGATGTTTTCGCTGTCACAAGTAAGGTTTGGTGGGTGTAATTTTATTTTGGTGTTGGGTACAGAGAATGTTTTGTCTGTTATTAAATGTTTACAAATTAAACAGCGAGGCTTCCCACATTTATAGAAATTATTTATATGAATTAATTTTTATCTTATGAGTTTGTTACGTCTTTTTTAGATTCCCCTGTGAATATGCGGTGTTGTGGTATTTATAGGATTGTAAGGTGGCGGATAAGTGTTTGTGGTAAATGGATCAACTCTTGAGAGTGATTGGTTCGTGAATGTGATTAGTTAGGTATAGGATTTTTAACGAAGACCACCCTTTACCCACCCCCTTTTCGGCCATGAGCCACATCTTTGTATTTTTTTTTTTACAAAATAAATATACAGTCAATAAAGTGTCATACATGATGCACTGACTGAGCAATAGGTTACCATTACTTTTTGCGGTATACTGGTTGCCAACCAAGGCTATAGAACCCACTGTCGTGGTATTTAATCTATAGCTGGAGGGAGAAGCGGCGGATTAATACCGTTTCCAAGGTATTTACACGTAAATGAATGCAACAAATTTGACTGGAATTCGAACTCACATCACCGATTTTTCGTTTCGAGCCGATACCACGACACCCATTTTCTTTACTAGTCGAATTCACCCTATGGTCAAAGAAATGCAAGTTGTAACATAAATTCTTTAACCTCTCTAAAGTCTCTCAATAAACAGTTTTTGGAAGACGTCTATTTCGACAATTCCTTTTCAAAATTCCACTTTCATGTCCAACTCTGCATATAGTTGTTATCATCAAAATGGGTCCGCATTTTTGATAATGGAAGCCAAATTTAAGCACATTAATAAAAACAAAAAAGCACTAATTTAAAAAAATAACTAACAAAAAATTAGACATTTTTGAAGAATGTAAAAATGCAATATTTACTTTTATTTTCGAGCTGTTAGTTAATTTTGTTTAGTGGTATAACCTCTATAGGTTAGTTAATGCCAAAATCTAATTATTTTTAACACGATTATATGATTTCAACTACAGATATTTTAAACATAATTGTATACTTTCAATTAATTACAGATTTTCCAAGCGTAGCTTTTACGTAGCAGTTGATTGGAAGTATAAAGTACCCAATGAGGATCGAACTCACTATTCAGTCGTAATTGTGATAATGAGACAAACTTGCCAATCATTACTCCACATCGATGTGCCCAACTGCTGATAAGTATTATTGTCGGTCATTTTTCTCTAAAATATATTACTGATTATTCTACTATAAAATTGTATTGCTTATTCATTTTGCTTTCAAGCTATATTCTTAGTAATTTTTACTTTAAAATGGTATTACTGGTAATTTTTTTATATAAACATATATTGTCTGAAAATTTACTACAAAATATATTTTTTTATAGTTTTAGAGTGTTTTGCTTTAGTCTGGAATGTTCACTATTTATCCATAGCTGGGACCTTAAAAAGTTAATTTTCAAATGTGAACATTTTTCTTTTAAATTTTTACAATAGATTTCGACAACGTGTTAAACGAGTTTTAGGACCAAAGGAAGGTGGTATTTTGAAGATTTTGAAGGAGACATGGAACTACTTATGTTTTGACTTTCCATTTTAGAAGGAAGAATGATTGCTGGACGATTGGCATGATCCTGAATTTGGCAAAACAAGAATTCACATTGAAAAACAAATTATGGCTGGAGAAATCTGCAAGAAGTTAAACTACTTCAAATAGTTTGGTATATTACTATTTCTTTTCTGGGCCGTCTCACATCAAGGCGTGTGCCATCTTGGCTCGCAACAATTTTCGGTTTAGATATTAGAGAAGGTAAATCCAGAAGAGCAAGACAATATTGTGTCACCAACTCCTACCCTAACTTCAGCAGCACTAACTATTGCCATGACTGCTGGTGATTGTCCAGACCACAGCTGCGTTGGAATGTGTGTTCTGATTCTGAAAAAGCTGCAGGCGATTTGATGAGACTTGTGTCAATCAGTCTCTTTTAATAGACACCAGACATCTAGTGTGAGTATAAAAATACATGAAATACTACTTCTACTAATATTAAGAAAAAAGGAAACGATTCTGTACTAAACTGAAAAAGAAATTCGACCAGCGGATGATTTCAGATAATGTTGCACCTCAACCAAAACTAGTTATTGCCCATATTCTAAATGGCTGCGTCAAATAGAACAAAAGCAGTAGGAAAAAAAAAAAAAAAGAAAGAAACACTGGCTTTAGCAAAATTAACCAAAGAAGATAACGAAAAGTTTCAAAATAAACCAAAGAGGATCAAAATATGTGAACAAAATATTGTGTTTATGAAGAAAAAAAAATAGATGCCGCAGACATTTCATTCTACAGAAAATCGAATGGCCGGATCGCGTAAGCAGGAAATAAGTCTTTAAAAAATTACCAACGGGAAGAACACTTCTTTTCAAAATCAGGAAAATTCAGTTGAAATACCTTAGAAATATGAGGATGAAGGCTTGGAAAAGTTAACACTCACAAGGCATATTGAAGGCAAGATGACTAGAGGAAGGCAGCCAGCTGCTTACCTGACGAGCTTGTGTGAATAGATGTCGGAACAGAAAATAAAGGATCCATACGCCGAGTTTTTTAAGTGTTTAGTATTTACTAATTTAATATTTTTGAGATTTTATGATAGATTTAGAGTATAATTCATCACTGCTTTCATTCCAGTTCCATATCATTGTTTATGTTCTTTGATAGGAGTTCTATATTAATAACAAAAAGCATATTTGTGGGAAAATCCTTTTAATTTAACTCAGTATCAGTTAAAATTTGAAATCTGCTTGCGACGACTGATTGTTTGATTTTCTTGTGATGATGTAAGATGTTCTGGATGCACATATTCTTACTAGTAAATATAACAATAGGCAAAAATAGTTTTGGTTCGAGCCCAAATATAAGTTATTTCATGAACAACTTCACTAGTGTCGCCATGGAATGAATGATAATAATAATAATAAAAAAACAGAACGTCACTAGAGAGATAATAGTCAGTCAGTTAAGTGCCATACGTGATACACGCTTGGGCGATCATGTCTCGAAAGAAACATGACTGACTGGGCAGCAAGATTATCCCACAGTAGGTTGCCATTGCTTTCTGCGAATCGACTGGTTGCCAGCCAAGGCTATAGAACCCAATCTGTCCTATTATTTAACCCATAACTGGAGGGAAGAGACAGATTAATACCTTTCCCAAGTGTATTTGCGCGTAAGTGAACTCTAGGAATTCGACTGGAATTCGAACTCGGCTTCCCGATTTCTCGTTTCGAGCCGATACCCACTTCACCACGACGCACATATTATAGATAATAGTACAGAGGAGTAAAAATGCATTCCAGTCCATTAAACCTTGGAGCATCACAATCTTATTTTCTTTCCTTTGGCTTGTGCTAGTAAATAAGAAAAGTTTGGTTTGGTTGTTTATTTTTTTATGGCATATCAACCTCGGCGGGTCATTTATTGCCAATTAAATTTTATTTATTTATTGCTGGTAATACCTTTTTCTTTCAACAATTTATTGTTGTTTTTATATAATTTTTGTGTCTAGTAATACTTTTTTTCTGTTCGCGTATCAAGATTCATTTGGATTTGTTTTTAAGGGCACAGTCCCCCAAGTCCTACTCTGTAATTTAATCCATAACTGGAGGGAAGGGGTAGATTAATGCCTTTTCCAAGGGTATCAGTGCTTAAGTGAATGCAGGGTATTCAAATGGAATTTGAACTCGGCTCACCGATCTCTTTTTCCGAGCCGATATCCACTGCAACACAACGCACATCCGTCACTATACGCTTACAGCACCTGGTATTCCCAAGCGGTCACCTAAGTATTGACCAGGCTCAACTTTGCTTAACTTCGGTGATCGAGCGAGAACCGGTGTATTCAACATGATATGGCCGTATGTCCAAATAAGAAAAGATAGAAATATTTAATTATATCAGGTAATATTTAATTATAAAAGCTTATTTTATGACATCAGTTTTTCCGTTCAAAGTAAACTTGTAGAACATATTACGAGAAGTGATGAAAATTTCTCAAGCCGAGCCAACTCCTCAGAATCTGACCAAATTACTAAGCAGAAGAATTTATGTGGAATTTTTATTTTATTTTATTCTATTCTATTTTATTTTATTTTTGTTTTATTTATTTTTATTTTTTGAAGTGGGTTGAAAACCTTTCGGCACATCTTTATATTTTCTGCTTGATTGGACAGTCTTCGATTCATTCGTATTGTACAGCAGAATTTCTGTTCTTCTAGCAATGGCATCTATGAGGATTTATTGAAGAACACGCTGACAATCTATCAAAGAATGGAAGGCTAGATGTCTTTTAAAATTCTCTTCTAACATTCTTATCTCGATTTTCTCCCTACATACGCGAATGTCATGATGAGAGGTTCCACAAGAATATATGAGATAGGATCAAGATATCACGGTAGCTTCAACTCGCATATCATGACTGGCTCTTGTTTTGTAAAACAGGATATCAGAAATGCAAGATAAGAGGAATAAAGCGAATATTTTATATTTCCTTGGTTATAGTCCATCTATCATCATCTAATAATCATTAAATATAAATGTGATGCCTGAATTTCTCAAATGACGCTTTATCATTATTTTACATTATTTATATTTAACTAGCAGTGTCGCTCGGGTGTAATGAAAGCTTTAAAACTAATCCATGGTCCTGGAGCTCAGACTCTTGTTCTTATTCCTAATATCTATATATATATATATATATATATATATATATATATATATATATATATTATCGATTTTCTGCATGACTTTAAGAACTGCAACCTTGAAACATCTGAATATCGTTTATTATGTCTTTGTCTATGAGTGTATCAAATTTGATTAAAATCGGACCACTCCTTCTATAACCCGAATTTTTCGATTATCGATTTTCGATATTTATCGGGAATACGTCGACACAAAACCTGGCTAAGAACACTCGCAGGTGCTTATAGTACAACTGTGTAAATTTTCAAGAAAATCGGTTCAGCCGTTTCGAAGTCTATAGGTAACGGATACATACACAGACAAAGTTTCATTTATAAATAAGTTTAGATCTAATGTCCACATCATTCATGTTATTTTCACAACGTTCTGGCTGTTGTACCCTCTGAACTTGTTCAGATGTCTGTCAGTTCTGAGTAACCTTCAAAATAAACACTTTATTTAATCTGCGACTTCACGCTTGGGGATCTCCTTTATGGCTTGGTGCTTTCCAGTTTTCTAAAATTTACAGACAATTTACAGACAATGTCAATCGTTAAGTTCTGCCTTAATTTTTCGTTTTTTATTTGTCGCTCTCCTTAATGATGGTTTTGTTATATTCTTTTAAATACCTAGGAAGTGTTCTAACAGGAGATGGAAAATACGACACAGAGATCCGAAGGCGAATTGGCATGGCAAAGGACGCGTTCCAGAAGCTGAGTAAAGTACTAACACACAGAAAAATTTCACTAGAAACAAAGAAAAGTGTGTTGGATTGCTATGTGATGTCAGTTCTTCAATACGGCAGTGAATGCTGGACAATATCATCGAAAATGAGGACAAAACTAGAAGCAGCGGAAATGTGATTCTACAGAAGGATGCTGCGGATATCGTGGACTGAGCATGCAAGCAACGATGAGGTGTTGGAAAGAATGGCAACAAAAAGGAAATTAATACTGAACATCAGGAAGAGACAAATGAAGATCCTGGGACACGCAATGAGGAAGAAGAGCTTGGAGAACCTGGTACTGACTGGCCAGATAGAAGGAAAGAGAGACGGAGGAAGGCAGCGGATAACATATTTGCAGGGCCTGATCAGGTGGACGACGGAACGGGGGTTGCTAGGAGTAACAGGAGCAAACATACTAAGAGCCACAAGGGATAGGGAGAGGTGGAGAACCATGATCGCTTACGTCCTGAAGGAACAGGGTGCATAGAAGAAGAACCCAAGAGTGTTAGTGGTTTTATTGTCTTGAAATGATTCACAAAATAAAAATAAAAATAAAATGATAATTTTTATTCAGCGGTTATTATTCGGACTATTGTCCCTATCCTTGTTTCCATTTATACGACGTTACTGGTTCCCATATTTTTTCCTGTCTATATTTAATCGGCTTAGGAAATTTTTATGGCCTATCATATGCACTGAAGTTTTCGTATTTTCCATACGTTCTCTGTCAGTTATTTCAACTTCATTTCACTGAGGTTGGCGATCTCCCTTTTCCCTCCATATTTGGCCAGCCATGCCTGATATTTTTTCCCCTCGAGTTCAACTTTATGATGTTTCTGAAGTCTTATCTTAAGCGGGCGATTTTTTCTTCTTTATTTTTAATGTTACGGCTACGCGCGATGGCGTATGCACAATTCGTAATCATGTATTCTATGGTCTTATTTGGAAGAGATGTCTGTATCGTATTGAACCACTCCGGAAGGTTATCATGATGTTATATAGACCACAGATATTTTGAATCTTTTCCATTAAGCCCTTAACATAGGGCAGAGTGACCGAGCCTGTTTTTCTGAGTATTGTTGTCTACTTGTACCTTTCTACCGCTGTTTATGGCGTCTGCTGTTACGTGTCCAAGGTAGTTACGTTTAAATCAGAACAATTTAAATTTAAATTTAGGAAACAGTCTATTTAAATTCTGGAAATAAAGATAGTGAAAAATAAACTAGGTACCTCCACTTTTTCGCTGGAAAAAACAGCATAGTCTGAAGGAAAAGGCCTCAAACTAAATAAAAACAGTTTTCTCGGCAAAATGTTTATGCTATCATGAAGAGGATAAATCAGAGTATTTTTTAATTATTTTTACAATTTTTTAAAATTGTCCTAACAGGCTCATTTAGTGGAAGAAAATCTTTTTTCTCTCTCTCGTCAGTACAAGCGATAAATTGACGCTAGATTTGATTACGTCACAACGTAATATTACGCGAAGGTATTTTTTGAGTGTGAAAGACACATTAATTTGGAAATTCTTGCAAAAATCAAATAATCGTCTGATTTTGATGAGAATTTCAGAACTTATTCATAATTGACTGAAATCAGTTTCGAAATAATTATTTTTAGAAAATATTGATAAAAATTTTTTTTTAAATATGTTACCCCAGCACCAATTAATTTCCAGAAATGTCGAAAAATCCGACTAGGTCTCAACGTATAGATAGTTTTAATTAAATTCAAGAGTTACTGGGGAATGCAAATCAACTGTTTTTTTTTCTTCAAAACCTGCCACTTTTTAGAAAATCTGCTCCGAATTAGGAAAACAAAAATGCAATAAACCTATGCCATTTTTTATTCGGATAAACATTTAATTGCTTTTAGAAACATAAATTAAAATTATATCATAGTCTGAATAGAAAAAAAATTTCCGTAAGAAATAAATTTTTACAAGAATTGTTTTTATTTTTATTATTATTTTTTATTATTAAGTAATTTCCAAAAGTTTCATAATTTCCTCCTCATAGGTCTCTCAGATTTTTTTTAATTAATGTGTGACAAATATATTTATTAATCGAAAAATTTAAACACTTACTCTAAAAAGGGTTGCTTCCTTTTTGTAAAATAATTAAAACATTTTAATTTTCTGCATGTTAATGTCCCGTTTTTGTTAGTATGGGTGGCAATAAAAGGTCACATGATTCAAGGGTTGTCCTCTTTTACATAAAAAAAATCCGTATATAAACCTTTTTATGCTTCGTCTTCCATACTTTTGGCCATTTGCTGTAAATCCTTCATCATGGCCTCCTGATAGGTGTTGACAGCTGAAGATAACAAGGCTACCGTAATTGAGGAATGCTTTTTGAAAAATTTTCAAACAGTAAGCACATAACTATTGTTTCAAGTCAACCTAAAGTAAGTTTAGATTGGTAATTTGAAGAAAATAATATGTCAGTGAGGTGTATTTTATTTTTGTAAGATGTTTTAAAACTGAGAATCGGCTTCTGTTTACAATCGATGAAAATGGCGGAAATTTTGAAATTTTTTAAATCTTTTAAAACCTTTTAAAAATTTTTGATTCCGAACAATATAATTTCGGTTTAAACTACACCAGGGTATTTTGCTTACTGAAACGAGAAAATTTAATCCGTTGGCTTTCAATTAAAGCTAATTTTAAAGCTTGAAGATAAATCATTTATTTTTAAATTTTCTATTTAAATTTAGGTATAAAAAAAAAGGGTAGAGGTACCTATACATAGCTTTTGCAAAACGCTTTTTTTTTTAATCATCTCACCCCAAGCAAGGTATTCCACTGCCACTATTGCGCATGGAGTTACATAGGGGAAGGTAAAGAGAAGGAGTGGTTAGACATAGGGAATGTCAGGAGGAATGAATGTTAGACATAGGGAATGTCAGGAGGAATGGGAGCAGGTTAGTGTGTTAGGAGGTGTCTATTGACCTTACATTTAAACTCCTGAAGATTGTATCCGTCGGGGAAGCAATCATGTGGAAGGGAATTCCATAGTCTGGAAGTGCGAGGAAAGAAACTGTTGGAGTAGAAGTTGCGGTTGCATTTTATCTGTTTCACTGTAAAAGGGTGGGATCTAGTTGCTAATCTAGTATCTCGCGCAAATTCGTATTTAGGGGGCACCAGTGATCTAAGTTCATCGGAGCAGAAGCCGTGAAAGTATTTACAGATGAGACACAGGGAAGCCACGTCGCGCCGGTGGGAGAGAGACTGCAGGCGGTCTGCCAAGTCGGTATCTATCACATTACAGGCCCTCCTCTGAACCTTATCGAGAAGCCCGAGGAGAATAGCAGGGGCACCCGACCAGATATGGCAGCAGTATTCAATGCACGGGCAGATGGTAGATTTATGTATGTGCAGGATAGATTTAGACGGAAAAAACTTCCGGGCCCTACACAGAGAACCGACTTTCATAGCAGCGGATTTAGCAATGGATTCGATATAGTCATTCCATTTGAGGTCCGGTGAAAGTGTGAGACCAAGGAGGCGTAGTGTTTTACTCTCTGGGAGGCAAGCCTGGTCCATGTTAATGGGAGGTAGGTGAGATTGTCGATGATGGTTGAGTGTAGCTTCGTTTTAGAAGCATTAAAATTTACTAGCCATTTCTTACTCCAGTCCAGTATGGATTGGAGGTCGTTTTCAATTTCGGCTGCTAGGTTAGCTTTGACGCCTACACCAGATTTTTGTAGGAGGCGAGAGTAAATTGTGGTGTCATCGGCGTACAAACCTACTTGGGCTCTTATGGAATCAGGGAAATCATTAATGTATATCAGGAAGAGTGTAGGACCTAAGATGGAGCCTTGGGGGACACCTGCGTTTGTATGGTAGTTCTGGGAGGCATGTCCGTTTAATACCACCTTCATTGTGCGGTTAGAGAGGAATGACTGGATTAGTTCAAACAAATGTCCAGTTATACCATAAATAAAACAGTGAAAAAACTGATTTACTTACGACTTTTACTTACAGTGTTTTACTTACTTACACTGTTTTACTGACAAACAGTAAAACAGTGTAAATTAAAACTATTTCATTGTAAGACAGTCACTACAAATATTTTCACTCCATAAGTCTGCCATTTGTCTTTTAAATATTACCGCAACATCTGGTTTGGTGCACTTGCTATACATTTAGAGATTATTGATAAAATCAAAAGAATAATCTGCAATTTTATTTTTCTTGACATGGCATCTCCGCTTCAGTCTCTTTCTTAGCACTGTAAAGTAGCTTCTGGTGCCTTTTTATATAAACACTTTCATGGTAATTGTTCTAACAAACTTTCCGCTATAGTACCAAGACGTAATAGATGTAAGCGAAGTACTTCTTCTTCTTCTTCTATGTGCCCTGTCCCTTCAGGACGTAGGCGATCATGGATCTCCACGTCTCCCTATCCCTTGTGGCTCTTAGTATGTTTGCTCCTGTTGCTCCTGGCAACCCCCGTTGCGTCATCCACCTGATCAGACTCTGCAGATATGTTATCCGCTGCCTTCCTCTGTCTCTCCTTCCTTCTATCTGACCAGTCAGTATCAGGTTCTCCAGGCTCTCCTTCCTCATTGCATGTCCCAGGAACTTCAGTTGTCTCTTCCTGATGCTCAGCATCAATTTCCTTTTTGTTGCCATTCTTTCTAACACTTCGTCGTTGCTTGTATGCTCAGTCCACGATATCCGTAGCATCCTTCTGTAGAACCACATTTCGGCCGCTTCCAGTTTTTTCCTCATTTTCGATGATATTGTCCAGCATTCACAGCCGTACTGAAGAACTGACATCACGTAGCAGTCTAGCACTCTTTTCTTCGTTTCTATTGAGATCTTCCTGTGTGTTAGTATTTTGCTCATCTTCTGGAACGCGTCCTTTGCCATGCCAATTCGCCTTCGGATAGATTGCCAATAAGGTTTCATTATTTTACAGTTGAAAAGACTAGATTCAGCCGCAAGTCCTATGTTAACAGTTTTTTCTTTAGCACTTCTCGCTTGTCGCACTTTCTTCTGGCTTCCTCCTTTCAAATCAACTTTGATTTTCAAAACTTTAAACATAATTTCAGTCGATATCTTTTGTCTTTTTAATACTTGTTCTTTTATTTTCCACTCTTTTTAATAGTAGATTTTTGTGAGTAACCTCTTTTCGTCTTAGTGGCTTTATTGCCTTTCTTCAAGTGAAATGACTAAAAAGAAAGGAAAAGAAAGGTTAAAGTTGATCTCAAATATAAGTCTGCCGTCTCTCTTTTGTCGCATATTCCTCGACTTATACACGTATATACACAGTATTTGCCGTCCAGTATAATTCAGCGATCCTTCTACTTCAAGAAAAACAAAACAGACAGATGTAAAACTATTTTACGTTTAATTTAGTTTGTTCTTATCATAGATCGACACTAATCTTTGCCTGATACAAGGCCAAAGTTATAGGGGTGCACGTTTGAAGTGAACACGTATAATACTCGCCAAGGTTGGCCTTCTAACTATTGTTCTAGGTTAAGAGTCCACTTTGGTCTTGCAAGATCTTTGACGTCAAATCGATCAGTGGAATGAATGGGTGACCTTTAAGATACGGTGACAGAAGACACAGTTCAATGGTAATCGCAATTCCAAGACAAATGGACTTTGATATGTTAGTGTCTCTTACATTGGAATTCCTCAACTGAGATCAGCAAATCTCGCTTTCTCAGATGAGTTGCTTCTTTCTGTAGTCAATTCAATTAAAACAACCAGAATCAATTCAGTGGAAATTATTGAAGGCTTGAATATTTACTCAACTGAACCGAAAATGGCATGAGGCAAAATCACAACCATTTTTCCCAAGCTCTTTCACTGGCGACATTTATCACACAAATAAATTTAATATAACTGTTATATTATAAATAAATTTTAAAAAGATTAAAATTGACTTCGAATATAAGCCTACCAACGTTTTTGTCACATATTTCTCGACTTATATACGAGTATTATAAGTATTATAAACGACTCGGAACGAGAAACCGGAGAACCGAGTTAAAATTTCAGCTGAATTCGTTGCATTCACTTACGCACAAATACGCTTCTATGGTTTCTCCCTCCAGCTATGGGTTAAATAGCAGGACAGATTAGATTCTGTAACCTTGTTTAGCAACTAGTCTAGCGCAAAAAGTAATGGCAACCTACTGCGGAAAATCTTCTACCCAATCAGTCATGTGTCTTTGGAGACATGTTTGACCTAACGGGTATCCCGTATGACACTTAAATGATTATAAAGAGCAGTTAGAATTGTAATAAAAGATGCGGCAGAAATACTTCTCTCTTTTTAAATGTTGACAAAAAGCTAACTGATATTAAACAAAGAATTTAACTGTTGTTTAATGTTTGTTCGTTGCATAAATAAAGAGCTACAATTTTTATTCATTTTGTTTTTTAAAAATGACAGGCGTAAATTGGTGGCCAATATTCACTATACACTGTTGCAAACGATTTTTAAAATTGTCCATCAACCGGAAGTTCAAGAGCTTCGAGGTCTTCCAGCTTGCTTTCTTTTTTGAGAGCTGAATCTGTGGCTCTGAAATTTTCAGTCCATAGCAACATTGATTTCCTATCCAGAACAGTTTAATTCCGACATAACATGGAATGAGCACAAAAAGCTCTTTGGGCTGATTCACCGCTTAAAAAATGTTTCAACAGCAAAAGCACCGATCCCAGCCGTGATGGCAACTGATGGTATCTTAAAATATAGTAAGACAACTGTGAAAGTGTTCTTGAAAATTTTATTTCCACATGGCTGGTATTAATTTTAAGTGATTTTCAAAATGAGAAGAGATTTCTCTAAAAATAGGGAATAAACAATTATGTTTGTAGGGAAAAGTAGCCGAAGTGATAAAAATGGAAAATACAGATTTAAAGATGTAAGGAATGCAAACTGTTTTTGTCGGCCGAAGTAAACGAATTACTTAAGCTAGTTACCTAAGTGTAGTCAAAATATTGTCATTGGGTTTTGACGATTTGTGACCCTAGGTCAAAATCTGGCCTTGAGAATTTCCTGTTTACTGACTACCAGGACGGCTGGTAGGAACATGCAGATAATAGCAGAGAGTGAGTTTTCTCCCATTCCATCGGAAGAGCGGAGGACTCACTCGAAACGGTTAAATAATATTACTTACATGTCGAGATGGTAAGCTGTATATAGGGAGGGGGAAATAGAAATTCCGTGCCCACCTTCAACACTCCGGTTTGGTGCCTTTTTAATAAATCTTTAGTGGAAAACGAAAGTAAGTGAGACGAAGACCAGCTATGGAATGATACGGCAAATTGAAATAGCCTGCCACCAGATATATTGCAAGACACAATCAGTCCGAGCTGCAAATTTAACAAGCCACCGTCCCGAATATTAGCGTGTTACTGAAATACCAGTCAAATAATTTTTCTCGCGACGCTTAGCTTTTACATGCTTGCGATTTTGTATCTATTCGATATATATATATATATATATATATATATATATATATATACCGTGGCGTTGCAGTCTTAAATCTGCTTTTCAATATACCGTCCCTTCGCGTGTCTTGGCTAATCTAGTCGGGTGATGACAGGTGATCCTGCTTTCGCCGGTCTGAGATCAACAAACACAACGTAGGCGGAATTGACCAAAGGGCTGGACGGAACCAGGGTTCCTGTTATATTCTAACAGAGGATGTAAAGTGCGACACTGAGATCCGAAGGCTAATTGGCATAACCAAGGATGCATTCCAGAAACGGAATTGAGTCTTGAGAAACAGGAAAATTTCGCTAGAAACAAAGACAAATGTACTGAATTGCTATGCGATGTCTATCCTTTATTATGACCGCTAGTGCTGGACAATCTCATTGGATATGAAGAGAAGACTTGAATCAACCGAAATGCAATTCGACAGAAAACCGAATATTTGAGCAACGACGAGGTTTTGGAGAGGATGGAAACGAAAAGGAAACTATTACTTAACATCAGGAAAAGAAAGCTGAAGTTTCTGGGACACGTAATGAGGAAGGAGGGCTTGGAGAATCTGGTACACACAGGTAGATAGAGGAATAAAGAAACAGAGGAAAGCAACGCGTAACATTCTTGATGGGCTTCAGCAAATGGATAGCAGAGCGGGGCTTGGAAGAGAGATGTGGAAGGCCATGATTACCTACGTCCCGAAGAGACACGGCACATCGTAAGCGAAGAAAACATTATCGAGTGGAAGATATCATTGTCATTAATTAACACTACACAAGTGACAATTTAAATTGTTGGAGGTGTTTCTGCCGCACTCTATATTATCTGAAATGTCTTTAATATTCCTTTTTACCAAACGTGTAATATTTGTAAAATCCGATTCTATATTTTTTAAAAAATGTAAATAGATTCAAAATACGATAAATGCGGTTAATTAAGAGTGAAAAAAATTCAAAATTATCCTTTTAATACTGAAAATGGTTTGTTTCAATTCTTTTTTTTTAATTTTAATATATTTTTTTTATAATCAGTCAGGAAAACGAAGAAGAAATATTTACATACTTTTACAAATAACATACGAACAATGTGAAATTTAGTTTTCATTCTTGTAAATAATTTTAAATCATTAATTTTTTTTTTTAATCATCTCACCCCAAAGCAAGCATTCCACTGCCACTATTGCGCATGGGGCTACATAGGGGAAGGTAAAGAGAAGGAGTGGTTAGACATAGGGAATGTCAGGAGGAAGGTGACAGATGAGTAAGGATACCGAGGATGAGGGTTGGGCAGATGGGAAGAGTGTTTGATGGAATGGGAGCAGGTTAGTGTCTATTGACCTTACATTTAAACTCCTGGAGATTGTAGCCGTCGGGGAAGCAATCGTGTGGAAGAGAATTCCACAGTCGGGAAGTGCGAGGAAAGAAACTGTTGGAGTAGAAGTTACGGTTGCATTTTATCGGTTTCACTGTAAAAGGGTGGGATCTAGTTGCTAATCTAGTATCTCGTTCAAATTCGTATTTAGTGGGCACCAGTGATCTAAGTTCATCGGAGCAGAAGAATATTATTTGAAAGAATTATTAAATATGAAGGAATAAGAAAACTTATTATAAATGTTGAAATATTTTTAGAAATTGAAATTGAAAGTAGTAACGCTAAAAATACTTTTAACTTAATATCTTGTCTGTTATACGATGACGTCTTAGTATGTCACATCCTATGCGTTTGGGGATTACTTGCGGAGCGAAAAATCCAATGAAAGTTCTAGGGAAGAAATCGCCTCAACCGACCCAGGGTATATCTAAACTTATTTATAAATGGAACTTTGTGTGTGTGTGTGTGTGTGTGTGCGCGCGCGCGAGTTTCTGTGTATGTGTGTCCGTTACCTATAGACTCGGAAACGGCTGAACCGATTTTCTTGAAAATTTACACAGTTGTACTTTAAGTGTCTGCGAGTGTTCTTAGCTTTGTTTTGTGTCGATGTACCTAAGATAAATATCAAAAATCGATAATCGAAAAAAATTGTGTTATAGAAGTAGTGGTCCGATTTTAATCAAATTTGATACACTCATAGACAAAGACATAAGAAACGATATTCAGAAGTTTCAAGGTTGCAGTTCTTACAATAGTGCAGAAAATCAATAATATATATATATATATATATATATATAAAAGGCAAGTATGTATGTATGTATTTTTTCAGATTTTTTATTTTACTTTTTGCTTTGAGTTTGGCTCTAAGAAGTTATAATTGTAGTTCTTAGTCTCAGCCATGATACCATTTACTCAGAGCACTTATTTAGCCTTCAAAATTCAGTTTACAACGAAAAACTTATTTGAAATCGATACCAGGAAATTAAAATTTGACTTACATCCATTCATTTTTCTTTCAGTTTACGCTTTCGCTTTAACGGGAAAGAACTATTGCTTTTTATTCTTTCGTGCCAACGTCGAAAGAGTCTGAGCTCCAGGACCATGGATTAGTTTTAAAGCTTTCATTACACCCGAGCAACGCCGGGCTATACTGCTGGTGTCACCATAAATACAAGTATTCCACTTGTTTCCATATAGGCACAAGTCTTGAACTTAATAAAACCGAGTCAAAAATAATTTTTATTAATAATTTTTTTATATATTATGATAAGTATTATTGTCTAAGTTAATTTGTTTTGTTGTAACGCCCAGATTGTAATTCTTCGATCAAAACATGCAGTGTAGATGTGAGTTAAGTTTTCAACCAATAATGAGAATCAGTCGCGTTAGTCTTATTCTTGGAAGCATTTTTTTTTCTATTGCAGCTGCTTTAGCGATTAAGCTACTATAACAAAATTGTTACAGTCTACATATTGCATTATATTTTTTACAAGAAGTTAGAATAAAATTACAACGACTGTTATGGCGGCGTATCTGTCATTTAAAGAAAAGAAAATACTGACATTTCATAATACAGCATTGTTAATGTTATAAAAGTGCAGATGTGCGTTGTGGTGCAGTGGATATCGACTCGGAACGAGAAATTGGGGAGCCGAGTTCAAATTCCAGTTGAATTCATTGCATTCACTTACGCGCAAATACCCTTGGGAAAGGTATTAATCCGTCTCTTCCTTCCAGTTATGGGTTAAATAACAGGACAGATTGGGTTCTATAGCCTTGGCTGACAACCAATCTACCGCAGAAAGCAAAGGCAACCTACTGCGGGATAATCTTCTGCCCAGTCAGTCATGTCCCTTTCGAGATATGATCGCCCAAAGTGTGTATCACGTATGGCACTTAACTGACTGACTGAATATAATAGTTGGAAACATGATTAAGGTTTTTACTGGGCATAAAGTGGGGGATCAATTTTATATCATTACGAAGTAATAAACTAATCCCCACTAATTACTGTTTAAAAATATAATACATCACTTCCTGCTCCAGCTATGAGTCAAATAACAGGACAGATTGGGTTCTATAGCCTTGGCTGACAACCAATCTACCGCAGAAAGCAATGGCAACCTACTGCGGGATAATCTTCTGCCCAGTCAGTGATGTCTCTTTCAAGACATGTTCACCCAAGCGTGTTTCATGTATGGCACTTAACTGACTGAATTCAAATATCTTTATCAAGTAAAATAGCGTTAACAACAGTAAGAAATAACGTCAGATTTAAAAATCCATTTAAAAAATATAATGGGTTAAAATTAAAGTTAAAGCAATATTACTCAGAAGTAACTGTTGATCGTCAACAAAACGTTAAATTTGCTTTAAATTCAAAGTTACTTCCATGTAGAAACCTTTTATTGACAATGTTTCTAATTATAAAATACAACTTTTATCTTTCTTTCTTATTAAGTACTTTTAAATATAAAGTGTTCAGTAAATTTGAAATTTTAAAAGCTATCTCAACACATCCGGGTATTATTAATGACTGATCATCCACCGTACACTGGTAGTCATCGTTCAAAGGCTGGGGGTAATTATTCAGTTTGAATAGTAAAGATTAAGGGAAGCCACTGGAAGACAATAGACTGGAATTCAGGCTACACTAAACAAGAATTTTCTTTGTATTAGAGAACGGGTTTGAATCCGAAAAAAAATTCCTAGAAGGAAAATGCAGTCATCGTACACAAAATAATATGCGTGCATAAGTGGGGATGAACGTATCGAAACTGGAAAAAAAGAAAGCGCAAAAAACAACAAAAAAAAACGACTAACTACAATATGAAAAAGAAAAACGCGTAGAAAGAAAACAGTTAAGAATAATTGGCTTCACTATAAATCGCTTTGGTTGAATGAAGGAACCGATTTGGTGTCATTTAAGTCTGAATACACCTGTCAAAATATGTGACTTATTACTCGGACGGCACACTGGGCCTGTCGCCTGCCTTAATCAGTATTCGTGGCACTCAGTGAACGTTAGGGCAAAGAATGGACACTCAAATTAAAAGAAGAATTTGATAGAATCCTTACAAGTTCGTATTAGTGCTTTTCGACCAATGGAGCCATGTAGTCCGACAGAAGTTCATCATTTGCAGCAATAAAATGTTATTTGATTTCAAGAAATATTTACTTTCTCATATGATTGGGATTAGAGAGATAGTTACAGATTTCTTACTGGTGTTCAAGTTAAGGCTACAGACATTATTTCAATTCCAAAGTTTCAAGGAAAGTAGTAGATTTGCAAAAGAAAATACATCTATTTTCATTTTCTAGATATTACATTCTTTCTCCTCCTCCACCATCACCACCCTAGTACCAATAGATTTCTCTGTAAAGAAGATAACAGCCTGAACATGCTACTGCGTTTTTTGGTAAGTAAATTTCGCACCACTGCTACCTTCTGTATGAGGTCTTGAAGGACTACAAATAAACTTTAAGAAAACTGAGTGCATGGTCATCAGCAAAAGGTGCAACCCAAAATGCCAAATACAGGTGGGATATACCAGAATCAAGCAAGTACAAAAATTTAAATACCTAGGAAGTGTTCTAACAGGAGATGGAAAGTGCGACACAGAGATCCGAAGGCGAATTGGCATGGCAAAGGACGCGTTCCAGAAGCTGAGTAAAGTACTAACACACAGGAAAATCTCACTAGAAACAAAGAAAAGAGTGCTGGATTGCTACGTGATGTCAGTTCTTCAATACGGCAGTGAATGCTGGACAATATCATCGAAAATGAGGACAAAACTGGAAGCAGCGGAAATGTGGTTCTACAGAAGGATGCTGCGGATATCGTGGACTGAGCATGCAAGCAACGATGAGATGTTGGAAAGAATGGCAACAAAAATTAAATTAATACTGAGCATCAGGAAGAGACAAATGAAGATCCTGGGACACGCAATGAGGAAGGAGAGCCTAGAGAACGTGGTACTGACTGGCCAGATACAAGGAAAGAGAGACAGAGGAAGGCAGCGGATAACATATTTGCAGGGCCTGATCAGGTGGATGACGGAACGGGGATTGCCAAGAGTAACAGGAGCAAACATACTAAGAGCCACAAGGGATAGGGAGACGTGGAGAACCATGATCGCTTACGTCCTGAAGGAACAGGGTGCATAGAAGAAGAAGAAGAAGAAGAAGAAGAAGAAGAAGAAGAAGAAGAAGAAGAAGAAGGTTTTGCACAGCTTACAGTGAGTGATCTGCTTGTAAAGAAGGAAAAATTGTTGGGTAAAATCTTTCGCAGATTAGCATTCGTTTAGCATTCATTTGCCATTCTTCAAGTCATGACAGTTGTTAGAATCGCCAAACATTTTCTATCAATTTAAAAGAGGTATCCTGTTCATAATATAAATTCAATATTGGAATATTACAAGGGAGAAGAAAGAGGACTATGCTAAGAATCAATAAAGTGCTTCCACTGAGACACAGTAAAAATGAAGAAGTTTATAGTGATGGACACTTTTGGGAGCAAAAAGGGAATCATAATGTAGAATTTTCTGCCGAATAGCGCATATGTCAACTCAGGTTCGTACGAGAGAATGTCAAAATTCAGAGAAGGGTTTTGTCTGAGCGAAGCCATGTTTGAAGATGCGTATGTGCATTTGCAACATAACAATGCAGGGTCTCAGAGCATCTCAATGTCAAAATAAACAAAGCACATGGTTAGATAACTATACAGTTCTGACTGAGCAGCTTCAAACTTATATCTATCCGAATCCCTGGGGAACATACTTAAAGGTGATCAGTTTTCCAATGACGGTGTGGTGAAAGTAGCAACTTTGCACATACCTCGGAAATAAAAAATGAAGCTTTTATGAAGTGGGTATACACGGCTTTATTCAAAGGCAGGTTGTCGCAAGGAAAACTGCTGAGGAAAGAGAATCCTGAGACATTTGTGTACATATCGGTATATTTTTCATAATTCTACTATTTAATATTTTTTCAATAATTGCGCAGATATTCCGGTTGAGTTTGCGCAGATGTTCCGGTTGAAAAATAAAAATTAACCAAATATCAAATTTCCATTTCGTGAGCCTACGCGAATTTTATTTACCAGCCAATGGGAAGCCCGGAATCAAATACAAGGATGAAATTCGAAACGAGCTGCGTTTTGATCTAAAAGGCAGATATAAAAAGCGGCGACAAAGCATCGTTAGACAGACGGGAAAACTAGAGGAGAAGAGTGTAATTAATATCCCCTTGACTTAAGTCGTGCGGCTACTATGCTGACCCCTTTCATTCTCCTTGTCTCCAAAGTACTTATTGACCTCTTCAAAGACATTCCTCAAAGTACTTACTGACTTACTGACCTTAGGAGCGGCAACTTCCAAATGAACATCCACTTACCTTCAAGACGCTTCCACACTCCTAAGCCTTTAATCTCTTTCAGCTCATCATTATTTGTCATGAACACTTTAACCTCCGTTGGACTCATATTCAAGTATTATTTTAATTGTAAAACATATATTGAAATGTGTATATATAAATGTTATTTCATACTCAAATTGCCTTTCTTGATTTTATAATCAAGGCTAAATTCCGTTAACTCGCACAGTATACAATTACCCTTCACTAGAACAGAATCCTAATAATAATAGAAAAGAATAAATAAAAGAAGATATACCAGCTATACATTATCTTATGAACAATTCTCATATATTTATCACTTTAAAGTTGTATGACAAGTTTCTTTAAAACTGAAAGAAATCAACCGATTTGTGTTCATATCTTACGCTTTTTTTCATATTACTATCATCTCAAATCTCACTTTGTCAGTTTTTCTAACGCGATAAAATATATTTAATATAATTTTCCCCAAATTAAATAAAATTCTATTGATGCTGAACTGTTTTTATGGTTTAGGCTTCTCACATTTTTAGTCTTTTTTTTTACAGTTTGTACTTAAAAAAATAAAAGACACAAGAAACTTATGCTTAAAAACGCTATACACAAACACCACTAAAGAAACTCTACGAAAATCTATAGTCCAATTATTAACCCAGAAAAGTGCTTTGAAATGTCTTCTAAAATGCGAAACTTCTAAAGATATCGGATAGATTATGATTAAATCCTACCCAGAAACCAGAAAAGTTGTCTGAACTAAAGGAAGCTTCCAAAACGCATACAATATATATATATATATATATATATATATATATATATATATCATAAATGTTGTGGATTCCGAGTGAGGAACCGCACAAATTACTGAACAAAAAAAAACAAAAAAAACAAACAGATAATTAAGACAGAAAAATAAGTTATATTAAACGCAAAGATACAAACTTGAACACAGGTTAGTAATACAGGAATACGATTAGTAGGTATATATATATATATATATATATATATATATATATATATATATATATATATATCATAAATGTTGTGGATTCCGAGTGAGGAACCGCACAAATTACTGTACAAAAAAAACAAAAAAACAAACAGATAATTAAGACAGAAAAATAAGTTATATTAAACGTAAAGATACAATCTTGAACACAGGTTAGTAATACAGGAATACGATTAGTAGGAATATATATATATATATATATATATATATATATATATATATAAAGTCTTTAAAGTAAAGCTATGCTAGAATTAGTATTTCCACGTCGGAACTGACGGGTGCTGTTTTATACTATTCTGACTGAGTGAAGCTCAAAGCTACTATGACTAGTGACGCGGTATTCTCTGTGAAACTTTCGTATCGTTCGGTATCTTATGGATGTCTCACTATGGCAGGAGTATATGTATACTCATGTCGAGCCATTATCATAGAAAAAGGGGAAACCTCACAACAATAAATAATCCTGTGACTTCCGTTAGTTCGTTCGTCACAAACTCTAAAATAGCCATGTACATTAATCGATCGAAACTAAATTCTAAATTTTGGGAAGAATTCCAAACAGGTAATTGGGTACAAACTGCTGTCGGTTTTTCTGTAATCTATATCTCACTACATAAATATGCATTAATACTTTTGTAAAAATTATAAGATTTTTATTTAACAAACAATTACTTCCACTATTTTGAAATAATTAAATGATTAAAATAACAAATTCTTCTATAATAAAAACGCAATATTGTTTTATTTTTTTCTTAAAGTTTTTTATATGCACGAATCCAATATCCAGTTCTCCCTGCGTTTGTCTCTAAAAATGTCCTACTGTCTACTAACAGGACATTCGCCCTTTGGCTACATGAAATAATCAAGTGTCATATCAAAATATTGGTTAGCAGTCATTTGGAAGTTTTGCGTTATATTCACTCGAAAGACGCGCTTTAAAGTCACTCTGATTCTTTGGGTTAAAGCCAATGTGAAGAATTGCATATCACTCACTCTGAACCATTTAGTAACTATCACATTGATGCCTTGCATTACAGTCACTAATGATGTCTTGCGTAGCAGTCATTCTGAAGTCTTGCGTAGCAGTCATTCTAAAGCCTTTGTTATCAGTCACTCTAACGCCTTTGTTATCAGACACTCTTAATCCTTGCATTGCAGCCACTCTGAAACCTTGCATAGTAGTCATTATGAAGCCTTGGTTAGCAGTAACTCAGAATCCTTGCCTTATAGTCACTTAGCGTCTTGCGTAGTAGACACTCTGAAATCTTGAGTAGCAGTCACTCGGAATCCTTGCCTTACTGTCACTCAGTATGCTTTGCGTAAAAGTCATCCTGAAGAATTGGGTAGCTGTCACTTGGAATATTTGCCTTACAGCTACTCAATATGCCTTGCATCGTATTCACTCTGAAGCCTTGGGCAGGAGCCACTTACAATCCTTGCCTTACAGTCACTTAGAGGCCTTGCGTAGTAGTCACTCTGAAGCCTTGGTTTCTTCGGAAAAATAGTAAAATATTTTCGCGTTGCCTTCTCTATTGTTGGGACTCCAGAGTGAGTCCTAACAATGTAGAAAGCGACAGGAAAATATGTTACTATTTTTTTTTTAATAACGTATAGTAATTCCAAGAATATGAAATATATGAATCTCTAAAAAGCCACGATTGCTTACATCCAGAACACTATTTTTGTAAAAAAATATATTTGTTCTGTTAAAATTTATTTCCAATAGAACAATGTAAAAGGCAACTGGTAGATTCACTAATTCCATTTTTTTGTTTTCTTTTTCGGTTAAGATTTTCCATAATTAAGATCTTCAGTCTAGTTTGAAACTTCGTGATTATTTCCTAATATGAAGTGGAGCATTTTAGTCTTTCTTACTTGTTATTTTAATATTTTATTTTGGCATTTCTTTTAATCCTACTTACGGAAACATTTCATCGAGTAAAAGAAAAATATCTCTTCTAGATGTATCGAAAATTAAACGACGCATGTTTGTAGAAAACAAAAACGCAACATTAACCGGGTTGAAACGAATATTCGTTTCTATATTCAGCAGATGCATGCTAAATTATGTAATGACGCTATTTTCTATTAGAAAAAAAACGTTATTCACAAAAAAAAAATGGATATAATTCGAGAAACCATTTAACTTAGATAAAATAAAATCTACACGATAATTTTTCTATGAATGGAATTGCGAAAATTAAGAACTTGTGAGTGGCATTACAAAGTCTTTCACAATTTAACCACTGGAAGAAAAGATGTTAGAAAATAATTGAAGACGAAGTATTTGGAAATAATTTTCTCTTCAATCAGTTAAATTTCAAAGATGCCGCTCACGGGTCTGTTTCTAACGATGCCATTCTTATGAAAAAATGGTTATCATGTATTATAATTTTTCACTTATGCAAGTCAAAGAGTTAAATAGTGATCATTAATTTCGTCTCTTTTTCAAAAACCAAGAAAGCACAATGAATCGAAGAAAAGGAGATAAAGAACCTCCTACTTGAGTTATCTACGAAGCTAAACTTAGTCTGGAAAAATGCTACCCTATTTTGATACCAATGAAAACCGACTTCTTTCGTTTAGTTTTTCTATGTGCTACGTCCCTTCAAGACACACGAGCATGGCTCTTCTCAACAATCTTTTCTGGCTCTTAGTTTTTCTTGCTTTACTAATGCTCACGACATCCGTCTTACCATCCGTTCACACAAGCTTGTTACGTAAGTGCCTCATTGTCTTCCCCTATTACTTTCCCCCTAAATATACATCGTCAAGTCGTCTTTCTAACTGTTCAACGGATTTCAGTTGTCTTTTTTCTCATTCTGATTAGAAGCGTCCTTTCTGTTAGCATTTTCTTTTAAGATATCCTCTTGCTCCGTTAAATGAATTTTCTGCATTTTTTCTGCCAGTAGTTTATGGATATCTAAACTTATTTATAAATGGAACTTTCTCGGTGTGTGGGTGTGTCTGTGTGTGTGTGTCCGTTACCTATAGGCTCCGAAACGGCTGAACTGATTTTCTTGAAAATTTACAATTGTACTATAAGCGACTGCGAGTGTACTTAGCTAGGTTTTCTGTCAAGGTACCACCGATAAATATCGAAAATCAATAAGCGAAAAAATCGGGTTATAGAAGGAGTGGCCCGATATAAATCAAATTTGATACACTCATAGACATAAGAAACGATATTCAGAAGTTTCAAGGTTGTAGTTCTTACAATAGTGCAGAAAATCGATAATATATATGTAAAAGGCAAGATGTTTGTGTCTGTGTTTGTTTATCTGCCTGTATGTCTGTATTTTTTTCAGCCCTTTTATTTTTGTTTTTGGTTTGTGTTTGGCTCTAAGTAGGTATAATTGTAGTTCTTAGTCTCAGCCATTATACCATTTACTCAGAGGACTTCAAAAATTCAGTTTACGACGAAAAAAACTTTTTTGATATCGATACCAGGAAATCAAAATTTGACTTACCTCCATTCATTTTTCTTTTAGTCTACGGTTTCGCTTTAACTCGAAACAACTATTGCTTTTTAGTCTTTCGTGCCAACGTCCAAAGAGTCTGAGCTCCAGGACTAGAGATTAGTTTTAAAGCTTTTATTACACCCGAGCAACGCCGGACTATACTGCTAGTTGTGCTATAAAAATAAAACTAGAACAGATATCAATTCAGAATTTAATCTCCTTCAAAGTAGACCGCTTCAAAAATCATAAACTTTATCCAACGTTGTTCTTTTTTAATGAAAGCATTCCAGGAACTTCTTTTTTGGGAGTAGCAAACAGATGCCTCGTCGCATTCCCTTGGAGTTTTTCAACGTCTTGAAATCGTGTTTCTTTCAAGTGGGATTTTATTTTGAAAATCAGATAAATGTTGCAAGGGGCAAGGTTTGGGGAATAGGATGGTTGTCGGACAGGGGAGTTTATATCCTTAGCTAATAACAGCTTTGCAAGACATAACCACTGATGGAATCTCTGGTGGGGTGAGACGACACTGGTGTGGTGAGACGACACTCTGTTTTGACCCCAGTTTAGGGGTTGACTATTTGCCTAAAGCTGGGACCCTAACAGGTGCTACCACTTCAGCTCAGGGTGAATCTGAAAACAACAGCAATTAAGAGATGGTTCCATGCTCCTCACAACTCCATAATCAGAGGCCTTGCTGCCGAATGCAGTTTACCCTGATGCCCAGGACCTAATTTCTAATCAAACAGTGCTGTAAATAATTGAAGTGAGCGGGAACGTTATATCTTAGAGTTCATGCGCGAGAGTGTTCAATGTTAATGTTTGCCGAGCGTCTTCATTCTGCGTACTTTTGTTCCGTTATCAAAGCAAATGACACGTTACTTTTTAACCAATCCTCATATTTTAGCAATGTTCCTATCCACATGAAAACAAGTATTTTTTAATGCATAATTTTGACGCAAGCGGACTTTTGCAAGTTGAATGTTGTTGTTGTTGTTGTTCTTCTTCTTCTTCTTTTTCTTCTTCTTCTTCTTCTTCTTCTATGTGCCCTATCTTTTCAGGACGTAGGCGATCATGGCTTTCCACATCTCACTATCCCTGGTGGCTCTTAATATTTTTTTCCTGTTACACCTCGCAACCCTCGTTCTGTCATCCACCTGATCAGGCCATTGAAATATTTTATCCGCTGCCTTCCGCTGTCTCTTTTTCCTTGTATCTGGCATGTCAGTGTCAGGTTCTCCAAGCCCTCCTTCCTCATTGCATGTCCTAGGAACTTCAGTTGTCTCTTCCTGATGCTCACTATTATTTTTCTTTTCAATGCCATTCTTTCGAAAACCTCATCATTGCTCACAGTTTCGATCCATAACATCCGCAACACATTTCCGCCGCTTCAAGTTTTTTCATTTTCGATGATATTGTCCTGCATACTGACATCACATAGCAATCTAGCAACCTCTTCTTTGTTTTTAGGGAAATTTTCCTGTGTCTTAGTACTTTACTCAGCTTCTGGAACGTGTCCTTCGCCATGCCACTTCGCCTTCGGATCTCTGTGTCGCACTCTCCATTTCCTTTTTTAACACTTCCTAGGTATTTAAATTTTTGTACTTGCTTGATTCTAGTATCCCCTACCTGTATTTGGCATTTTCAGTTGTTCTATTTGCTGATGACCATGCATTCAATTTTCTTGCTGCTTATTTGTAGTCCTTTTTTGTCACTCTGCTCAGCTACCTTCTGTAGGAGGTCCTGCAGTTTCCTTTCCGTGTCTGCAATCAGCACTGCATAATCTGCATATCTTATGTTGTTCAAGCTGTGGCCTCCAATAACAAATCCTGGCGTGTCATCTAGGGTCCACAAAATATTCTCGCTGTACAAGTTGAACAGATCCGGTGAAAAGACACGTCCTTGTCTTACGCCCCTTTCTATCTTTGTGAATCTGCTGAAATCGTTACCTGTTCGTATGCAGGCAGTTTGCTGCCAGTAGAAATTCTTGGTTACTCTGATGTCTTTCCCAAAAATGTCGAGGTTGTTGAGCATCTCTATCAATTCTTTGTGTCGTATTTTGTCGAATGCCTTCGCATAATCAATAAAACATAGGTACAAATCTTTCTTCATTTGTATTGCCCTTCCGGAGGCATCCTTATGATAAATATAGCGTTCCTTGTTCCAGTGTCTTTGACGAACCCGCACTGTTCCTGTCCTATCTCTGGCCTGATTCTGCTTCTCGCTCTATTTATCAGGATTCTAAATATTCATTAACACACTGGAACTTACATTCTATATCTCAGCTTTACTTTCTTTTTAAAGTAATATGATGATTTAGTCAGTAAATCAATTCTAGTATATCAGTATCACATATGATCGTCATTCCTCTTTTTGCAGACTCATCGTTATAGGGTAAAGGTGAACGAGTTTATCTGGTTGATTGTTATTACAGATTTTTTAATTCATTCTTCTCTAGACGTCACACGCTTGCAATCTTGGGTCAAACAAAGTTAAGTTTAGTAAGCAATAATTCTATCCCACGCTACCAGGTTATCCACCGATTAACTTGAATTCAATAAAGTAAAAAACTTTAATTGAGATGACCAGCTGTGCAACACCTCTTCAATGCAAAGAGAGGTGCAGCATCAACAGGAACATCTGATAACTTTGGTCTAAGTAAAAAAAAAATGACTGCATGAAAAACTATAAAATGAAATCTTTGGTTAGGTACCGTCGTCGTTGGATTTACAGCTTCCCACCACAACAATTACATTTTATTTGTCTTGTGTGGGTATTGCCATGAGTTTTTCTTTCTGGAGAAAATATATCGAATACAGAAAATAATGTTACCTTAATTTCATGTTTTAATCATGACGAAATTAATTTTTATTTTTGCAATGTTGATCGACTATTTTTTAAAGATGAAAAGATCAATCAAATTCTCGAGTTGCAGGGGCTTTAAATTTAATTATCTTGATCAGAAGTGATTTAAAAAGAACATCTCTCCGATTCGGGAAGAAAGTTGGCTTTCTTGATATTACTTTTCTCTTTATCTTTACTCTCGCTTATTATATAAATACGAGTTTGACAAAATGTTTCAATGAGAATTACCGTGAAAGCAAAATCTGCTTACCTTGGCCCATGTAACGTCTAAATTATACCCTTTCTGAAGCTGCTATGCACCTCCTGAGACGATAATGACACTGCTGCAAACATTCTTGGAATCTTTTTTCCGGAATACACTTCAGTAATCAACCCATGTTTTGATGTAAAACTGGAATATCAGCAGGTGTTTTTCAGGCATTTTTTAAATTTTGGAAATGCTATAATTCGCTCGATATTTTAAAAAATTATTAGCTTATGCTACTCGCTGTAACGTTAATAGAATTCTCCTGAACTGTCTTTAACGGACTAATATATATTTTTGCAAAACTACAAAAAATGTGGCATCAGGCCAAAAGTGGAGGCGATCGAGAAGGCTTGAGTTCATCTGTCTTATCTTAAAATTAGCTAGCCACAATCACTGACTCAAACAAAATAAACGATATTCCTTTAACCAAAATACCACCTTCTTACATACCATATTTACTACAACCACCATACTGCCACAATCGCGTTAAGTCTTAACTAATTCACATATTTAAAATTTGTCTGTGGAGGTTGAGGAACAGAATAACAACATCTAAAAATGAAAACCCCAAATAATATTTATAGTATTCATAATACTATATATGCAAGAAACTGAACAAAAAATTTCTACTAATCCTCCCTATATTTATAAATTACTAGCAGGATAGCCCGGCGTTGCTCGGGTGTAATGAAAGATTTAAGATTAATCAATGGTCCTGGAGCTCAGACTCAGCCTAAAGAATATTTGTGTGAAGTTTGGTGAGAATCGGATAAAAATTGTAGATTTGTATAAAGGACATACAGACAGATAAACAGACACACACACAAACATCTTGCCTTATATATATATATATATATATATATATATATATATATATATTATCTATTTTCTGCACTATTGTAAGAACTGCAACCTTGAAACTTCTGAATATCGTTTCTTATATCTTTCTCTATGAGTGTATCAAATTTGATTAAAATCGGACCACTCCTTCTATTACCCGATATTTTCGATTATCGATTTTCGATGTTTATCGGGGGTACCTCAACACAAAACCTAGCTAAGAACACTTGCAGACGCTTATAGTACAACTGTGTAAATTTTCAAGAAAATCGGTTTAGCCGTTTCGGAGTCTATAGGTAACGGACACACACAGACACACACACAAAGTTTCATTTATAAATAAGTTTAGATGACTGAAATATCACTTACTTGGACGAAATTAATGCGGGGCTTGGATGAATTGAAAACCAATCATTTGACCAAATACACATGCAACTACAATTTGATTTCGATACGACAACAATTAAAAAAGAACACACTAGAACAACGAAAAATGTCCTACATTCAGATATGTGATTTCTGGTTACCTACAAGAGAAGAGGATGGATACAACTAAGGAATGTGAGGAAAAAATAAAAGGGGCCAATGAGCATCCATGCCCTAGCCTGCCACTTCCCCACCGTCGAAATGTGGCCTCCCTTTGTCTGTTCTATAAATACTTTCATGGCTTCTGCTCAGACGAACTTAAGTCACTGATGCCTCCTCAACAGGTGTTTACTCGTACAACGAGACTGGCAACTGGGTCCCACCCATTCGCAGTCAGATTAGCCAAATGCAGACGACAATTCTACTCCTGCAGCTTCTTCAATCGCACTTCCCGCCTGTGGAACTCGCTCCCGTATTCTTGCTTTCCTGACGGCTACAACCTCCAGAAATTTAAATGCAAAGTCAATACTCATCTACTAACCACTGGACTCTAGCTCTCTCCCCACCCCCGTATAACCTTCCCTTTCTCTCCACCTATGTATCTGTCATCGCACCTGCTTTCTTATCTTTCTATTGATACTTTCTAACTAGTTTGTACTCCTCACTCTTTTCTAATTAATCTTTTTACATTTATGTGGCCCCCTGCACATCACTGACGTTTCCGCCTTGTCGGGGTGAAATGATTAAAAAAAAAAGTTAATTTGTTAGAAAATAAACCTAAAAAACAAAACAATCCTAAACTAATCTATTTTGTACAGGGTTCCTAATACTGGGATCCCGATATCCTGTAGCGCTGAATTTATGCGGGTTATTACATCAAAATGCCATTCTAAGTTCACTCATTTCACTCAACAGATACGCACAAGACTCACCCACTTTTTGACAAGTTCTGATGCCCGGTTCACACTCTACCCATTGCCCGATTCACACTCCACCCACGTCTATTGAACAGGTGTAGAGGCTCATCCCTTGTTACCTGTTTAGGATGTGGTTCCCGGCTTTCTCTTTTCCAATCTTACCATTCTTACGTAGCCCCATGTGCTTCAGTGGCACTACCGCCTTGCTTGGGGTGATATGATTAAAAAAAAAAAAGAATAATTGTCTTTCCATCCTGATCTTGCTTTAAAGCTGCTGATTTAAGAACAAGTGCAGTTAGAGAGAGGTAAACTTCTCTTTTCCGTAGAATACCTTCTTTCATCTCGTCCATATAACGATTTCCATAGCACCTACTAAACACCCAGCTTTAGTCAACAACGTTACCACGTTACTACAAACAGAACTGGCCTCAAAAACAAAAACTTTTCCGCGGAGTATCCGAATTATAATATCTTCATTTAATTTACACAATGGGACCACGATCTTGCAGTGGAAGAAGGCGTGACCCAATGTCCCCACCGACTCACCGGAGCGAACGCCGTGAGTAGAATTTCCCAAGACCGCTGAGGAGAGATTTTTGCCGACCTAGATAGGAAATTACGTTTATCAGCCTGGTGAGGGATATCTCATTCTTAGTGAGGTATTTCAACCCAGGCACCCATATAGAAATCGCAACATGCTTTTTTAAACCGAGCTCGTCAATCAGACTATTTTAAACAAATCCTCTTTTAACGTATGATATAATGCATTACGGGACAACATCTAGACGTCACAGAGGCTATCTTTTGCCCGTAAGACGAAGTTGAGAGCTAACCGGAATTTACGATAAAAGCACTTGCATCAGAGTAAATGATCGACCTCTTCCTCACACAAATGTACGCTTCTCAGAAACGGGAAGTTTTTACCTTCCAGAATTCGTTATTCTATTCCTTTTGGTAACACATTCAGTCTTAGAAAGCGATGCGAAGCATATATTGGCCAACCTCAACGCAAGGCATACCTAAACCACTTTAGAAGGGTGGAGGCAACATATCTCCCGACAAACCTTGGGAGCTTTTCCTCCTAACAAGGAGATCAAGACACTAACTAATTGCAGTGGAAGCATGGAAAGCCGGTAAGGGAGAATTAAGTAGATACGCGAAACACATATTTACCCCTTCCTTTTGAAAGAAAAATTCTTCCCGGGCCACAGACTGTCTACTCTCACGATCTTCTCCTGCACCTCCGACCAATTAATTTTCAGCAAGTGATCGGGACCGAACCAGACGCTTGACCCGCCCGTCAAACCAGAGGAAAGGCCCGGGAAGAGAAACACTCTTCCCACGCGTACAACCTCAAGCCAACAGTCATCGCAATTGATCTTGACCACTGGCACCGTCTCGTACCCTCTAATATCTTTGCCGACTTCGTTAATTTCAGCCGTGCTGGAAACAAAAACCGAAACCTCTTCAGCATAAGCGTAGTATATGGCCGAAATGGTATCTGACTGAGCAGGAACGCATTAGTTTTTAACTTGCGAAGAAAAGGTCCCAACGCAAGAACATAAAGCAAAGGTAAAAGTGAACAACCTTGACGAATGAAGCGTGAAAACACAAAAGGTTTTGATCGTACCTCATTCAGTTCTACCGGCGCACAAAAGTCGGATCCAAGCGCCAAATTAGAAAAAGGCAGCCTCCAAAAAAAAGGTGATCAATCCTATCGAATGTTTTGGACCGATCTAGATTGATCAGCAGGGCGTCACTGTCGATTAGCTCAATGATCATGAGTACCAAAAAAAGGTTGTTCTGAATAGTCATGTCTTCCCAGAACCAGTCAGACTAAACAAGTTACCTTGAAAACCTCTGACTAAAGTACTGACTAAAATCTTCAACGCTTTATTTAGCGTTAAATGGCGAAAGTTACTTATCCCAGTCATACCGTTCTTAATTTTGTATCGTAACTTGATCACCCAACCTGGGTGA
Source organism: Ascarosepion bandense (assembly GCA_037127315.1). NCBI lineage: Eukaryota > Metazoa > Mollusca > Cephalopoda > Sepiida > Sepiidae > Ascarosepion > Ascarosepion bandense. The sequence continues at coordinate 1,533,140 of JBBBDQ010001598.1, forward strand.
TCAAGTTACTATACAAATGGGTTAAGGTATAGACTCTACGTCATATAGCTGTTGTAAATTAGTCCCAGAGAGGAAACAAGAACGGTCAACAGGCTCAAGTACAATTCGTAAGGAAAACCATCTAATACCGGTGTTTTGGCTCGGGCCAACGAGCTTCAGTGCTTCCTAGATCTCAGATTTTGTAACGTGACCCTAAAACCCAGCCGCTCTAGCCGTCTGGAGGAGGAGCAAGTCGACCAAGTAGGCATTAAGTTAAGCAGGGCTCAGAACTGGCTACCCGGGGAACAGATTCTGAATGTACTCATAAAACGCACACGATATGTCTATTGGATGTATTTCCTCTGAACACAATTCAGCGGACAAATTGTTACCATTTTTTTTCAATCCAGCCCTAACTACAAAGCTTGTTTTTTTTTGTATCCGCAAGGACACGAGCCCTACTTAAGCTAATGGTACTTCCCTTTTATCACCAGATTCAATCGCCCGACTATCTTTTGCTTCGAATGTTGTTTGTACTGCAAACATAATTAGACTTAGTCGACGACTGTAATCAGAAGCAAACAACTTAGCTTTAGGTTTCGATATATTCCACCACTTATCCACAACCACAGACCCAATCAATTCTCACTGTAGAATTACTAGCAGCTTTTTCTGGAAAACTCGTTCACCAAATAACGATGCGTTCAGTTTCCAGCAGCAAGAAATCTTAGACTTATTCGGACGAGCGTATGAAACGATTAAAATATAGAATGGAAACTTAGACAAGCTAAGAGCCTCTTAATCGACCCTCTTAACTAGGACTCGGACGAATTAGATAGAACGCAATATCGAAGCTTAGCTGTCTCTATTAGTTTATGTCCATACTAACTTCCGGTAGTGCACATTACAATACTAACTGACAAGATCGAACTCGTCTATAAAGTCTAAAAATGGCTTCACAACCGGATTGTTAGTGTCCGATTTTTCTCCTATACGTTCTATATCGAAGTCAAAGACTGCATTCTAATCACTCGCTAAAATTACTTGACGAGACGTCGTCAAAAATGGTTCGATCCGCCGAAATAAATCAGGTCTCCCCGCAAGGTCATTGTGCGCATAAACCACAATCCATAAAGACGAAGAAACCTATTCTTTATGGTAACATCCATCACGCAAGACCTGCCCGCGAGATTCGTGAAAACAAAAGGATGCCCTGCATCAAAATACTTGTTCACTAGCCAGGAAACATCTCTCGAGCGCCCATTAAAACACGCAGAACAGAAAACGAACCGTGTAGACAGAATGCATTTAAGGTCGTGATTTATAAACTGAGTCTCTTATACAAAACTTGCATCTACCTCCAGAGGCTGAAGCTCGAGAGTGAGTCTTGCTTTGCGAAACTTCGAGAAAAACACCCCGGCATTCAAACTAGCTAACTAGAATGCTAGTGTCAGTCTAATAAGGGTTGGGAATCTGCACTGAACATGGCCGAGGCGAGAACACCGACGGTCTATCCTTCTGACGTATGGGCGATTTCACACTTGATATGCCTTTAAGAGATAAGCCATAAATGTCCTAGGGGAATGTTAACTAATAGGAATCTATCAAGTGGGGAATGAACGAAGAGCGGGGTCCTCTATCAACAAAATGGCTTTAAGTTGTTTTTATTATTGTCATAAAAAGTCTTTTTCAGGGTTGCCATTTTGGTTGTGGTGGAAGCTGCTTTGTCATAGGGGTGAAGCCATTATCTGCATTTAAAGTGATGAGGAGGATCGTGCCGACAAAGAAAGGCCAATCTGTTGCTCAGGTGCTACGAGTGCACTTGTAGACTTCATCATATATTTAGTTGCTGCAATCTTTCAAACCTCTCGAAGCTGGGCTCGCACGGGATTTTCTTTATTGATTGTTTTCGTATATGTGACCGGGGAATATCCACTAGAATTGGTAGATGGAACCTGGACTGCGCCCTCCTCTTACCGCAGGTCTCGCAGTCAAGAGCTTTTATTTGGTCATATCAACGACCTAATATTCTTTTACCTACTCCGCATCCGTACAAGCGTAAGTACGTGCAGAGGCTTTTCGGGTAACGGAGGCCGTAAAATGAACCGTAACCTGAGCATTTTACCACAAAGTTACTAGTTGATTGGATGTCCATTACAGGCGAGACGAAAAAAACAGACTCAGCTAAAGGGGGATTTTGGGGGAGCAAAACTCAAGAGGCCTTATTTTTTGGGTAGGATGAGGTGAGGAGAGCAGTCTCTCCACACCCCCAGAAAGTTGGTTTACGACCTGTCACAGCGACCGGTGTTTTCTGGCTCTCTAGTCAGTTAAACTGGAGGTAAAAGCTTTACGGTCAATCAAAATTTTGAAACTACGCCCACCGTTCAGATCATTGTCTGAAGCACAGAGTATAAGCCCAAATTGAGCCAAATAAGCGACTCAGTGCTCCCGTAAGATCTAGACATGGGTTCTCCGTCTTCCCTCAAATCCACTTTTTATGATGAGGTATTTTGTGATAATGTTCCGACTAGAATTGTTTTCAGAGTCGGCAACGATTGGTACGTCCAAAATGAAATATCCTTTGCTTCTCATGATTCTTTGTGGTTTCATCCCCAGGTACATAAGGAATTTGATATTGGTATTTTTGTGGAACGACATATTTTTTGCGGACGTTTATCGACCACAAGACAAACACAATTTTTTTCGCCTTTATTTTATTCCTGAAAGTCTACCAAGAGACCATCTTCTTTGATAAAATGTGCGTAGCTCTTGGATTATTCCAGGAACTGAGTCTTGTTGTTTATTCCCTTCCAGTAAGTGAGTGAATCTTTGAACACTACATTTTCGTATTTGATTTACTGTTGTTTTTGTTGTTACTGGAGTAACTTTTTAAAAAAATTTTGACTCCATACTTTTCCTTGAATCTATTTGGTCGTCAATATTTTTTAATGTCTATATTCTCATTACTCACTGTTGACTAAATGTTGTTTTATTTTTTTGACCGACGTTTATCGGCCTTTTTGTCTTACTTTAAATTACTTTTTTTGTCGCATTTGATAACAAAATTCATGGAAAATACATGGAAAATTGCAAGAAAAAAATTAATTAAATTAAATTTACGTGCGTGGCCTGAAAAATAAACAAAAATTAAAATAGAAAGCACTAAAAAAATAAACAGATTAGACAAGTGAAATTAGAGGTTACGTTACTAACAAAAATAAAAAAAAGACGTGGAGGGGGAAAAAGGAAATTCCAAAAACCTCTCAGTACAAAACGTTAAACAATAAAAAGAGATAAACTTAAAGCCAAAAAAAAAAAAAAAGAGATAAACTTAAAAGCAAAATATAACAGTTCTTCAAAAACAAAAATATGAGTTACAATCGGTTAACAACAAAATCACATCGTACCCGTGGCGAGTTTGAATTGGTCTGATACCTGAAAAAAGTAACAAGAAAGGACTAGAAATAAACTGCACGAAAACCGAATGCATAGTCATCAGTAAAAAGTGCAGCCCAATATGCCAAATACAGGTCGGGGATACTAGAATCAAGCAGGTACAAAAATTTAAATACCTGGGAAGTGTTATAACAGAAGACAGAAAGTGCGACACAGAGATCCGAAAGCGAATTGGCATGGCGAAGGAAGCATTCCTGAAGTTGAATAAGATATTAAGGAACAGGACAATTTCGCTAGAAACAAGGAAGAGAGTACTGTATTGCTACGTGCTGTCCGTCCTTCAATATGGCAGTGAATGCTGGACAATATCATCAAAGATGAAGGAAAAACTTGTAGCAACTGAAATGTAGTTCTACAGAAGGATGCATCGAATATTATGGACCGAGCATGTGAGCAATGAGGTCTTAGAAATAATGGAAGCAAAAAGAAAATTAATAATGAGCATCAGGAAGAGACAGCTGAAGTTCCTGGGACATGCAATGAGGAAGGACGTCTTGGAGAACCTGATACTGACAGGCCAGATAGAGGGAAAGAGAGAGAGAGATAGGAAAGCAACGGATAACATATTTGAAGGGCCTGAGCAGGTGGATGACAGAACGGGGGTTGCGTGGTGTAACAGAAGAAATCTTGCTAAGAGCCACCAGGGATAGGGAGACGTGGAAAGCCATGATCGCCTACGTCCTGAAAGAACAGGGCACATAAAAGAAGAAGAGAAGATTTAGCGAACTCTTAACTGACTCCAACAGGCTTCCAATGACTCACTTGAAGTTCTGTATTTAAGTCGTCTTGCCATGTTCCTTTTGTGTTACAGGGGGTATTTTAAAGTGAAGCCACGTTTTTTTTTCTCCAAATTTGTTAGAATCTGGTTTCTTCATTTCTATTCTCTTCACTCGCTATCAGTCGTAGACTTAATCTTCTCTCTGAGCGCACAATAGTTCACACACTGTCCACATTTACTCCTAGTCATTATTATTAATATCATCTGCTCATTTCTTGCGTCACCATCTTGATTTGGAATTTGTCCTTGTGATAAAAATTTGTAATAAATTATCCCCTGTATAGTCAAAGAAACAGGAAAATCTGTTCTGGAGCTGCGGGCAAAACATGAGTTCTTTCCTTAACCGAGTTAAATTCTTTGTTTTGCATTGTGTATTCTGGTTTATTACTTCCAAATCATACTTCAAACATCACGTTTCATCACTGATCGTGACCCTGTCAAACATCACTGCCTTATTCAACAGATCAGATGGCACATGAAGCCAACATTGTATCCGTTGCAGGTAATATTGTTTCCGTTCATCAATCAAGAATCGAAGACCCATCACCGAGAAGAACTTTATCTTTCCGAATTCCCTGCTAAAATCTGCTACACTCTTTCTTACTAAGATCTTCTGTCATCAGTTACACACTTAACGTTCGATCTGAGCGTACCCAGACTGGCACTGACGACATTTTCATCAGCTCTCTGTGATTTCGGCTGTCCATTTCTTGCGTCATTGTGCACAACTTCTTGTCCTTTCTTGCGTTGTCCGTGTCACTAAAACACGTGATTTCTTCACAGCATGCGCAGAGTAAGTCATTTATAATGTGGTTAAAATTTTACTTGCATAGTTTCAGATCTTAGCACAATGGTAATCGGTTACTCCAGATGCTTTTCACTCGAGTTTTGCTAACACTAAAACATGAACAAGCACGATATCGACCGTTGATCAACAAAGTATGGCCCAACTAGTCTGTGTCCCAAGAAAGCCGAAGCAGGAATATATCTGGACGAATTTGGGCAGAACTGTTTGCATATCAATGCCTAAATAACACGGTGCAACCGTCCCGAGAGTTAAATTAACACACACACACACACACACACACACACACACACACACACACACACACACACACACACACACAGTGTGTGCTAGATGAATTGTCGTCTAAATTACGCAGAAATGAAAATAGCACAAAAATATCTTGAAATACTCAAGGCCCTCAACCACGGCCTACGGTCGACTTCAGAATCACCTACATCCCTTCTGAATGGTCTCCTTGTTCAAGCTGGTGTATGCTGCCATGATTTTATTGGCCTCTCGTTCAACTAAACCCCAACATAATAACTAAGAGGGTTGCAGTCTTGGAAGTTAAGTGATCGGAAATAAGCTGTGTTATGTTTGAAAAATTAATCTGAGAGTCATAACTGGGTTCTTTTGCTTGTGCGTCATATACATAGAAGCCACAGCTTGTGCGTCATATACCAGAAGCCACAGTCTTAACAAAAGGCACCACTACTTCTTCAAGGCACTTGATGTAGGCCTTCGTGTTGAGCCTGAGTCTCTGTTGGAAAATGAACAGATACATAACATAGCCATCATTATTGATCACTATAAACACAGTATTTACTGGATATGTAATCCAACTCTTTCTAAATTCTCTGTGGTGTCCTCAGATTGACACGCAAACGTTCGTATTGGTACTCCCGGCGCGAATGTCATGCAGTACAAAATGCCGTTTCCAAATTTCTGGTGGAGTGAATTGCCTCATAATGCGCTTTTTTTCACAGACGGTACCCAAGTGCAGTTAAAAAAATCAAAAAATCAATGGGCACGCGCGAAATGAGAATATCAAATGGCGACAATTTACTTATCGCAGCCTCTGTGTGTGTGTGTGTGTGTGTGTGTGTGGGATGAAGCGTTGTGACTGTTGACATTATTCAATTTGTTGCTCTTATGTTATTGTCATATTCGCAACCTTTCAGCCGTTGTGTTTTTTTTTTGTTTTTTTGTTTTTTTAATCATATCACCCCAAGCAAGGCAGTGACGCCACTGATGCTCATGGGGCTACTTAAGAGTAAAATGCATGGAAAAGAGAAAGCCGGGAACCACATCCTAAACAGGAAACAAGGGATGAGCCTCTTCACCTGTTCAATAGACGTGGGTGGATTGTGAACCGGGCAAATAGTTAAGCCTATGTTCTTCGGCTTTCTTCAAATGATATACGTTGAAATTTCTAACCTAACCTTTATTTAGTCAAGGGCATAGGTTGCTTTAGATCCGTGTGCCGTAACACTTCTGGATACCTCAGTTACAGTTGGTTCCCTTTAGTAACTCATCTCTCCAAATTTCTGTTCATATCTTCTCTGGTCCGGTACTGAACTCACAACTCTGCGGGTGAAGTCACTTTTTAGATTATTTCAAACAACGCTTTTATCCAATGGTCGATGTGTCCTTGAGATATCCAGAAAAAGGCATGGCACGCACGTGAAACTAGGACAATCTACACCGGTGAACTAGATAAAGAGCTAGAGCTCCAACGTATATCCAGCATATATCACCTGAAGAAGGCAGGAAACGCCGTGAATATGACAATAAAGATTTACATATCTGTATTAGATATCTCTCTTTTCCTTCTATTCATCCCTTGATCTCTCTCTCTCTCTCTCTCTCTCTCTCTCTCTCTATATATATATATATATATATATATATATATATATATATTAAAAGTAGTACAAACTAATGAGTTTACAGTCCACTGTTTGTAGAGATTTACTTTATTGAGAGTGCTCGATACACTATATATGGTAATGTTTTCATTATAAGTCTACTAGCAGTATAGCCCGGCGTTGCTCGGGTTTAATGAAAGCTTTAAAACTAATCTATAGTCCTGGAGCTCAGACTCTCTGGACGTTGGCACGAAAGACTTAACAGCAATAGTTGTTTCCAGTTAAAGCGAAACCGTAGACTGAAAGAAAAATGAATGGATGTAAGTCAAATTTTGATTTCCTGATACCGATATCAAATAAGTTTTTTTTTTTTGTCGTAAACTGAATTTTGAAGGCTAAATAAGTCCTCTGAGTAAATGGTATCATGGCTGAGACTAAGAACTACAATTATAGCTACTTAGAGCCAAACCCGAAGCAAAAACTAAAATAAAAGGGCTGAAAAACTGATTTTGACCAGACCGGTAGGATATTGGGGTATCGATTTCCAATATCGGAATCAAATAAGTCATCCAAGGATAGAACTGCAACCTTAAAACTTCTGAATATAATTTCTTTCGTCTTTGTCTATGAGTGTATCAAATTTGATTAAAATCGGACCACTCCTTCTATAACCCGATTTTTTCGATTATCGATTTTCAATAATTATTGGGGTTACCGCGACACAAAACCTAGCTAATAACTCTCGCAGACGCTTATAGTACCATTGTATAAATTTTCAAGAAAATCGGTTCAGCCGTTTCGGAGTCTATAGGTAACGGACACACACACAGACAAAGTTCCATTTATAAATAAGTTTATATTTAGATTAGATTTAGATAGTTTCGTCCTCACATATGGCAATAATGTCACTAAAATGCAAGTGCGAGATTCTTGAAGTGAAAAAGTATAAGATATTTGTGAGGAGGAACGTCAGTAAAAGAATTTTCAAAGGAGACAGATAATGTGTATTGACGTTGCTTTTAAATTTTTTTAAATTGTAGGCGGTAGGTGAGAAATGTGAAGAAAAGAAACTATTCGAATAGAACTTACGGTTGCTTCTACCTTGTTCAACAATACAACAGTGAGACCTCGTTGCCGATCAAGTGGTACGCTTAAATTGATGCATTCGAGGCACAAAGAGAAAATATTACCAGAACATGAAAATATGCCATGAAAATATTTGTAGCAGACAGGGGAAAGCCACGTCAGGACGGTAGGTAAGTGACTGTAATCGAGATAAGAATAGTACAACTGTGTAAATTTTCAAGAAAATCGGTAAAATATGTAACGGACACACACAGACACACACAGACACACACAGACACACACACACACACACACACACACACACACACACACACACAGACAAAGTTCCAGTTATAAATAAGTTTAGATAGATAAACTTTATTTTGTTTCATTCTTTTTGCTTTCCTCTCACATTATTCTAATCTGCTATCTTAAGCGGCTCTTAGGCCTTGTATAACATGAATTTTAGCAAAAGAAAATTTTTTTTTTACATTTTCAGTCTAGTGCTAGTCTATATTTTGCATACGGTTTGTCATAGGGTCGAAGTTGATAAAGTTGTCTCGTCGACATTACTACTGGAGTTAATTTTTTTCCTTACTACGATTATTTTATGGCTATGTGACAAACTTACCTCTAAGAATGAAAAAAAAAATTGCATTAATAAATAGACGCAGAAGAACCTAAAAAATATATTTTTCTTTCCTTGTGTAGTGAACTTCCATCTTGACACTTTCTTCCGTGCCTTATCCTTCCTTGCCTTGTCGACTTCTGTCTCTCTTTCAGCGCGTCTTAATCTATTTGGGGCTAAAACAAACAAAAGTGTTTTCGAGTATTCTTTCTCGCTGTCCAGAAGCTCATTAAATCACCACTCACACCCACCCTTTTCCAGTGAGCGGCACCAGTCGTTCCATGATTTCCGCATTCTGCTCCTCCTCTCCCTTCGGTCACCTTTCACGTCTCATCCGGGGGGTCACCATACTCTTAGTGCCTTCCTCGATCGGCTGTGCCTGTGTGCAGAGAAGCCCAGCACAGCGAGGGACTTCCGCGGACCGAACGACATATGGGCAGCTTTTTAGGCAATCCATCATCTCTGCAACGCATTAAATTCTTTGTCGTCTTCGCGTCGTCGCTGCACTTTGCAACCTGATATTCCGTCTTTCCGTCCCAAGGGAATTATTTTCGCCGCCTGTTCGGTTTCGATCATACCCCTCCACCACTTATAAGTTTCAAGTGTCACCGAGGAATTCCCTTAATTTCTGCCTGGTGTTACCATAGGACACATAAGGTAAACTGCAACTATCTTTCCCAGATCTCCACCACCCCGCCACGGCATCACACTCCACAGCCCCTCCGCGACATCGCCACCCACCTTCGTTCCGTACTCCATTTATTTCATGTAAAGCTGTCTGCGCGATATTAACTGATATAGTCGCCTTATTTACGCACGAATGTCTGACTTGTACTCTGTCGGGCACTTTTTATGCGACAGATAAAATCGGGACATGATAGACCCATTAATATTCATACATTCACCATTGAAAAGTGAGCTGAAAAGACATCGTTTAGAAAACACATTGGCGACGTTAAATCAACAATTAACGTTACACCACGGGCGCCTGTCATAGAGCGATCTAGCGAACTCTTCACCGCTGACTAGCCGGCTATTACAAAAAGTTAGACTACTCGCTGAAGACCTTCTCCTCCGGCCGTGGGCTAGATAAAGCTGGATTTATTTTGAGCTAGTAGTATAGCCCGGCATTGCTCGGGCGTAATGAAAGCTTTAAAACTAATCAATGGTTCTGGATCTCAGACTCTTAGGACGTTGGCACGAAAGACTAAAAAGCAATAGTTGTTTCCAGGTAAAGCGAAAGCGTAGACTGAAAGAAAAATGAATGGATGTAAGTCAATTTTGATTTCCTGGTATTGATATGAGTCATTTTCGTCGTAAACTGAATTTTGAAGGCTAAATAAGTCCTCTGAGTAAATGGTATCATGGCTGTGACTAAACCTGAAGCAAAAACTAAAATAAAAGGGTTGCAAAAAATACAAACATACAAGCAGATAAACAGACACACACACAAACATCATGCCTTTTATTTATATATATATATATATATATATATATATTATCGATTTTCTTCACTACTGTAAGAACTACAACCTTGAAACTTCTGAGTATCGTTTCTTATGCCTTTGTCTATGAGTGTATCAAATTTGATTAAAATCGGACCACTCCTTCTATAACCCGATTTTTTCGATTATCGATTTTCAATAATTATTGGGGTTACCTCGACACAAAACCTAGCTAAGAACACTCGCAGATGCTTATAGTACCATTGTATAAATTTTCAAGAAAATCGGTTCAGCCGTTTCGGAGTCTATAGGTAACGGACACACACACAGACAAAGTTCCATTTATAAATAAGTTTATATTTAGATTAGATTTATATAGTTTCGTCCTCACATATGGCAATAATGTCACTAAAATGCAAGTGCGAGATTCTTGAAGTGAAAAAGTATAAGATATTTGTGAGAGGAACGTCAGTAAAAGAATTTTCAAAGGAGACAGATAATGTGTATTGACGTTGCTTTTAAATTTTTTTAAATTGTAGGCGGTAGGTGAGAAATGTGAAGAAAAGAAACTATTAGAATAGAACTTACGGTTGCATCTACCTTTTTCAACAGTACAACAGTGAGACCTCGTTGCCGATCAAGTGGTACGCTTAAATTGATGCATTCGAGGCACAAAGAGAAAATATTACCAGAACATGAAAATATGCCATGAAAATATTTGTAGCAAAGACAGGGGAAAGCCACGTCACGACGGTGGGTAAGTGACTGAAGTCGAAATAATAATTCGGCAAACATTGTGTTAGACAGGAAGTTTATCTCTATTTATAACATGGTGTCTTTCAAGGCACCTCTTTTTTTCGTGGAGGAATGGCGTAAAAATTAGCCTGTTTAATTATTACTATAGAGTAGAGAGTATTTCTAGGTGTCTCATGCTTGCAGCCTTATGTCAAACTTTGCTAAACTTAATAAGCAAAAACTTCACGCTAGTATTTCATCCTCTGATTTTCTGGTCATTAGTGATTTTATTTCAAGAATTAATTGAGGCCAATTGAATGACTATGTGCCCCCACACAGCGTCGTCTGGTTTCCTTGAGAGGGTCAAGATTGTCGTTCAGCTATTATGCTGAGGGAACTGCCCCTGTTCTGGTGATTATACTCTTGTTATATACGCATACATTGGAAGTAAAAGAATAGTCTGCCTGTTACATTCTGCCTTAATGTGCTGTACAATATACACTTTCTACACGGCATTGCCGACTTCCAAACAAGAACTTGCAAGATTTTTCTGACATGAAAGAATATTAAAATTACACAAATTATAAAAGAGACAAGATTGAAGACCTAAAATAGATCTCGAAAACTATGGATAGCACAGAACCCAATATACACTATGTCTTTTTCTCGATATGACGCTTAATGTAAAATTAGACAAATTGTTTGCAAGACAGAAAATTCGTTCTTACAGCAGATCAAAAGTCACCAAACTTTTTAAACCATTAATCCTCCAATCAAATCCTTGGCTTCCTAAGTGAGACAAAGATATATACGAAACGATTAATTATATATATATATATATATATATATATATATATATATATATATGTGTGTGTGTGTGTGTGTGTGTGAGTATACGAGGCAATTTTTATATCCAGAATTTTTCTTATATATTGCTATTGCTACTGCTATATATATATATATATATATATATATATATATATATATATATATATAGGAAGGAAAATTTGCAAAGTTACGTGAGCGCTCAAAAAATTACCCGCTACGTAAGCGTTCTTAAAAACACGGTAAAATCAATTATTGCACATCCCCTGAAAACACCGCATGTTAGAAACCTAGGTCGCGTAATAACTCGTTTACAAATCAAGAATATATATTCAGTAAAAATGAATTTGAGCACTCTAGCTATTGGGCGCGTAATATGATATGTGCTAAAAAGACTGCCTTCTTTCACCGAACGCCCCGTGACCCAGTGGTAGAGTCGCCAACTGACGCCAAATCGGTCGGGTTTCAAGCCTGGGTTATGTAGCAATCAGTGTCTAACCGTACTGATGAACTGTGAAACAGATCTGTCTTCGGATGACAATAATATATATATATATATATATATATATATATATATATATATATATATATTAATAATAGACGAGTGGTAAATATATACGGAAAATTTTGGAGAAAAAATTGCCTAACACACATACATATACAGCAGAAGCACCAGCAATATATAAGAAAAATTCTGGAGAGATAAGTTGGATAGTATACACACAGATAAGATATATATATATATATATATATATATATATATATATATATATATATATATATATATATGACACATGCCCAGTGGATATAGACGTTTGTTTATTCCAGGGACTTGACCCAAACAGATGTGAGTCCAATACCAGGCTACACTTTGGGAATTATGTTAAAGGGAGATAACTCGTGACTAACAGAAGTAGCTTCTCACCAGGAATGAGAATAATATACCCCAGTGATCGTTTCGGTTCAAAACTCATAGCACCTGAAGAAACTCTGAGCGTATGACGGTCGAAACGTTGTAAAAAGGACAACAGAGAAGAGGACAATCGTCCGAATAATGTAAATAGTGTACTCATATTACATATTTACATAACTGTCCCACTCATGCACACACAATACTCCAAGACAGAGTTAACATGGGAGTAATGGCATTTAAGAAGTAACTCCACATTCCCCAAGACACCAAATAGTAAATTTAGAGCAGTTTATTAGTCATACCCAGGACAGTATATATATATATGTGTGTGCGTATTCGTGCGGGCTTGCTCGCGTGCGTTTGATTCTTGGTAAAATACAAAAAAGAATCTGCAATGTTTATTGGCTCTGAGCTGGTGTTTCGGCTTCAGTCACATTCCCACCGTCGTAATGAAGCTTTCCTGTGCTTTTCTATAAAGGCATTCATGGCAATTGTTTATGATTTTTTTTCTCTGGTACCTAGATTTTATGGTTTTAGACGCAGTGAAAGAAAAGCGGCAAAATGTTATCATTTTTTTCATAATGAAATAGCTTGATTTTAATTTCTATGCTAACAGTTTCGTCTCTCGCACCCCCCCCCCCCCGCCAGTTTACAGAACTCTCTTCCGGGGCTATGTTTTCCAGACAACTTTGATCTTCAAAACTTTTAACAAAAATGTCAATCGTTTTCTGTTTTCTTGATTACTCTGATTCTATAAAAATGTTTTTCTTGTTTCCATTCCCCCTCGGTCTTAATGAATTTATTGCCTTACATGGGGATAAAACTCTAATATATATATATATATATATATATATATATATCAGTGCTCGACTGCTGGCGTATTTATATTCTATAAAAACATTATACGCAATGAGATGGCATTTTTCTAATGTACGCCAATCGCTTGGTGGTAGGATTTCCGACTGATGATCAATCAGTCGGGTTTCTGAAGCAAATGGTTTATCTATCACCACTGATGAGCTGTAATACAGTGAAACAGGCCTGTATGCGGATGATTTATATATATATATATATAGATAGATAGATAGATAGATAGATTCTGAGGAGTTGACGGAGCGATTGATGGAAGGCCCGTCTACGAAATTCTAGATTAAGGATGCTGAAAGTAATATAAATCAGTTAAGTGACAGATTTTATATCTATCTATCTATCTATCTATATATATATATATATATATATATATATATATATATATACCCTTTTCCTACAGCTCATCAGTGGTGATAGATAAACCATTTGCTTCAAGCCGGGACAGGATAGCATAAGAAAAAAGGAATAAAAAAATAATAAATACGTTACTTATATCTCAAATCTTAAGATTTGAGATATAAGTAACGTATTTATTATTTTTTTATTCCTTTTTTCTTATGCTAAATGCTTTTGTTCGAATATTAATAATAACGATGATAAATTAACACACTATAAATAATAATAAACGCTTTAAGATTGTCTTCATTGAATTGCTTGACATTGTTAATAGAAAAATGTGTTTGATGAGCAATATCAAGGTTAATAGTATTTTGGGAATTTTATCCGTAAGTCAACACGATTCAGAAATCGGTCAACTTTTTACTCTTATAGGCAATTACCAAAGGCCCTGGATAGTCGCACTTACCACCCAGGGATCGATATTAACCACTTGGGGCCCCTCGCTATAGATCTTAGCAAATTTAACAGACGGGACTTTTCTTTCGTCTAAAGAATCACTTTACTGCTAGTCTCTATCCTATTCGAATTATGTGCCTTGCAAGCATTAAATTCACGTAAGGCTAAAATTGATTTGTATTTCCTCACTTTACGGCGGTAGAACAAATTACAAAAGCACCAATTTATGTTCAGCCTCTCAAATATATTAACAGATTTCATTCACAATTCTAGCGGTGACATTTAATTTGTACTAGGACTTAGCCCGGCGTTGCTCGGGTGTAATAAAAGCTTTAAAACTAATCCATGGTCCTGGAGCTCAGACGCTTTGGACGTTGGCACGAAAGACTAAAAAGCAATAGTTGTTTCCAGTTAAAGCGAAACCGTAGACTGAAAGAAAAATGAATGGATGTAAGTCAAATTTTGATTTCTTGGTATCGATATCAAATAAGTTTTTTCGTCGTAAACTGAATTTTGAAGGCCAAATAAGTCCTCTGAGTAAATGTATCATGGCTGAGACTAAGAACTACAATTATACCTACTTAGAGCCAAACCCGACGCAAAAACTAAGATGAAGGGCTGAAAAATACAGACATACAGGCAAATAAACAAACACACACACAAACATCTTGCCTTATATATATATATATATATATATATATATATATATATATATTATTGATTTTCTGCACTATTGTAAGAACTGCAACCTTGAAACTTCTGAATATCGTTTCTTATGTCTTTGTCTATGAGTGTATCAAATTTGATTAAAATCGGACCACTCCTTCTATAAATCGATTTTTTCGATCATCGATTTTCGATATTTATCGGGGGTACCTCAACACAAATCTTAGCTAAGAACACTCGCTGATACTTATAGTACAACTTTGTAAATTTTCAAGAAAATCGGTTCAGCCGTTTCAGAGTCTATAGGCAATGGACACACACACACACACAGTTCTATTTACAAATAAGTTTAGATTTACAGAAACATTAGGAAAACATTTAAATATTTTTCAAGGTCAACTCTCTGAAGGTATTCATGGGGAACGAAATTCAAGTGGGCTTTTAATGAAAAGAGGAGTTTAAAAAACAGATGTGTTGTTGGAAATGTTGGGAATTTCAACGGGCAGATATTTTCATCTGTTTATCAGAATGTTTATCGCTTAATGCGGTCACATTTATGAGTTATTTTTAAATTTTTAGTAGGTAAGTGAAAAGGCGAAATGCACAATCCTCGGATGCTAGATACTGTACAACTATTTTTAATATTGCTTTTTTTTTTCTCTCATCTTACTTTCAGAACGGTAATTGAACGGCCGAAGAAGCGATCGGTTAAAAAATTGAAATAAATAGAAACAAAAAAATAGAAATAAGAATAAAAAGAAAATGTGTCAAAATATTTCCAACTATGAATAAAAATTTCATTTTTTTTTAATCAAAATATAAATTCACATTTTGTAAAAGAAATTTCTCTCTTTCACTTCGAATAGTTTTTGAACGGAGTTACTAAAAACAAATTTAATTCTTTGATTCATTATATTTTTTTAATACTTTCTTGCACCGAAAAATTTACTTTTACAAGAATTTCTTTTCCTCCTCTTTTGAGTTGCTCTGAACAATACACAAACGTTGTTCATTTTAGCCGTCAGTTTTAAAATCGATCGCATCTAGCAAAGAATCCTATGTGGATGTGCTATTTAAGTCGGCAGACACTTCTTAACAGAGTCTCTCCATTTTTACTTTAGCGTATTCTCTGTTGCTTTTTTTTTTTCCTTTCGGGTGATTCGACATTTTTATTCAGCCTCATCTTATTTTTCCCATATTTCACCTGTGTCCGACCTTCGGCAGTGAACTTTTTCTTCTCTCACCAGTGCACTTCTTTGTAAATAGTTACATATCTTTCTACCGATTTTAAAACAATTTGTCTCGCTTGCGATTGCTGCTGCCATTCTTATTCCATATTCAATCTGAGATACAATATAGCATCTATGGATTTGGCAATAGTTTTCGTATTCTCGCATTCCTTGGTGACGAATTACGAATTAAAGCTCCACGTTGATGATTAATGACCTTCAGCACGAAACGTAGACTTTGTGGAGCTGCCCATAGCAGAAGCGTGTACGCAGGCCCACTGTCCGTTGAGGAAGTTAGATCCTCACGGGGGTCTCATTAGCGTGGCTTTGGAGCCCAGATGCGGCGAACATCAATGTAGAGGAATATTCAGCAACTTCGCCTTCTAGAATAACGAGATCTGTGCTCACGGTGACCGTGTACCACACTTAGTCAAGATTAATATTATATCCCTGTAGACTAATAGCTAGCGAACAAATAACGCTGAGCATAACTCTTGTATTGGATTCAATTTTCACTGGGTCCCTATTATGTTTCTTGTGCTTGATTCTTCTTTCATACGTGTCCATTCAGTTTGTAGGCGATCACGGCTCTCCAGAACTTCTAATCCGTTTGTCTCTTTACTACCACTCCAAATCCTTGTTCTGCTGTTTACTGGCAAAAGATCGTCAGGTAGACAAACACGCAATTTCCCTCTTGCCTTCTGAGTGTCAGATTACCAAAGTATTCTATCTTTTTTACTGTGTCCCAAAAATGTAGACTACCCTTGTCTGATTCTGTCTGCATGCGTTTTTTTGTCTTCCTTTGTCTTTAAAACTTTCTCATCATCATTCCTGAAGTCTCCTACTCATTAGTCAGCATACTGTTCGACAGAGTTTGGCATGCTGGCCTTCTATGTAAACTGCGGAGCTATGGTATAACTGGACATTTGTTTGAACTAATCCAGTCATTCCTCTCTAACCGCACAATGAAGGTGGTATTAAACGGACATGCCTCTCAGAACTACCATACAAACGCAGGTGTCCCCCAAGGCTCCATCTTAGGTCCTACACTCTTCCTGATATACATTAATGATCTCCCTGATTCCATAAGAGCCCAAATAGGTTTGTACGCCGATGACACCACAGTTTATTCTCGCCTCCTACAAAAATCTGGTGTAGGCGTCAAAGCTAACCTCGCAGCCGAGATTGAAAAAGACCTCCAATCCATATTGGACTGGGGTAAGAAATGGTTAGTAAATTTTAATGCTTCTAAAACGAAGCTACTCTCAATTAACCATCATCGACAATCTCACCTACCTCCCATTAGCATGGAACAGGCTTGCCTCCCAGAGAGTAAAACTCCTTGTTCTCACACTTTCAGCGGACCTCAAATGGAATGACTATATCGAATCCATTGCTAAATCCGCTGCTATGAAAGTCGGTTCTCTGTGTAGGGCCCGGAAGTTTTTTCCGTCTGAATCTATCCGGCACTGTGGAATTCTCTTCCAAACGATTACTTCCCCGACGGCTACAATCTCCAGGAGTTTAAATGTAAGGTCAATAGACACCTCCTAACACACTAACCTGCTCCCATTCTATCAAACACTCTTCCCATCTGCCCAACCCTCATCCTCGGTATCCTTACTCATCTGTCACCTTCCTCCTGA
Organism: Ascarosepion bandense; assembly: GCA_037127315.1. Lineage (NCBI taxonomy): Eukaryota > Metazoa > Mollusca > Cephalopoda > Sepiida > Sepiidae > Ascarosepion > Ascarosepion bandense. The sequence continues at coordinate 1,550,822 of JBBBDQ010001598.1, forward strand.
CATTTCCTATGTCTAACCACTCCTTCTCTTTACCTTCCCCTATGTAGCCCCATGCGCAATAGTGGCAGTGGAATGCCTTGCTTGGGGTGAGATGATTTAAAAAAAAAACAATATTTACCAGTATCCATTTTCATACAGAAGAATTGATAATACATAACAGCTTAACAATTTTTTCTTCTTTTGTTTGAATGATTTTATATGCTGTCGCAAGCACCATACAAATTAAAAAAATATTTTTATTTTTGTTCTTTCAAGAATTAATCGTGAAAAATATCAAGTACGAAGAAACCATTTTGAAATATTTCCGAACTTTTATTATTAAACATATGTATTATAGTCTCTATTTACTCATAGCTGCGGGTTGGTGGAGTAGATAGTTTCATAACCTTCCTCTGGGGATTATAACGTAAGCGAGTATTATGGACTCGATTGGAATTCGAACTCGGCTCACTTTGATCTGCACCGCTATTTATTAGTCCACCGTTCCCCCACTCGAGGGGGAGAGAATAAAATATGTCCTGCTTATTACCCATGGCTGCGGAAGGGCGGAGATAAATTCATACTAATTCATACCCTAATTCCAAGGGTATTAGCACGTAATTGAATATAATAGACTCGACTGGATTTCGAACTTGGTTCTCTGATTTCGCAATCCGATTTGCTCCACTCTACATTGCTTCACCTTGACCCCACGAGAAGGGAGAAAATAGACTCATGCCTTTTCAAAAATGAATCTGATTTGCAATTTTAATGACTTGAAGAAAATAAAAAAGGAAATAAAAACCGGCAGTTTGTTTGTTAATGACTTCAATACACCTTGGAATAGTTTACAAGTAATAGGTAAAAATTACTGTGATGACTTTAAGCTCCTATAAATTACTTCTGTCAAAATTCTTTTTTTTTTTTTTTTGCTTATTTTTAATAAAAGATATCAATAGAGGAACGTATTTTTTTTTTTACAAAAAAGAAAATCAAGTTTACAAAACGCATTATCATTCTACAGAAACATTACCGTTGCGTTTAAACCGCCAGTTAGTTTTCAACTGCATGTTAATTTTATTTTTGTAAATGATGGGAATTAAGATGGCGTCATCTGCTTGAAACTTTTTGCAATTTGCTTCACAAATTACGTTATAGCTGAGAAGAAATTCCAAATTAATATTGTTTCTTTTATGGCTTCTTTACTCAACTCTACTCTATATAGTTTGAACTGAAGAATTCAGAATCAAGTAATACATTTAACTAGCTGGGAAGTGTTATAACAGAAGACAGATCCAAAGTCGGATTGGAAAAGCGAAAGATGCCTTCTAAATGTTAATAAAAGAATTACGCACCAGGAATATTACATTAGAGATATGTAATATCAATCCTCTTATATGACAGTGAAGGCTGAGCAATTTCCTCACAGACAGAGAGGAAACTCGAGGTAACAGAGATGCGACCATGGCCATAGCTGACTACCGGGCCGATCCGTGCAATCATAGTGAAAATCCGGGCAAAGAAAAATGTCTTCGTCAGAAATCAAACTAAACAATTCACGAAGAAAGAAAGAAAGAAAGAAAGAAAGATGAAGAAAACATCCGAATGAACGCAGTAAAAATCTGTTTGTTTATTTATTAATTTTGGGAGAAACGACTGGTTATACTCACGAAGTCTGAACCCGATTTCCTGCTTTCGTTTACGTTCTGTGCCTAATTTCCATTGGAATAACCGAAAAACCGCAAAAATCATATTTTCTGGAAACGGATGACACTGATGACGTCATCACATTGTCAACTAATAAATCCGGGTAATTTTCTCTGTGTCCGGTGTTTTTTACCATCAGCTAGGGCCCTGGATGTGACTATATAGCTGAGAATACTACAGACAGAACATGTGAATAACGAGGAAGTTTTAAGGACAAAAGGAAGTGCAAAGAACGTTTATACTTAAAATGAGAAAGAAAGAGTTGAAATTTCTGGGACACACAATTATAAAAGATATTACGGTGGCATATTTTTTTTTTTAAATTTTTTTATAATGTCACCCCGAGCAAGGCGGTAACGTCACTGATGTGCAGGGGGCTACATAAGAGTAAAAGGATTAGAAGAGAGTGAAGAGAAGAACGAACCAGTTAGAAAGGAGCAAGAGAAGGATGGGAATACAGGTGCGATGACAGTTGCAAAGGTGGAGAGAAAGAAAAGGATCTACAGGGCGGTGTGGAAAAAACTAGGGTCAATTAGTTAAGAGATGAGTATTGAAAGCAAGTGGGAATCTAATGAGCTTGTTTGAATTGATGGGAGACTGGAAGTTTTTTAATAATTTCACTCCAAGGAAACTGATAAAGACACTAATACGCTAGTGGGTTACTGAGAGTGACAGAACGAGAAAACTTTAATGAGAAATCAGTCAGTTAGTTAAGTGCCATACGTGATACACGCTTAGGCGATCATGTCTCGAAAGAGACATGACTGACTGGGCAGAAGATTATGCCGCAGTGGGTTGCCATTGCTTTCTGCGGTAGATTGGTTGCCGACCAAGGCTATAGAATCCAATCTGTCCTGTTATTTAACCCATAACTGGAAGGAATAGACGGATTAATACCTTTCCCAAGGGTATTTACATGTATATGATTGCAACGAATTCAACTGGAATTCAAACTCGGCTCTCCGATTCCTCGTTCCGAGTCTTGTATAATCTATCGCTATTGCGATGGCAAGTGTTTTGACAAGCTCCAATTTCTTTTTCTATCTGATCTCACTATCACTGCTAAGACCAACCATGCCATGTACATTCACATGAATCAATCCATATTCCCTTCTTATACTATGAGTAAGGAAGAAGTTTTATTAGTACTGCTTCTCTCAAAGAATCACTTATTTGTGTACGACATTTCCGAGGGGTTGTTTTCCCGATCAATACAATCTTAACTTTCAACTTTAGCTGGAGTTGTTTGATGCATTCAGCTGGAATTCGAACTCGGCTTCCCGATGTCTCGTTCCGAGCCGATATCCAATGCACCACAACGCGAAAGGACAATAGAAGAACAGATTTAAGAAAGGCAGAAGATGGCGATCGACGCTACATCTAAGTTATGATTGTTAGTAGGTAACAGGGAATTAAGAAACCAGAAGAGAGTTCCAGAAAGCGAGAAAAGTAACTAATAGAATCGAATATACGGTATCGTTCATCTAGATCAACAATAGAACGGTGAGACTTATTTGCCGATCCTGATGTGTCTTCCCTGTGCCTCTTCTACAAGTACTTTCATGGCTTCTGCTCCGATGAGCTTAGATCACTGGTGCCGCCTAAGCACGAATTTACACGAGATACTAGATTGGCAACTAGGTCCCACCCTTTTACAGTTAAATAAGATGTAACCGTAAATTCTACTCCAACAGCTTCTTTTCTCGCGCTTCCCGCCTGTGGAACTCCCTTCCACAAGTCTGCTTTCCCGACAGTTACAATCTCCAGGTGTTTAAATGTAGGGTCAATAGACACCTCCTATCACACTAACTCCCAACTATTCTCACAACATTCTCATCTACCCAACCCTCATTCTCGGGGTCCTTACCCACTTACCCACCTATCACCCACCCTCTGTCATTTCCTATATTTAATCAGCCTTTCTCCACTCTACGTAGCCCCCTGCACAGTAGTGGCAGTGACATGCCTTGCTCGGGGTGAAACGCTTATAAAAAAAAAAAAAAAAGAAAAGTAGTACAGAGAGAGGAGAAAGTTTGTTTAGAACTACAAAAGGTAAGATGTTGTGGAGAGTAATGATCGACCGCGCACTGAAGGGGTATATATCTATATTTATATTGATAGACCGACAGGTAAGATAGCGTTTTATCCGTTTGCTTTGCATATGGAACTGACACAACCCTTTTGGATAAGAGACATTTTTGTAATAATTTTCTTTTGCTTGAACTTATTTAATTTGAATCATGAAATCGATTTAAGTTTGTGTTAAGCGATATCATTTCGTATTTAAATCTGCTTTTGTAAAGATAATTAATTGCTGGTTGAGTATGCACGTGTTTACAATATGAGGGTGGGTGGCTTAATACCAGTTGTAAAAAGCGCTTCGCATGAAGGAGTAGTGAAACAAACTAGTTTGACAAGGTGCTAGACCCTTGAATTTGGCACTTACGAGGGGCTCAAACATTGCGTCCTTATGCAAGATGAATTAACGCTAAGAATATCTCGTTGTCTCGGTGTTGAGCTTCAGTTTATATATATATATATATATATATATATGTGTGTGTGTGTGTGTGTGTGTGTGTGTGTGAGAAAAATTAAGGCAGACACGTTATTTCATGGTAAATCAGAATATAGGCCTATTTCAGGCGAACCATCATTAGCTTCCGTATTTATTTTATAAAGTATTTTACAGGAATCTTTTGTAAAATAACGAATCCTTTGTAAAATAAAGACGCAAGCTGATGATGGTTTGCCTAAAATTGGCCTATATTCTGATTTACCATGAAATAATGTGTCTGCCTTAAATTTTCTTATATTTGCTCTATATGTATTTATATACATATATATTTAGAGCTCTCTTAGAGAGTTATTCTACCACTGTATGTACAGGATACTCCTTTGGATACTTCTATACCCACACTGCATGCTGATATATATATATATATATATATATATATATATATATATATATATATATGTATATATATATGCTGCTAAATAGCAATTATAAAAAATCTAATACATCGTACAAAAACTAATTCATTCACAAAGACTAAACTATCGCCCGGTTCATACTCCACCAACGTTTATTGAACAGGTGAAGAGGCTCATCCCTTGTTCCCTGTTCAGGATGTAGTTTCCGGCTTTCTCTCTTCCAAACTTTTCACTCTTCTCTTTATTTTTTCCAATTGGAGTAGCTAGACTAAGCTATCGCCCGGTTCATACTCCACCAACGTCTATGGAACAGGTGTAGAGGCTCACCCCTTGTCCCCTGTTTAGGATGTGGTTTCCGGCTTTCTCTCTTCCAATATTTTCACTCTTCTCTTTATTTTTTCCAATTGATGTAGATAGACTAAACTATCGCCCGGTTCATACTCCACCCACGTCTATTGAACAGGTGAACAGGCTCATCCCTTTTTCCTTGTCTAGGATGTGGTTTCCGGCTTTCTCTCTTCCAATCTTTTCACTCTTCTCTTTATTTTTTTCCAATTGGAGCAGATAGACTAAACTATCGCCCGGCTCATACTCCACCCACGTCTATTGAACAGGTGAAAAGGCTCATCCCTTTTTCCTTGTCTAGCATGTGGTTTCCGGCTTTCTCTCTTCCAATCTTTTCACTCTTACGTAGCCCCCTGCACATCAGTGGCGTTACCGCGTTAAACAAACACTTATTATTTCTAAACTATATAGTTGATGAACAAATACGATGCTTTCTGAGAAGTCTCAGTACTAAGCAAACAGAACATAATATTACTTCAACTAATCACAAACATATTAACCTCCTATATCGTAATCAAATTTTTTTTTTTAATCATTTCACCCCGAGCAAGGCGGAAACGCCACTGATGTGCAGGGGGTTACATAAATGTAAAAAGATTAATTAGAAAAGAGTGAGGAGTACAAGCTAGTTAGAAAGGAACAATAGAAAGCTGAGAAAGAAGGTGCGATGACAGATATATAGGAGGAGAGAAAGGGAAGGTTATACAGGGGAGGGGAGAGAGCTAGAGGCCAGTGGTTAGTAGATGAGTATTAACTTTGCAATGCATACAAATTATAAACATGATGAAAATATACTAAACAAATTAGTAAATACTAACATATCTAAAACAGATCCTAGCAAAACAATTAACTTAATCATATGCCACTCTAAATCTAATATATCCGAATCAATTATTCGCAATGATTCTTCGGCCCCGGTTAACGATTTACAAAAAACCAACATAGTATGCAAATTCAAGCGCCCTTTGGAAGATTTTATCTCCAACGGATTAAATAATACTTATGTTGGTCACACCACAGACTCGCTTTCACGACTCTTGACACTACACTTGAATATTAATTCTAGCATTTTTAGGCATTTAAAACAACATGCCTGGCCACATACACAATTTCGGAAAACCCTAGTTGAAAACGCAACTATACTTAAACATGAAAACAATAAACAAAAACTAAAAATTCTCAAAGTTATATACATAAAACAGTTGAAACCAAACCTGAACAAAATAAATTATGAATTCTCCACAAATATCCTTAAATGCCTGTAATTAATAACAGAAGCCATTGGTTTTATCCCAATGGCTTCCCATACTTAATATTTCTTGTTTTCACTCTCGCTTGGTCATGTTTGATGTTACGGGCTGTGATGCGACATTCGCTTCCAGCGTCTTAAATTCACGAGTTTGTTGATGCTTGGAAATCTTCCATGTAAACAAAAACAATTTGTCATTATCGTTTATCCGTGTTTATAATATATAATGTAATTTGATATCTTTGAAAATGGCTTATGTAAACCGAAAGATTAAATTAGATTTTTAAAAAGATTTTCTATCAGTATTGTAATTTTCTTTCTTCATTTAATGATAATGCTATTACGCTTATCAGAGAATATGAAAAAGAATTACATAAAATAAATAGACGAAACTTGGCTATATTATTTAATGAAACATGCATTAATACACACACACACACACACACACACACACACACACATATATAT